>JBAMHX010000011.1:10471454-10502649 GCA_037177515.1 Pseudomugil tenellus
AAAGAAAGAAAGAAAGAAAGAAAGAAAGAAAGAAAGAAAGAAAGAAAGAAAGAAAGAAAGAAAGAAAGAAAGAAAGGTATATAAAACAATTAAAAGTTAATGAGGCTGTCTTAAGTGCTGTTTTACGGGATTTAAAGTCAGTCAGTTAACATTTAATTTCCAGTCCAACAACATGCAGGACTGGAAATTAAACATGTCCTGTAGTTAAACTGTAGTTAAACATGTCCTGCAACATGTTCCATGTGAAAGGGGCAGAAAAGGCAAAAGCTTTTTTCCCAGTGCAGATAAAAGGAACAGAAAGCAACAAGTGATCAGGAGAAAGCAAACCATAAGAATTATCACTTTTCACAGTGATTAAATTACAAATATATGAGGTAATAGCCCAAGCAAGGGCTTGTAAATAAAGCATTATGATGATGTCGCATGGTTTATCCATACTTTCGGATTCGATTAGATCCCGTATCTATCTAAGCAATCTAACAATATCTAAGCAAGCTATCAATTAGATTAAAATAGGTTAAAAGGCTTTAATGAAAACATTTAGGGTGAGTTTTAGTTGCAGGGTTTCAGGTTAGTCTCAGACTAAAAGGCATGTTGGAACTGATTTAACCTAAAATCACCTGCAAAGACTTGTCTTAAATAAAATCCAATTTGGGCTTCTTCTGGTTTAACCTAAACCAGTTCCAGGTGGGATGATTAGAGTTGATCTAATACTGTACTAATGGATTGTTTGAGTTTCATTTCTGTTTAGAAGTTAGGCCAATATGTATTTATTGACAGCCTGCCAGAACATTGTTTGCAAACAGGAGGATCAGGTCATTTATTCAGATTATTTTATTAGACAAAAGGAAATGTTTCCAATCCAATCTCTGCTTAAATTATGACCATTAACAACCTGCACTCAGAGGTGTTTTCACAATGTAGTATTTCTGTTAGCTAAGCAGCATACAGATATGTAAGGTACTTTTATTTTCATTTATTTTATATAGGAGATGTTCAAGATAAATCCTTCATGACTGAAGAGATAAACAAACATTACAAATCTAGCTTTTGTCATTGAAACAGCTTCTAAAACATCCAGTAAAAGCAGATCTTACTTGTTATAGCATTTATCATACCATGGTTAATCCCAGTTGTCTCATTCATGTGCTTTTTTTTTATTAATGTTTCTCAATAAAAGCTTAAAAACTGGACCACTACAGTCTTCAATCCTTTGTTAAAGCCTCTATCTCCCCACACACCAGTTCCAACTTGATCCAGTTTCCAGGCATCATGCATGCAGCCTGTTGACAATAAATTCTTTTCAGGAAGAAAGAGTGGATGTTGGGTGTTTCTCACCCTCCAGCAGTGCACCTTTAGAGCAAGTTATTGCACAATGTTTCTTCCCTCATACTTGAGGGGGATAAAAAAAAGAAAGCAAAACCATTCCTAAATGCAAGTGTCTTTATTCTGTAAATGCTGATCAAAATCTAAATGTTTGAGCATCTATCACTTATAAGAAAACCACATTAAAATCAAACGTCTTAAAATGGACTTTTCACACACAGCAGAGATGAGATTTATGACCCCTGTGTGTCACGAGAAGTTTGTTATTTCAGCACAGAAACATCCCGTTTAGTTCTGTTAACATGACTAAAACCAAAAGAAGCACCACTCCTTAACTCCACAATATGAGCAAAATATAAGAAATGTAAATTATATTTCTTTTATTTTTGTTAAATGGCGTTCACTTATATAGTGCTTTACTTTCATCTCTCGATGCCCAAAGCGCTTTACAGATCCTGCAATCCACCCATTCACACACACACACTGATGGCGGCAGAGCAGCCATGCACACCGGCGCTAGCCTGGCCTCCAGGAGCAAGTCAGGGTTCAGTGTCTTGCTCAAGGACACTTCGACATGCAGACATCAGATGTAGTGGGAACCGAACCCATGACTCACCAATCAGAAGACGGCAACACTACACCTGAGCCACAGCCATTATTATACAATATCTTTCACAGGATTCCAAAAGAAGTTTGGTTGTTGTGTAAATAGTAAATAAAAAAGAATGACATTTAATGCTACTCTCATTACTTTTTAATGGTAAATAGTCATTTAACTCTCATTTTATGACAGCAACCCAAAAAAATTGGAACGGGCAATAACAGGCTGGAACAGTAATTGGAAAGCTGGAGGAACAAATGTTCATCCAGTTAAATGCTCCTTTCTAACTAGTCATTTTCTAACAAAGCAGCATTTCTTCACAGTTACTAGCAGAGTTTAATTAATCGGTTACAAATTATGTGTAAAAGTTATAGAACAAGTTTAAAATAATGTTCTTCATTGTAAAATTTTGGAGTCTTTTTACATTTCACCAACTGAAGTGTATGATATTAAATATTTCCGAGAGGGAGAGCGAACTTCTGAGCACTAAGAGACAAGCTACCATGCAAAGAAATGATGTGAATGTGTTCAGATATATTATAATATTTTCTAGATTAACCTTTATTTAAATATTTCTAAAGCCTCCATCCATTATCTGTACTGCTTATTCTAATGAAGACTCGCAGGTAGCTGGAGCCTCTCCTAGCAATCACTGGGCGAGCCTCGAACCAGCATACTTCTTGCTTTAAGGCTGTGATAAGCACCACACCACTGTGCAGATTTTAGTCTGAAGCAAAGGGAAAATGTGAAAATGTTTTTGGAAAACATGGAGAATTTGTCTTGGAGACTGAAAAAAAGAGGAACCATCCAGATTATCAGCAGACGGTTGCAAATCCTGCATCTCAGATGGTATGAGGTAATATTAGCGCTAATGGTGTCGGCACCTTTCACATCTGAGAAGGTTCCTTTAAAGGTGAAAGCTACATAGACATTTTAAAGCCGCATCTCTTCCAGAAAAGGTGTCTATTTCAGTAAAACAGTTCTACACTACATACTGCATCCATCAAAACAGCAGTTGCTCCACAGGAGAAGAGTCTGGGAGCTAAACTCGCCTGTCTGGAGCCCAGACCTTTCACTAGTGTTGTGCAAGTTGATGGAAAACATTAAAATTCACTTCGCACAAGTTCAAATGAAAAGTTCACGTTTAGAATTCATCATTTCTGTCTTGAACTAGTTTGAGGTCAGGTCTTTTTTTTAAAGTTAGGTGTTAGAACGAAAGACTGGACTTTTGAAAAATCAAAAAAAAGAAATTCTGATGTGTCTCGCAATGAAATCAATTATCATAGACTTTAACGGCACCTAGTGAAGGCAGTCCAAAGAAAAAAACATGGAGAGCGTTCTTCCACCTTCCCCTCCGTAGAGTGTCTGAGAGGACGGAGAGCATAGCACCAGCAAAAAGTCAGTATGTTTTTCATGAAGAAGGGGTAACTCTCACGTTTCTGTGTTTTTCTTTCTTCTTATTTTCTTTTTGCTTATCACTTTATTTGAACACTTCAATGCATGTCATCTTTACTCACTGATATTAACTAAGTTTAGATAGACTCTATCATTATGGAAAACAACTACTCTAAACCCTAACCCTATTATCTAATCTGGCTTAATCTACAGCCTTGAAAACTCCCCGCTGGAAGAATTGTATACAGATGCTCTGACCCCGCCTCATTTGTCCTAAATATCTCCCCACTTCCGGACTCTCTCGGGTGGAACTGCGCTATAATTGGCTGGGACCGCTTGGGAGGTTCCAGGAGACCCCGCCCACCCCCTCCCTCCCACAATGTGTTTTGTTTCTGTCACTGTCTGATCACTTTGCTTAAGTGTTGAGATGTATTTTTTAGAGCATTGCTGTACTGCCCGCTCCACTGGGGCAGACCAGGGATACTAGGCTTTTTTTTTTATCTCTTATTACCCATGTGTTGTGTTCTGCCCCCCAACTGCAAAGGTGCGCTGCAATACGCTGGCTGCACCTCAGAACAGTCATTACCTGTATATGTCTGTATATGTCTACTGTGTGTTTGGTTTTGGCTGTACTGGAAAGTTGAATTTTCCTCCAGTGAAAAATAAAGTATCTATTATTATTCTTATTATATTAATAATAATAATAATAATAATAATAATAATAATAATAATAATAATAATAATAATAATAATAATAATAATAATGAGACACAGCAACTTGGATATGTTATTTCGTCTGTCTGGCCTACAGTGTGATTAGCTTGTTGCACTAATCTCCAGTTATCCTTATTTATTTGTACAGATATACAGGTTGGGCAGGACCTATTGATGTGGGGACATTCCAGGGTCTACCCTGGAATATTTTCTTTTTTAGCAATTTAATGCATTTTTCCAGTCTTTACTACAGCCTGAGTTTACAAATATCAGTAACGTTTACAACTCAGAATAAAAGTTAATTCTCTTTTACACAGATGAAAAATGACCATGTAAACAACCAATTCCAACAATAATTCAGAATTACGTTTAATTCTGAAGAAAGTGGTATTTTACAGAGAAATTAATGAATTCCTCTATCATGTAAACCTTAATTCTGCTCCCATCTGTGATATGATTTTTTTCTTCTCCTCCTCAGCTGCTGAAAAAAGTGAAGTAGTACACTTGTGTTGAGCTTGTATATAATCAAATTTGATCAAACTTTATTATATTTAATCAAATATAATCAAAATTGAAGCAAAAACAGTACTTATTATGTGGTTTTCCAAGTAGCTGAAATTACGAAGCAGGATGTGGTTTGTGTTTTTCCAGTAAGGCGAATAAACGTGTTGCCATGCAAACGTTAATTCAGAATTGAAAATTTCATGTAAACTCAAAGAATAATACTTTAATTTGACTTATTTCATGTGGAATTATTAATTCTGAATTAAAAATTATAATGTATTTGCACCCAATGTCTTTGTACTTTATTTGATTTGGTTGTCAACTGCAATCCTTTTAAATGAAAAAAATGTTGCTTCATGGGGCAACTATTGTAATCCCAATCAAATGCGACAAATCGAGATTCATAGTAATTGGGCCGTGTGATGAACTGGCGTGATCCTGTTCAGGAATAAGCGAAAGAAAATGGATCGATGGATCATAGTTATTGCTAAATTATGCTAAAGTAATGAAATCAAATCCAACTTTATTTATAAAAGCACTTTTCATCAAAGGTAACACAACAAGCTTTACATGATAAAATCATTGAAATTAAACAAACCGTTACACAGCATAACACATAATACAACAATTAACAGACCCATCATGACCACACTCAAACATACATACACAAACGCACTCAAATAATCCCCCCAGCCCCCCTAAAAAGTGACTCCCTGACTTCTGTCTCTTGATTTTAAAAACGTATTTAAATATGTGAAAAAATAAAAAATCTGGATTGTAGGGACGTTGATGTGAGGAAAAGATATGATTGGGATCATCCACACCAGGAGCTTGTCCCCCCTCACGACCATAGGAGCCGCCGCCATGTCTACCACCCAACACCTATAGGTCAGTGCTGCCTGGGGTCCTCTCCAACACCATGAGGTGTTGGACCCCCCGCCATGGCTACCACCCTCAGACCAAGCAGGCAGCAGCCCTACTGAGCAGGATCCCAATGATGAAAATACTGGAGTTAAAACTAAACTTTAAATAAATAAAGTAAAATTGCTGAATGATACTGAGGTTTAAGTCAAATGAGACAAATGCATGAAAAGAACTCATCTTCCCATTAATAATGTGTCAAAAGCAGCACCGACATCTCACAGAACCAGATCTGAATTTCTGCAACTATCTATGTTTAGCGAGATACCAGTAAGATGAAGGAGGGTTCTGTGGTGTACTGTGGTCTCAATGCAGACTGAAAAAACTCCCAAAAATTTATAAAAATCTTTTTCATTAGTTAATTTCAGAATCTGAGGTTTTCAAATGGCCCAGTAATAGTTTATTGTTGAGGCATTAAAGATAGAAAAGAGCAATAGAAAACATGTGTGCATCGTGAAATGACAAACCCAACAACGAAGGACCGGCATTGTTGCGCAGCTGGAATCATGCAAGAATGGACAGCATTGATCTCCTACCACTCCAGAAACTGCTCATCTCATTTTCATGGTGTTTATAGACAGTTGATGGGGGAAGAAGGAACACTAAACATGATAAACATCATCCTCGTCCGAATTTTTTTAGACCAGTTTCTGCCAATAAATTTAAAAAGACCTTTTATTTTCCACTGTAAATTCTCTGTTTCACATCTGACACTTTTATGCTATACTGGATCTAAACTAATGGTTGATGAGTTATGCCAACATTACGTTTCTTCTATTTTTACAGCGCATCCCAACATTTTTTTTTTTTTTTTTTGGAATTAGGGTTGTAAAATATTTCTGATTTTTTTCCACCTGTTTAAGTGTTAGAGTTACTGGAATCTTCCCAGTTGTAACTAACTACCAAAGATATTTTTTAAGTGTGTAAACGGCCATGTGTCCATGAAGAATTTCAGCTTGTTCAGTCTAAGAAAATCCTTTTGTTGAATCCAGATGACACTGGAAAGTTCAATAATCCAGCGACAGCTGCCATGACTTCAGCTTGAAGCCAGTGAGGAAATGTCTGGCAGTGCAATGTCATTAATAACTGCAATGTACTCACACCAAAAACATCCCAGTCTATAACTTCCTCTCATTACTAATCCATGAACTTCTCCAGAAATACTAAGTCAGCACAATGTTAGTTCTTTTTTTAGCATCTGACTTAAATGATCCATTCATAGGTTTTGAAGTTCCAAGAGTGTGAGGAAATGACAAAATTTATATACTTAAACTAAACACAACATTAAAACTTATAACAGATGATAATCTGATTTTACTGAAAGGATTTTGTCCTTGAATTCAGGCCTACTTGTTGACATGATGCTTGTAATACAAAGCAGGATTGTGGTAACATTAGGGTTAACCCGGAGTTTTCCTTACTACAATTCTGGTTTGCCAAGGTTAAGTCACTATGGTAACGCATGCTGAATGGCTAACCTACTCCAGAACAGGTTAATATATCTATAAAGAGAGACAACTATTTTCTGTTAGCATTTCTTCCTGGCTGTTGCTGTGGCAACAGTGATGCTTTTAATCTGGATGATGTGATTTCTGAAGAAAAAAATGGGAAGTATGTGCTTGTCTGTGATTGGTCAGATGCTGCAAACACCACCCCTTTTATGTGAGCCTACACTGATCAAGATTCAACCCTGGGATGAAAAATCTGAGTTAATTATCACCTTCATAAGTCAACCCAGGTAACAGAGAGAGATCCTGGGTATGTTAATCACATTTTGTCCCACATGTGTTTGGACTCCATTATGTGTAGATACCAACCCAGAATGCCAACAATCAGACATCAAATGACACCAAGTCAGATTTCTTTTGGTGAAATAATGATGATCTTCACAGACAGATCCTTCAACTGGTTGGAGGATCGGTGTATATGAAATGAAATGAAAAGTACTTTATTAATCCCAGAGGGAAACTCAAATTCTGTCATCATTTGGTTCAGCTGGTTGGAGTTTTTTAGGCACTACAACAAGGCAGGATGTTTTCCACATCACTGGTTTTCTTTTCTGACTCAGACTGGTGTTGAACTGGTGCTGGAGAATCGAACATAGTTGTCTTCAGCAGGGATTTCTGGGACTGACACCATCTGGACTTGACACCAGGAGATGTGGAGGGAGATGAGGTTGTGTTCAAGTCCTTAACTGAGCTGCAGGGTGACAGAGTGGATGTGTGTCAGGAAAGCTGTATGCTCATGGGGCTAGCATGAAGCTAATTTCCGCTAGCAGTCTCTTGTGCAGATCTTCTCTTAAACAGTAACATGTCCAGGATGACACCGACGCTGGATAACCAGTACTGCAACTCCACCTCCCTTTAGTTTTTCACTGAGTTGTTTATTGCGGTCTGCAAGGACTGTCTTGAAGCCGCATACAGATGCATTACAGTCTGGGATATGTTCTGTTAGCATCTGGAGCTCGTCAGTTTTGTTAGCTAGCAAGCTAACGTTACTCATCAAAACATTTGGAAAAAAACTGTTTAAATCTCCATCGTTTACTCTCCGCCTCATCCTGCCCTGCATCCCTTTCTCTTTCTTTTCAACTCCATTGAGATTAGAAGTGTTATTTCACTGATAATCTTGAATTTGGAGAGCATTATCAGTTGATCTTGGTGGCAAATAAGTATCGTTGCCATAGAGACTCGCCATAACAAGTCTTAAAAAGCAGAAAAATTATGCAGAAAATCTCCTGTGCAGCACAGCTTCTTACCAGTGTCAAAAGTGTTCTTGGACAACCCAAATTTAAAGCTCATATCTTAAAAAAGATGACTGTATTGAAAAAAACACAACAGTTAAGACAGAGCTACTATAGTTTCCAGCCACCAAGCAGCGCATTCCACAATGTAATCCTGAATATGTGCACAGTAGCACTAGAGTTCGGTGGTGAGATGTCATGTGTGATAAATGTCTCCATTGTCAAACTTATTTCACTAAAGATTCTGCCATTTGTTTTCAAAGTAATCTCAGCAAACTAATACCAAAACCATTTAAAGTGCTATGTTAATCTCTGAAAACTATTTACGATTTATTAATATAATTATCATTATCATTTAGACACACGCGACCAGTCAACTGTTTGGATACACTTTCCCATTAAATCCAATGGGAAAGTGTGTCTAAACGTTTGCCTGCTTGTGTATATCAGTTTATAAAACTCCCTTTGTGACACAGTCGCACCACATTATTTTTTTAAAATAATCTGCTCTCATTTAAGAGCTTGCTACGTTGTCAACATCCAATCAGCCTAAAATGTAAAAGACAGGGACAAGTTTTCCAACGGCAACGTTAGTTTTGTGCTCAACATCTGTGGACAGGGTGTTTGGAAAAGAACTGATCTTCCTTTCCTATGAAAAAAACCCTTCCATCATATTTGCCCTTATTTTTTGGATGACGAAACGATAATACAAAACAAAAATACAAACTCTGAAATTATGAGCAAACATTTACTCTAGCTGCGTTTCCATTACCGTTTTTCGCAAAATAAAAGCGATATTTGTAAAGTTTCGAAAAACTACAATTTTGATTTGCAGGTTTTTCCACTGAACAGTGTTTGGCGCATAAGCTGAAGATATTGTAAAATCTCATCAGCTGCACGCGACTTTATGAGAATTGCGGCACACACCATGTTAGCACAAAGCATTATTTGGGAATTTCAATTTGCTGCAGAAAATATTCTACAGCTTTTCGAACCCATCCCTTTTCATTTCCCTTCCTAATTTATTGTAAAGCTCTGCATTTCTTTACTTGTTTACTCCGTACTGCGCCATCCTAACTGGTCACATGACCTAGCTACGTCATGTCTGGGAGGTATATATGCGGAAAAAGTGTTTCCATTAAACTTTTGGATTAACTTCAACATATCTGAAAAACCACCTCATGAGAGTGTAGAATTTTTTTAGGAATAATTCAGAATTGTTTTTTATTTAAGTGTTTCCATTAGCGAATTTCTATTGTGATATTTAGGTTTTGTGCAAATCCAGAGGTAATGGAAACTTACAGTTGCATTTACTGTCAATCAGACGCTGTAATATTTAATTCAGCATAAAACTTGAATGTCAAAGCATTAGGTTACCTGGCAACCAGTTTAGATATTGGTAGCTTAAAGTTGCTTTTTTCTGTCTGGATCAGGAAGATGGCCACCTGGCCTGAAAACGGTTCTGCTTGAGGTACTTTACTTCCTCTTAAAAGGGAGTTCTTCCTCTCCACTGTCGCCCGCTGATCTATGAACACATAAGACGGGGGATGCAGTCCAACGATTTCTTCAGTTGAGCAACCTTTTTTGTCATACATTAACACAATAAATTACACTAATGTGAGCCATTTTTTTAACTGGATCATATTTGCACTTTTACTGGGCTGAACAAAGGGTGACCAGTAGATATATCCTAAATGCTTGAAATGCCATAAAACTATTTGAATTCAAATGATCCATCTGTCTTTTCAGTGACATCCACATTTTAATGATTGCAAACATACAGTAAGTTGCACAACCATCGTAGTAAAGCTTGTGCTTAAGATTACCGCTCAAAGCACAGGTCAGAGGCCGCGATGAATAACTCCTCTTTGGAGAACCATCATCTTGACATGGGTTTCTGATTAACAGCATACCGCTCCCAAGTTGTGTGTGATTGCCGAATTTTTTAGACGTTGTCTAAAGTGTCTAAAGGTTTTGCTAAATGATGTATTCCTAAATTGTCCCTGAGTATGGCTGTGGTAGCTCCGTGCCACATTAAGTGCAACTGATATATATTGAGTTTTACAGCTCATCTGTCTGCTGATATTGGTTTCTGGCTGATCTTTATTGCTGTGTTGAAAGTGCAAATACGTCAGGGATCAATTTGGAGAGTCTTAAGATTCCAGCGGGTGGGGGTCGGGGGGGGGGGGGGGGGGGGTGGAAAGTAAATTTTGAAAGCCAGAAATTTCAGCACCTGTTGGAGTAATCTCTGATACTGATCAACAACACTGTCAAGCACCCGTAGATATATAGTTCGTTTTTCTTCTTTTTTTTTACTGTTTGCCCATAAATGTCTGATTTGTTAGTCTTTTGAATATTTATAGAAATCTTCAACTGCAGCATGTTGTGAGAGAGTGTAATGCTTTGACTGGGTTTCAAAAGCCTGCTGTAGCAGTCTCGCTTGCAAGCATGTAAAGCATGCCCGTAGAACAACTCAGCTCTACTGGTCTTATGTGAAAAATACTCCACATGTTTTTCAGGAAAAATCTGTTATTCAAATTTATTTTACCCATAAATTTAGAACATATGTATGTATTTGTACTAAATAATTAGCCTGTTTTGTTGTTTTTAACCCATTCAAAGCTGGATTATAATCTTCCACACGACTCTCCTGTGGCACCCGGCAACACTTGTTGGTCACGACCAACACAAATCACACTATGCCCATCCCTCCGACACCTCAATGTCCTCAGTTTGTTCTTCCAGGTGTCAGTTTAGCCCTTTTAAAAATCCGTCATGCTTTTCCATCTGTTTAGCTCTCCCACACCCATCACATCAACTGCTGGAACACAAACTCCCCAGGCCGTGACATGCACAGTCGTTATGATATAATCAGTGTTATCCACTTCATCAGTTTTTGCACATCTGTGCAAACTGGTCACTGCAGTTGTTGATCCTTAATATTTTTGCACTAAGGCAACAAGCGAAGCAAATGTAGAGCACATTTCCAAGACGCTTCATACCACATTGTCTTCTCTAATTCCAGGAGATGGATATCCCTCAAGCGGCCCATGAACGTGTTTCGAAAATAGTATTTTTACTATTGTTAGGCCTCTGAAGTTAATAGTGTAATTACAAGTGATGTTTCCTGCTCGACCACATTCTGCTGTCATGACTCATCTGCTGTCACAGCAGCATTGCATGATGAAGTACTCCAATGTTCACCCAATGCTGCATTCATGTTAGATCAGAACAATAAATCTGGCTCGTATCACTGGCTATCACTCACCCTGGTTTCACCACTGAGTGATCCAGACCCTCTGAAATGTGACCCTGGCCCTCCACGAAGATATATGATTGTATAACACTTCATTAGAAGTCAGATTATCTCTAGCTTTGGAACCAAAGGATTACTTTCATATTGTCCTCGTTAGGTTTTTATGGTTTAAGCAATGTTTCATCACTTTCAAGTTCAACACTGATTGTGTAACTTGTGGATTTCGTTGAAGAATGCACGTTCTAATGGTGCCTTAAATAACTTCTCTCAGTGGTTCTGGTGGGGGTTTAAGTGTTTCTCTGGAAAGGCATCCATGTGATTGGTAATTTTATCCTCAATAAAGTGTTTCATGAATAATTGCTCCTACTGGCTTCATTCATGCACTGAGTCAGTGCTAATGCCCGGACTACAGCCTCCCTCAGCATATTTTTACAGTGAACATAGTTTCACATTTAATGGTTCTGCTGTCCATCATTACTTATTTATTATCTCAAATACACAAACACACAATAACCTGCATTTGGTTTATTTATGATTATGTTTTTCTAATAAACTAAATAAAAAGTAACCCACAAGTAAAACATTACATTCATATTAGTGATATGTCATCCAAAATTATTAATTCAATGAAAACCTTTAAAAAATACATTAATTTTTATATGTATAATAAAATAATACTAATATATTAGTTTAATTTAGCACTTTTCAAGGCATCCAAAGCACTTTACATTGAATACATTATCAGAGGAAGAGAAGAAAAGGAAGAGAGAAAGAGAAGAGCTAAAGATAAAATTAGTCAACACGACTGACTTTTACTGACAGGAGAGAGCTCAGAGTAGAGGGAAGACGAAAGATATTTGCCAAAATGGCCATCATAGGTGATTCAGTCTTTTTTTGAGACCATCCTGATGTTATTTCTACTTAGCATTCTGTTAATGAATGCTACAGACCAACAAACTCAAGTCATTTCTGTTTATAGAGGCAATCAGCATTTGATTGATAAAATCTCACTTCTTCATATCTTCTTATTCTGATTGAAACAACAAATAATACAATACAAATTAGTCAAATTACACTAATAGATAGTGATAAAATTTAAAAAATACAGTCAGGAGAATGAGGCAGAAAAATTAAAGTTAGTGTATTTCTACTGTAAGGACTCTTAATATTTTTTATGACATTAATCCTGGAAGAGAAGAAAAGTTTGTTTCTTGTTTCTTAGAAGGAATGAGGTGTGTGCAGGTAACCATATCTTTGGCATCTTTCAGCCACAAAGTTGGGAAATTGATTCCATGCTTCGCCTGATTACATGTCAGTGTCCTTGGGCAAGACACTGAACCCTAAGTTGGCCATCGGGGTGTGAGCGTGTGAATGGGTGAGTGGGTGAATGTGTAATATGTTGTGTCAAGTGCTTTGAGTGGTCAGCGTGACTGGAAAAGAGCTATATAAGTACAAGTCCATTTAGCATTTCATCTTTCACCTGGTAAAACGGAGCTTTGCTGACTCGCTTGATTTAAACCTCCTGCGCTGGGTTATTTTTAGCGTGATTGCATGCACTCTGTGCAATTAAGTAGGACACTTGTAAACAATACTCTGATAAGAAGCCAGCTCCAAACTTGGCTGGAAAACAACAAGTCAGACTGTTTCAAGTGAAGAATGAATAACTTAATGCGCTGGCAGGAGTGCAGCAGTCCATGGGGGTTGCAGGGCGTTTCTCTTTTTTTCCTTTTCTTCTTCTTCACTGAAACACTTGTGTTTTATATTTACGCCTTACCACACATTCTTTTGTGTTCATGGGGGAGGCAGAAGATGAGACACTGATTTTTGAAGTCTTTCTTTCTTGTCACGTAAAGCATTTCTTAGAGATGAAGTAGAATCTCATATACGGTTATCTGGCTGTCAGTGTTGCCTGTCTGACTGAGTTTAGATATAAATGCCATTTATGTTAAAAACTCCTTGTCTTTGTGTTCGTAAGCACATAATTTGATGCATTTTGGTGCAACATTCATGCATTTAGACATTTAGCGTGCATATCGCCATTTTGCATTCAAGTGTGCACGCATTTGCATTATACTAAGTGTGCATTATTCACTATATTTTTGTAATGTAACCTCTTGATCTTTGTGGGTATAGATAGGAATGGGAAGTATGAGTGGTATCCTGCTCACCTTTAGCTTGACTCTCACATTGTCAGAAGATATTTACATCTGGGCCAAGCAATTGAGAAAGATGGGTTTTATTTCCCTATTCTGGCCTCGGGCTTGGCCTTCCTGTGGGCGCAGAGTCAACCTGACACTGATTGTGCTTATTGGAGCCAGATCCTTTGTCCTGAATTCTGTCTCCTTGCACCCTTCAACCTCACAAAACCTCTAAACTAAAAGCTTCATTGGTGCAAGTCCCACATTATATAAATCTAACTCTAATACGATGTTGTGAAACATTTGGAAGCAGGGTCGTAGTTCGGAAACATGTGCTGGTGGTCAACAGGGATGTCATGCAGGTGAAACGAGGATGAAGGTGGTTGAAAGACACAAAGGGAACCTTTACAGTAATGGTCATTGTAGTTGTTGTTGTATTTAATTCCTCACTCTCTGGTCTTACTGTCAGTGTTCTTCATTTTTATGAGGCAGAGGACATCTGTTTGCATCGTTGACCCTTACGGGAACTCTCCAGAGACCTTTTAATCTTCCTACAATGCAGAGATGCTATTTTTGTGTACTCGCTTTTCTTGACCTCCTAATACTCTCATATCACACCCCTGGGGTCCATGAATTGGCATGTGCGATGCTGTGAAGGAAGGTAAATGTTCTGCAGGTGTTTTATTTTACTGTTCCAAAAGTACCCCTTTGCTCTTTCAACTTCCAGCGGCCCCCGGGGGTCACAAAAACTCCATTTACTGTAAATACCCCGAATTCCAAAAGCTGTTCAACCCTATATATTTTGGCTTCCTCGGACGTCGTCAAACACTTAGTATCTCAAACACTAAGACTCAAGGGAGCAGTGAGACCTCCTTACGACAGCCTAACCTACCCCCAACCGCCATACACACACATATACCCCCTGCGATGGATTCCAGATCTGGAATTTAATGCATTTCTGTTTCACATCATCTCCCAGGAATGCGGCACGCGTGCCACAAGCCTCATAACCTCGGCCGGATGATTGTGAGGATGTATAAAGAGAGAGCGATGATGGGATACAGACACTGCTGGGGGTTACAGGGAGAGCTGGGAGTGATGGAAGGTGGAGGGGTAAACAGAGCGCATCCGGCGCTCTACTTGACATTAATGACAGGCCAAGTTGCCGTATAAAGCAGTGTTAGTGCAGCTGTGGTATGTGCAGAGCGCATCTGGACCGCAGATTTTTGGGAATGCATTTTGTGTGTGTTTGTTTGGTCTGTCCCTTCTCACTCAAATTAACGACTGTTGCACGATACAGCGAGGGGATGGAGTGAATTAGCTTAGTTGGGGATCATACAAGGGGGAGCTGAGATAGAAGTGGAGATTTTACAAGTTGGTATCATCTGCTGGATGTTGGGACACTGATTCGCTGTTGTAGGAACGGAGATTGCAGGTTCCAGGACATGTCATGTCATGTTTCAATCCTGTAGACTGAACAATGACAACTTTACAGAGAGAAAATGGAGTTTTCAGCACACGATGGTACGCAAACAGTGTCAAAAACATCTTTTCCATGTTATTTTATTTAAAGCATAAGATTTTAGTCTTGCTTTAATCATTTGTCACTCATTATAATTATACTTTTTGTGTTCATTTGGAAGTTTTTGCTGCATCATAAACCAGTAAATGTGTTCATTCTGGTTTGTCGAAGGACAGTGCGGCATCCCTATAAAAGTGATTTGTTTTTGTGAAGTGAAATGAAACTTAAGTACATTAAAAGTCAGGTTTCAGTTGCAGAGGCAGAAATTTCTTACACTTATATTATAACTTGCTAGTTTCTGTCAATTGTGACTTATTTTCTTAATATTTAACTCTCTTATGATGAAGAGACACAACAATCTCTGTTCACACATCTACATCATATCTTTTCATCTTCATTCTGGGCAACAAAGAAAAATGTATAATAATCAGAAAAAAATGTTAAGGAATCTCAACTCTGTTTCAAAGTTTACATCTGCAAATTACTATAGTCCTGTGATGGACTGGCGACCTGTCCAGGGTGTACACCACCTCTCGCCTGAAGTCAGCTGGGATTGGCTCCAGCCCCTCCGCGACCCTGTTTGGGAATAAGCGGTAGAAAATGGATGGATGGAATTACTACAGTCTTTATTGGCCTGTTGAGTTAGACTGTAAAGAGCTACAAATAAAGTCATGTGTCTCATCAGTCTCTTATCGCACTTTATTAGCCTTCTGTTCCTCTGCAATCTCGTCTCAATAAAAACCTTTAGAAAATTAATCTGAAATATCAGGAAGCTGGATATGTTCAGATCAGGATGGTCAATTTCTCAAAAAACTGAGTTTTGAAAAGAGTTATTATAACTGATTTATAATGACTTATTGACCTTCTGGTTCAGGCCGTTCCACTGCTGCCATGTTGCTCATCTCAGCTTGCAATACTTGGAAATAGAAACAATTCTTTTTTTATTGCTTTATTTATTCTTTATTTATTTATTTTAGTTTTAGTACCAGTATTGTAAAGTATATATGTATATTTAAATATACCTGCATAATACATGCATAATACATACAAAAAAATGATGTAAATATAAAAGCTGAGAGGATTTAAAAAGCCCAAATTTAGGTCTGTAGCTTAGACATTACAAAAGAAAAGTTACAATTTAATTACACATTAATTCTGTTTCTAACAGTACATTAATGATAGTCATGGAAAACAAAGGGCTTGGGCAGTGAGATCATGGAAATAAAGATATTTATAGCAGTTTTATCAGATTATCTGCAGTTAACACATAACTGCAGCTTGAAAACAAGAGAATCACTTGTTTCAGTTTCTATCTGATGAAGTTTGTTAGATTGCAGCGCCCTCTAGTGAACACTCATGCTCACTGCACGTGAGGCAATAAGCTCTGAGTTGTGTTGAGTGGCAGATGAGCACATTAGGTTAATTGATCATTACATTTTCCCTGGGGATGACTGTAAACATGATTAGTTGTTTATCTCCCTGTGTTGGCCAGGCGACCTGTCCTGGTGTTGCCTGCCTCAGCCTGCTAATTCCCAGCGTTCCCAGCAACCCTGATGAAACGATAAAAATGAATAAACAAACAGGAGCTTTGTGCAATTTTCAGTCACCCGTTTACCTCATTTGGCCCATGTAGCTAGTATCTGGTGGAGCACTACTTTGCTGTCAGAGATGCTCCATATTAACACAAAACCATTGCATTGCTGCTGCAGATGTGTCAACTGCACATCCATGATGAGTCTCCTGTTCCACGACATTCCAAAGCAGCCCTGTTGGATTTATGTAAAAGATTTATTTTATCACAAAAGATTTCTCCCACCATTATACCACTGGCTACTCTAAAAGGTTGCTCTAAGGCAGGATTGATCAGTCCTTTCACGCCGTTTCCAGCCAATCCTGACCTTCCATCTGAATATTGCAGCTGCAATCAAAACTTTTCAGAATCTTTTTACATCTTGTATTATAAGATTCTAGTGAGCCTGACTTGCAGCTGCAGTTCCTTTTTCTTTCTTGCAGTTATCCCCAGTGGGATCATTCTCTAGAAATCCTAGAGATGCATGTGAAGGTCCCAGATGATGATGCTCAGTTTGAGCTTCAGGAAGTTCTGTCGACTTGCTGATGTGCAACAGGTGAACCAAAGATGTTTTTCAGCATTTCTCTTTATTTTCTTATGGACACAGTTCAAGTCAAAGTACAGTCGGTAAGTTATTCAATATGCATTTTATTACATAATTCAGTCTTCGGCTTTTTACAAGCATATACATAAACCAAAAAGTATCACAAATTTCTGAGTGTTAAAGGCACTGATTGTTAAGATACAATAAAGTAAAAATATTCCTGTTTGGAGCAGGATTGTTTCCCTCTGATCATGTTTACATGCAGGATATGTTTAAGTTCCAGTTTTTCTGCAGAACTAAATCTAGATCCAAGTATAGAAACAGCTCTTGGATCCTGGTAAAATACTTACTGAATATCACGTCTGGTTCTGAAAGACAGTAAAGAAATAAAAACTGTAAATGATGTAACTATATAAACAAACAAGAGAAAAGAAGGTCCAAACGAGTCCTAGCAGTGTAATTTCAGAGTCATTTTGCTTACATACACTGGTCACACTAGTTAGAAGTAGTGCATGTCTTCTTTTAACAAACAAACCAAAACAAAGTAAAATAATACACCAATTTTCACTCATAATTATAAAGAATCATGATTTATACAGGGGTGACAATCTTTAAGCAAAAAAGTGATGTCACTTCTGTGTTAGATTTATTTTTAATAATTGAATAGAAAACTTTTGTTTCTGAGTTTGATAAAAAAAAAAAAGTAAAAAATAAGCTACATGTTTTAGAATCAACAGATTGGTGTGTGTTGTTTGCCTGATATCATTTATTTTCAAGTATCTAAGTTGGCATTAATCCTACATGACTGTAGATGGTATAAAATGATATTTGTCAATCTATGTGTGTGTGTGTGCGCATCTGAATTAAACAGGTTAACTTGGGATAAAATCAATGACTGTATATAATTAAAACATGCTGCATCAATGCTGGACTGTAAAACCAGAAGCAGTACAGTAGTATCATGTCTTATACACTATGATTGTGATGGTTGCTTCAATTACCTCAACAAGTGAGCTCTGCTTTCTTCATAACCAATTTTTGCCGCTCAATTGCACATAAAACAGTGTTAAACACGTTTAATCATTTCAATTTCACAAAGCTGTTCTTGTCATAGCATTTGTCCTGTGCTATTCCTGCTATGTTACATATTCCTGCTAAAATGATTAACTTCATCACCATGTGACTGGAACCTAAACAGCACAGCTCCGTTCATGCAAGATGCTGCTCACTAACTAACATAGAAAGAGTTATTTTACTGTTCATTCCTAGTGGGCAACATTTAAGGTTCAAAAGTTATAAATTAGTTAATACCCTATTAATATAAAACCAATTTCTCGTGTGTTTGGATTAAAGCAACAGTATGGTTATGGCAGACAGCACATCACAGCAGTCCAATGTGTTCTTGCTTTCTGAATTAGTGACACATTTCAGGTTACGATGCAACAGCAGCTCTACTGGGCCTGTGTTGTCTGGTTCTTCATCTCCTGCCACTTCTTCTCCCTCAGAAAGAGCTCAGCTTCAGAAAAGGCTGCCGGGCCCCAGTTTGTGATCTTCTGCTGCCCCTTCGAACCTGTTGAAAATGCATGTTTTTTTTGTTCTTTTTTCTATTTTATTTAAAATGTTCCACTCTACATGTAACACCGGTCAAGATATATCACAAACATACAAATTATATACGTCTGTGATTAAAGAGTTCATCTTTTAAATTTCCAATGGCATGCTAAGTATTTAATGCAAAGAAATTTAGATGCTAAACCTGAAAACAGTGAAGAGTAAACATTTAAAAACCTTGAAGTTAATAGAAACTTTGCAATACTCCCCATCATCTAGGCAAAATCAGTTTTAATCCCTAACAGCGTATGAAAAAGAAAAGAAAAAGAGATTTCTACCTGGTTGGATGAGGCGCAACAAGCCCTCATGATGATCCACTTTGTGCTTCCAGGTCTTTGTTTTGTTGGTTGCGTCTTCCAGCTTCTTCATCACCGTCTGAGTCACAAATGCAAACAGAACACACATTGTTTACAAGGTGATTGGATAAAAATGGGTCAGTTTGGTTTGTTAAAAGCGTGTTTTGGGGATTTAAGAAAGTCTGTTTAACTGGATCAACAAAATCATTTGAAATCAGAAATAACTTCTGGATTTTCATGTCAGAAGTAGACGCGAGAGTGGTCTTGTTCATCGTTCACTGTAAGGCCAAACAAATGTCTGTGACACTGAGACAAACTGCATCCACCTGAGAAAACAGGAGCTTTTTTTTAATCCACAAGATCATTTTTATTAAAACATCTGCTGTGAAAATATATGCTAAGCACCAGCATCCTCATCATACTCTGGGTTTAGAACAGCAGCTCTAATCTCCCCCTTTGAAAGAATGAACTAAATATCTCTAACAAACAAAGATTTTACGATGCTGCTCTTTTAAAACTAAATATATTAACTCATTTGACCACCACAACATTCTGGTAGCAGCATTTCCATCTGGTTTTAGATTGATGGGCTTATCATTCGGAGAGGAAAAGGAGACAAAACAAAGCTCCACACTGTGAAGGCTTTTGAACCAACAGACAATGATGCAGTGCAACATCAGGTGACCCAGACGCTCCCACCCCTTAAAATTCACACATCTTTTGTGATTTTAGGAAGAGACTGGGAGGGAGAGGGTTCACTTTCTCACAAAACTGGCTCTTTATTCTGTTAGACATACGTTTTGACGTCATTCCATAGCAACAAAGCCCGCCATCATAGCGTGGAGGAAACAGCCCCTGGCCGGCTAACTGTTAGCTAACAGTTAGCAGTCACATTCAAAGCACCATAAACAATAAAACACAATTGTCTTTCAACCTCGCTTCCTTTTTGCTTCTTGAGGTGTTTTAAAAAAATCTGGCTGTGCATCTTAGATGAACTTTGATCGGGGTATTCCACTTTTGGCCCTGTTAATGGATCGTACAACCATATACTCTCTGGAAGAGTCAGCTTCCTCGTTATATCGAGAAACTTTAACGAAAAGGTTTCTTGTTATAACGAGGCATGTTTTTTTGTTATAACGAGGTTAATTTGATTATATTTCCTCGTCCAAGTGACAAAGTTATCTTGTTATACTAATGTTATGGGTTTAACTGTAACATCGCTTCTCGGGGAACAGCAAGAAGATGTAGATGGGTGCTTTTTAAGAAGTCGAAATCTGTCGGAGGAACGCATTATCAAACAGGAAAAAAGATAACTTTGTCACTTAGATAAAAAAAATCATTATATTAACCTCGTTGAAATGAGAAACACATCTTGTTATAACGAGAAACCTACTTGGTAAAGTTTATAATGAGATTAATATCTTGTTAAATCAAGAAACGCTCACATTATAATGACATATACTTTTCGTTAAAATTAGAAACTGGGCCAATATTTTTTAATGGTTGTTACGGCCCACAACTTCTTTTTATATTGTGTGATTTCATTGGCTGGTTAATATAAAAAACTCATGTGGAATAAGTAAATCCAAATTTAGGGAATTTAAACCAACCTACACTGAGCCAAACACATATAACTGAATGAGACTAACGTGTTGTTTACCCCTAGACAAAGATGGTGCCTTAGGTTGCCATGGCAAATACGTCATCGTGACGACATGCCGTCTAACAGATATGTCCTTCTGAAAGTTAACGACTCAACTCTGAGCCACAATAAAGTTCTTCAACTGGTGGTGTTGATGTGACTAAAACATCTGCAGTTTTAACGACAAATCTCTCATCTCGACAAAGAAAATAATCCCAAATCCTGCCATCAGCTGACCTGATACTGCTCCGATGCTCCCTGTCGCTCCTGCTCCAGCTGTTCCAGCTGTTTCATTGCAGCTTGCAGGGCGTTCTCTTTGGCCAAACGTTCCTTCTCCAGCTCCTGTTTCTCAGCCTCTGTTTCAGAGATAGCCCGTTGCTGCCGGAGGTGGATCTGCTCCAGCTCCGCTCTCTTCATGGCTTCCTCTTCAAGCAGCCTGATCCAAACACAGACAACCTGTAAGCTGGAAGACCTTCATCCAGATACGCCTCTCCTTCTTTTAAAGTGATGGGAATAAACATTGTTGACGTTACAAGCTCCAGCGTGTGGGCAGTTTATACATTTATGTATTTTATGCAGTTTTAGGTTCAGAGTGAATAAATAGATGCAGACAAAATGCATGAAACTCAGCAGTGGGTGTCAGGGTCAGCAGGTGGTGCTATGGGCTCATTATGGGCTGTTTTAAAGACCACAGTTTAAGGTAATAGTTTCACACTTTTTAAGCTTGTCCTGGACATTAAAATGCATCTGGGATCTGTTTCTGATTCAGTAAAACATTAAATACAAACTAAACTCAATGTCCACCAGGAACCAGTGTTGCATACAACACACAGCTTTACTGTAAACTTCCTATAATTCTTTGCTTTAATCCTGCAACATCTATTCATTTCCTAACAGTTGCTACACTGAGTGATTGTAAATGTGTTGTTAGACACATTCTGCATGATTACATTGTGTAATTCAGAACATATTTATGTTTTAAACTGAGTGTTTTCCACACTGTTTTAGCAACAAACTACAAACTAAACCATTAAAATTCACCTTTCCTGTATTAAAGTTTATTAAATGTGTTGTGAAAATCACTTAGACGAAAAGGTTCACTCAAACCTAAATCCCATAGCAATCGCTGTCCTCTTCATTCAGGCATTTAATTTTAGGACATATACTGACCGTTTTTAGCAGTTAAGTCAGACTTGAGCCGGAAAGTTTGTTTCAACAAAGAGGAAGGAAGGATATGGAGGAAATGTGGTGGGCTGTTCTAAGTAGAAGTTATATGTCTGGCTGTTTTAGATATTCCTATTTAAGAAAAATCAGGCTAAGTATGTCCAGCTTTTTGCACCTGAACTTATATTAAAATACAATTTTTTTGTTCCATGAAATGAGAAAAATCTTCTGACAAAATAAATGTGGCGGTATGAAGTCACATGGCTGCTCGAGTCACAAATGAGATGATAAACAAATCAGTATAGGAAACTAAAATGCATATTGACCATTTAACCGTTTGCCCTCATATGATTTGGAGTCAGGGGGGATATTTATCAGAAGAAATGAACACGCTGTCTTAAATACAAACGTGGAATGTGAAAGCTATTGACCTACCGTGCCTGCAGCTTACGGACGGCTTCCTCATCCTGTCGGGCATGCCTCTCGTCCTCCAACGCGTCCTCTAGCTGGTGGTACATGTCCTCCAGCTCTCGGACCCTCTGCAGGTACTGCTCCAGCTCAGTGGATTTCTGGGCCACCTGCTCCTCCATCTGCTGCCGTACCTGTTCAGCAGAATTCAATAATCCTTAAAGGAATCATGTGTTTGCTTTCTGTACCATTTAATGCACTTCATTATCACACTGTTAATGTGTTAAAGTTATGCTTAAGGTTTTTGGGTTTTGAGTTGCATAACTGCCCATGTGCCACTGTTGCGTGTCTCTGTAAATATTGTATTGTGTGAATGCTGTTCTGTGTGTGTATATGCAGCCTTAACCTAACTTTTAGTTTTTCATTAATGGTGACATTTGACAGTTTGTCTCCCGACTAAGACAACACAATTAAAGAAATGTTTTTTACAATGTGTTCTCTCCCCATTAAATCAATAACTAAGTTAAAAGAAATAAACACTGCTACTTTCAGCACAGTGCAGTGATCTCGCTCTTGTTGTGAATCATGGCTGCCGTTTATCATATGATCGACTTTTCTGTCGTATGCACATGAATGAATTCAGCACTATGATCTAGGACATGGTAGACACGATGCGGAACAAGATATCCTCCATTTACTGACCCTTACACATCTGATGTTTATCTAAGTGCAGGTTAGTTAAATTGCATTTTGTTGTTTTTTTTATGTTGGAGCGCTTGCTGGATTAAAGTGTAAATTATATGGCACAAAAAACTCCAAAGCGTTTTATTCTAATAAGAACTAAATTCTTACATTCCCATTAAATAATCATAGTGATCTTGAAAGCAACCCCTCTTATGAAGGGCAGTGGGCTGAAGGGTTTTTGTGTTTTAAAGGTCACTTTAACCACACCATGAAAATAAAGGCCTTTCAGATAACTTTAAAGGCCTTGTGGGTTTTGCACTACCAGTAATGTCCGGATGTATGAAGTCATTTTTATTTGTAAAATAGGGAAAAAGATGACAACACTGTGTCCTCTTGAGAAGACTTTAGTACCTCTGATGAAGCCAAAGCATAAACCAATAAACACTTTTTACAGCAACACTGTGCACAAACTATATCCGAGGTAGCGACCAAGTGTTTTGTGGTCAAAAAACAAAAAAGTATTCAGTCTCAAGCATCTGCAATCAGACTGTAAAGCGCCTGCACTTCTTTCTCCATTTATAGTCTTGTATTGACGGCAAGTTTTAGTTTCAGAAACAAGTAATTTTGTTTAACATGATTGCAAGAAGCCCATCTGTCATTTCTATATTTACCTGTTACACATAGATATAATGCTTAGCAAAAGCGGAAGCTGAATAAACGTTCTTGCTTCACCAGATCTTCTGGTAGAATAGTTCACTTAAAGTAGAAGAAGGGGCTGTACCATTTTCTCTCTCTCCAGGTCCATCTTGTAGCGGTCCTGAAGTTCCGTTTGGGTCTGAAGACGTCTTTTTTCTTCTTCAGCTGCATTGGCCGCCGCCTCCTCCAAAGCCTGGTCACGAGTGAAATGTGTCACAAAAAAAAGGAAGTAAATATTTAAAATTCATATTAAATAATAATAATAGGAAAAACTTGTAATCAGAACAAAGCACTGCAATTGAGAATGCATTTAAATGTCATCTTTACATTATTGACAGATGAGGTAATCTGTCACATTTATAAAAACGGGGGACAAAGCAAGTGTGAAATGATGCACATGTGGAAGTTCTCACTTATCTCTCACCATCGTTTTTAACACTAAAATCAGCCTTACAGACTACATGTTGCTATAGAAACCCATAACTGAAACAATTCAAGTTGTTAGACGGGACCACAGTTGTTTCAGGCTAACTGTTGTACACACACACACATACGCAGATGTGTATTTATGTCCCCGAACGCTGAGTGTCGGAGATATTATGGCTTCATCACGACCGCCGCCACCAGATATCTTTCACGTGAGCGCAATAACTCCAACAATTTTCACAATTGGATTTTGATACTCAGTACTTAAACGCCTGTACATTAAACTACACTTCTGTGCTGATTCCACCAGAATCAGTCTTTAAGCAAACCACACATCCTTAACTCTAAGGTCCTTTATGTTGACATAATTATTCTATTAAAAGACTTGGATCTTAATGTTAGTAGGAGCCTGATTCTTTGGATCTGAGATGTTCTCACTGCGTCAATGATACTGTCAGGAGAATTTACCTGACTGTCCACGAGGTAGCATTATTTTACAAATGAATTTAATGGAAGTAATTTTAAACTGCTTAAATATGCAGATAAACTTAGCCAATCCGTTAAAGGAAACAGACAGTGCATCTTGCAATCCAGCTGGAAAACAGCTGCATCCATGTTATGGATCCATCCACATTATCTGGAAGGACGGAGTGTTGAAAATGGGAAAACTTTCAAATATCTCGATACAGTTGTCACCAGTTTTTCTGAAAATACAAACCAAGTTTTTAAGAAATGTTCACAGTAACTCTTTAACAAGCTTAATGTTCAGTCCTCACATTTTATGCTTCACATAACTTTCAATCTCTGCTTTGTTTTAAATGCAAATACTAATTAAACAGGATTGTAGCTATCTGAAGCAAAGCCGTAGAAAACAAAGCTTGTAAATATTTTTACCAAAGACCATTCGGAGCATCTCTGGCTAAAGGTGCCTTCAAAATGTCTCTGTAAAAATCTTAATGGCATCAAATCAAAATGACTGGTCCATAAAATTTCATTTGGCTTTTGATGTCCTTTAATCCTTTTTTTAATGCACATCTGCAAAGTATTTCACAGCTGAATCTTTTATTGATGAACCAAAGACAACTGTCCCACTGAGTGGACAATAAAGTTGTCTTCTCTGCTGCTTCACATATACGGCAGGACGATGGAGCATAAAACCAGTAAACTCAAACTCAGCTTTAGCACGAGATCAGTGAACAGCTGAAATTCACGCATTTAACGAAGAGATTACGTCTGTATTGCTCTTTTTGTTTTATAAAAACATAACAGGAATAAACCTAATCGTGACGGTTGTTGAGCATTGACCCTTTGACTCGTGTCACCCAGCTGTGAATTGTCTGCAGACTGTGACAGTAAACTTTCTAGTAGCATCACAGTGAGAAACACGAAAAGCTTATTGTATTTCTGTGTGCCTGGCTGCATACTGTATGTGTGCTCATTGTGTATTCAAGCAAGCAGCTATTTGAGACTTTTGCACCTCAATGGTACATTGTTGTGCAGTCTGAGATTGTGGTCACACAAAGACAAAGTTGTCTTCTTGTGTACTCTGCTGCACAACTGTAATGTGAACTATTCAATCTGACTGTTGCTGCATTTGTCACGATGAAGCGGTGTCAGTAACATGCTTTAAGACAGAGCTGTCACCAATGCAGTAATAACCAGAAATGCTGTCGTAATTCAGCTCCATGAACGGACTCTTTATTCTCCAGACAAGCTTAACAATCTTTGTTTCCACAAAGAAACAAAAACAATATGACACAACATCAAGCTAAGTCTTAAATTCTTACATCTTTTAGGCATCTAGGTAATTGAGGAAATTTGTTGAAACACTGAGAAAGCAATGGAAAAGATGAATACAGTGTTGTGTAACAGCAGAAGCTCATACAATATGGCCAAATAATCAAACTACAATATTCTCCTTCCATGAATCTGTATGTTGTTTCTCCTTTGTTGACACTTTATCATTTTTTGCTGATGGAAAAGGCACCTTGCAAGTAAATAAATCTAATAAAAAGCTCCTTATCTCTTTATTCCACCACAGACAAGACCTTTGTCCTGGACACAGTTTCTCCTTTTTGAAAGGAAGAGAAAGTCAGACGTATCCTTTTTTCAGGTCTGACAGTCTGTTTCTCACTAAATCATTAAACTGTGGGGGCATTCACTCTTCCTTTACTTTGTCTCCTACCATGAAGCAGTTTGGATGTATTTCCCCTCTAAATGATGTATTTAAACCTTTGATAACATCAAATTACATTGCAAACTCCAAAGACAACAAATGACTAAGAGCAGTTAGAAGTATAATCGTATGTCAGCCAAACGCATGACATCATCTCTGTTTTTGTGAAACTGATACTTCCTGTTCACCTCTCAGTCTCTTACAGCATTTAAAGGGAAATAGGGTCACTCAGCAAATCCGCATAACCTGATTTTTCTACTGCCAGTCAGCCGAGCCACATTTGGATGAAGACTAACTGGAAAAACATGTTTAATGAGACTTGTGTCACCCCACTGCCTCAGCCAGCCCACATCCTGTTTCAGTGATAAGACTATTCATTAGCTGCAGCCTGAAGTTGCTCGTCTATTGTTGGTATTCATGAGCTGGCAATGAGTTTTAGAGGATACCACCAGAGATTTTAGGTGACCTAATTTAATTGTTTGAATGACAATACTGTGAGTGTCTGAATCCAACAGCACATCACAGAGCAACAACTCTGCAGTAAGAACACTGAACACAACACAGTTTATTTGTAGCTGTCACGTTCTCTGTAAGGAATGCTGCTGTATCAGTTCTGATGCTGTTTGGGTGATTCCTGACAAAGTTGCCCTGAGGACACAGAAGAAGGAAGGATTTTAACACAAACAAAGTTTTCTAGTTATTTCTGCAAGTCTGAGATAGCAAAACACTGGATAATGAATTATGAACAGAAAAAGGTAGCATTGCGTGACTTTATATATCTCTAATTCAATCCAACTTTATTTATAGAGCATTTTTAAAAAACAAAGTTGACCAAAGTGCTGTACACAATCCCACACAGCAAAACCAGTATGAACAACAAAATAAGCAGTAAAATAATGTACTATAAAAACAATTAAATTACTAATAACAGTAACACACAATAAAACAGGGTTAAAAATTAAATGAAGTCAACAAGTCAAGCTCTTTTAAAAGTAAATGCGAATTGGTGAGTCTTAAGAGAGGATTTAAAACCAGAAAGAGACCCAGTCTGTCTGAGGTGCAGTTACATTGTGTTCTAGTTTGGTGTGTTCCCGTTTGGGGCCAACGAATGAAAGGGAGCTGCCGCCTCTAGATTTCATATATCTCCTATATACATTCATACAGTACATACAAAAAACACAATGTATGGATATATAATTCTCCATATAATATGCATTTACAGCATTTCTCTTACTATGTGTTTAGCTTATTCAGGCTGCTGACATAGCACGTTGCAGCTCATCGTTACTTTGCAGCTGAGCTTGAAACAGAGTTTCAGACAGAGGCGGCCTTATGTGACCGGCCTCATGCACATGAACAAGGAGGTGGCTTCTTTCCCACACAGAGCTGTGGCCTACTGTCTGCACCCCTCCCTCAGACATGCCTCCAACAGGGACCAGTTGGATCTGTGCCACAGTTCAGAACATCCAAACTGTCAGAACAGCATGCAATTTTTGCAGACGTCCATGTAGGTGCTGCGTTTTACTAAACTGCCTTCTGGTGGTGGAGTAAAGACATGTGGAAGCATGTGAAACTTATTCCAGTTTAAGTTGTTGTTTATTGTTAATCATTTTGTCACTTCTTTTACATGAATCATCAGAAATGCTTTTTTTTCTTGGCAAACTATCTGAAATTGTGCAAAATATTTAGAGAGATATTTTAGCTTTGGTCTGTAGCCGATTAGCTTCAACTAGCCACATTTAGCATCTACAAAAAGAGCAAAATAAAGACAGACATACAACATTTTACAGGTCATTGGGAACTTTATCATTTTGAATAAACACTGACATCACATTTTGGTCTGTTTGCACAACTGACAATAAGTTAGCACACCAATCTAATACCGAGGCAAACAAAGTGCGTTTTGCATCTACACGGTTATTTGATCAGATTCAGATTATTTGCTAAGGTCGACTTGTCTTTCCTCTGAAGCAATGCATTTCCTGATTTCTTATTCTGGTCTCTTTAAACACCGTTTTTGCTTGTAGAGGAGGAAAAAGTATTATTTGCATGCATAGCGTTTCAGAGGAGAGGGGAAACTAATTTTCTTGGAAGAGGAATTTCTCCCATGCGCCTGGTGTTTAAAGGCTCTGATTGCTTTTTGCTTTTTTTTTAACTCACAGGTGCAGAACTTCCTCTGGGAAAATTCCCAAACATTTCATCCAATTAGTACAAATCCTCTATTACTTCCTGGATTATTTTTTTTTTGTTACAGATAGTGACATGGAGGCATCGTTGGGTTTCTCTCAGGCTGCAGTACAGATACACTGACCTACAGGCTTCTTCCTCTTTTTCCCAGTTTAAAACAACTTATCCCAAAGCTATACTGTGAGCTTTATAAGCAGGTTATCTAGGACTGTCTATTAAACAAGATATTTAAGGAATATGCATGCTTTTTTGGAGTTCTACCTTATGCAACATTCAGTAAATGTTTTTCTGTTACTCATTGTCCTCACATTACCCACACTCAGTATTTCCCATGAAGATATACAGCCCTGCCTCATACGTCCTCAAAGTTAAACTTCCTTATTTTAAGATCTATATCTAACAGTTGTACTTTTATTTTAGATTTATTTTAGCACCAATCCATCTCAGTTAAAGTGTTTTTGCACCCATTCTTGTTATTTCCATCCGCATAATTTAATTTGGGATTCTGCAAAAAAGGAACTGATGACAAGCCAGACATTTCCTGAAAACGCTGGATGATTGTTTTATTCTTACCTTTTTCATGTTCTCCAGTTCGAGCTGTTTGGCCTCATTGGCTGTCTGCAGCTCCCTCATCCTCAGCTCCAACTCCTCCTGCTCAGCTTGCTGCCTGAGACGCAGGTCGCGGCGCTTCTGCCGGGCCTCGCGATGTGGCGCCGGCCGGCTCTGACGCAGCAGAGTGACACAGTTCTGAACCGCTGAGAGAAAACAGAAAAATACAAGCATTACCGCATTCAGAGTTCTGACATATTTTCACTGTGTGAAAAATAGTGCAGAAAAACATTTGGAAAGTTAGCATGTGATGCAAAGTGTTCAGCAGAACAACAGCTTTACTTTTCAAGCAGGTTTTCTCACAACTTACCCTGGATCCATTCCTGTTTCTTCTTTTTGTCTGACGCACTGATTTCAAAGCTTTTTTGAGATGACTTGATGAGGAAGAGGCACTTTTTTCCCTCTTTATCTTGCAAAGGCTACAAAAGTACACAATTTATACATTTTTACAAGCTGATCATATACATATGTGCACCACATTACTGAATGTTAACCCTGTAAAGCGCAACATGACATTATGGATACATGCAGTGTGAGTACGTTTTCATCACTTTAAAAAGTTTACTCCAAATCCTGCTGAACACAATCTGACACTTATTATGTCCATAACAAATTCCAGGAAGCAGAAGACTACATTATAATAGTTTTGACATATCACATGGAAATAAATGGTAAATATCCCCCTTTTGTTGAATGACCAAATAAACATTTTAAAACTAGGACTTTTCTTACCATTTTTTTGGTGGGTTAGGCTTTAAAAGGTTAAACACAGCATACTGACAGATCCCGCGGTCAGGAATTAAACCATTTTATTTCTTGATTCTTTACAAGCTTTAACCTAATAAATAAAGTCATAGTGACATAATGTACAACATATAATCAATCCACTTTCTATAATCCGCTTTCTATAAGTGTGCCAGTCTAGGTTATCAGTGACCTGATGAATAACTGAAGTCAGTAAACGTGTTCTTGCCTCCACAGAGCAGCTTCCATCCAGCAGAATGTCTCCTTTCTTTTCAGCGAGGTCCTCACCAACATAATAGGAGATGGAGTTGGGCTTCAGCACGAACCAACGCTCTGTCCAGTTTTTCCTCTTGTGGCCTTTCTTCATCATGTAACCCTGCAGAAAAAAATAAGGACGCCAATCTTTATTTGGCAGACTAAACAACATCAATCAGGATATGAAGTAATGCTTTCTTTTTCAGAAGAGGAATGTCGAAACATGCCTACAAATGTTTAAAAAATGTGAGTAATTACAGCAGGGATTTTCAATTCAGCTCCTTCATATGCTACTATCCTACAGATTGGAAAGATTTGCCTGTTTCACTGCACCAGACTCAAGTTAAAAGGGTCATAGTACAAAACTTGACTTAAAACTGTTGGATCCATTAGCTGGAATCAGACGTATTTCAGCTTTTAACACAGCAAATCTTCCCTCGTTTGTACACAATAATATCCCTATTTTCCATTTAGTTATAAGCCTCTGTGCTTTTATAGTTATAGTTTATTGCCATTGACTCCCTCACTAAAAACAAGGTCACTTGCGATGACAACGTAGCTAACGTCAGGCCACTGCTTCATGTCATCTAGTAGACGGATGGGACCCTCTCTTTGTCTTTTTAGTCTAGTCTAGTCTTTTTTGATAAAAAATGCAACCCATGTATCCATCTTTGAGATTTGGCCATTATTTGAGTAATATAAATGCTATTTTTAAGATTTTTCTGCAGTAATATTACGTTTAAAACTGTACTAGCTAACAATCACTATTGCTAACATAGACAGACGGGCAAAACAGACTTCCGCTTAATTTACACAGTGGATCATGGGAATGGTTAGCCTCCAAGAAAGTGATGGATAGCAGCAGAAAATAAGTTTAGTTATGCTGCTATCGGCTTAGTCCACAAGAAATGTCCTCCTTCCATTTTCCTTTCTTTCCTCTTTACTTTTAGTGTATAAATGTGACGTTATTAGCATCATTAGCATCTGTTCTCTGGTTTCATCTGCTGTCCCTCTTCTATCACTGCCATGCATTTAATATAATATTTTATAACTCTGATTACTTCAT
>JBAMHX010000011.1:10504384-10516984 GCA_037177515.1 Pseudomugil tenellus
TTTTTTTTTTGTTCTTGCGACCTCAAGAACAAGAACACATTTCTCGCTTCTCGTGGAGTATGTAACAAGCTTTACTGAGCTTCCCGTCCATCAGCACTGAGATGAAAATGGTTCATGCATGAATAGCTCTACTAGAACACATAGATTAAAACTTCTGAAGAGCTTCTTCCCAAAGCTGCCAAAGCCATCAGTCCAAACATGAATCTTCAGCTCTTCCTGAACTGTGCTTTAGAACTGCAGATGAAGTGATGGAATTGAAACCTCTTACTTCACCACACTCCACATAGAAGAAGCTTATCCACAACTACATACGTTTCTCTGCAAATTTGCAAAAAGACAAACAAGTTGTCTAGTAATTGCGAGCGGCTGAGGTGACATCCTTATCAGATAACTCTGGGCTCATAGGGCAGCAGCTCTCCCTCCCCCCCTCCCTGCCCTGCCACCCAGTGTGAGTTAGGAATAATAAGCTACTGTGGGGAGTGAAACGCAATCCAAATCTGATGTAAACATATTTGAGGTTGAGACAGGCTTGAGGAAAAGTCCCAGACAATTTTGAAATTCAGGCTGGATGCATATTTTTTGTAAGTAGACGTGTCTACGTAAAAGAGGACTTTTAGTCTCATCAGGCATCATTAATATAACTTCAGCAAATAATTGAACTGCGCGTCAGTGTGACATCCATCATTTAAGTGTTTGAATTCTCAAAGTCTACTGTGGACAAGAACGACGTGCAGCTCCTTTAGCAATTCTTCATTCTTCCCTTTTCTTCCACTTTTTTCTACTTTAGCTTCAGGGTTTAGTTGCAGAAGCAGCTGGTTCCAAAAGGACAACTAGAAACCATCAAGCTCCTTTTGTGGGATTCAAAGGTTTTCCCAGTCAGAAGAGGTAATCCTTCCATTGGCTTTTTTTCCCAGTACCACAGGAATGCCCAGCTCCAGTCCTCAATAGTCTCAATCCTGCAGGTTTTTCATGAATCCTTCGTCCAACACAGCTGACTCAGTCTTTATGCGGAATTTCATTGGCTTTTGTACCCATTTAATGGAAAACAGGTGTGTTGGAACAGGGATACATAAAAAATCTGCAGGACAGCAGCTCTCGAAAACCGACTTTGGGCCCCCATGCAGTAGGACATGCCTAGAAAGACTCAAAAGGGAACCAAGAAATATCCAAAACCAAATGTTCAAACCAACTCAGCTGATTTCTTTTGAAACAGGAGCAATTGGTTCTCTTGTTGGGATTATTAGCCCCTTGCAAGATCTTGGGATGCAAAGTGGTGTCAGGGTAAAGATCGGACTGGGGGCAGATTCACACCAAGTCTGATTCAAATCTTAGTTTGTTTACACCTTATTTGTCTCGCTTGTTTTGGGGAGGTGTGAACAAACTCTGGTCCACTAACCAAACACAGGTTTCGGTTCATTTCAAGTGACCCAAATCTACAAAGCGGACTACAACACAAAGAGAAAAGCAGGTACTAATGCAGGGCATTGTGGGTAAACACATCCAAAACATACACATGTAGAATACCAACCAGGAGACATCTACCATTAGATGAGCAAGTTTTCCATCATTTGTCCTGTCCTGACACAAAATCATCCATAATTTCATCTAGGATGCACAATGTGTTGCAACAAATAATTGTTGGTCATCAAAATGGCATCATGGCGGTGACAGGAGCACATTTCTGAATGCTTAACATGTTTGCTTTTCCAGGTAAATCATAGAAGTTTGTGGACAGATGGATACTGTTCATCCGTATTTTCAGGATTAATAAAAGAGAACTCACCTCCTCAGTGACAATGATCAGTGGGTATCTGTCCTCAGACAAGAAGTTAAAGATGCACCAGATCTTGAATGAATCGTCGTTGGAGATGAGCAGCTGACTTTGATCGAGGTTCTTCCTCGAGCACAATGTCCAGCACATTTTGTTAAAGTTCTGGCGATCAAAGTTATCCGTCACCTGTGGAGCGGAAGCATAGCAGCATGAAAAGTGTGCTTTTACAGGGAAACCAGTCTGCAGGAAGGCTGAGAAGCAGAGGAGAACCCAACACCAGCTGGCCTGGCAAAGCTTCATCCTGCTGACATTTTCATGAAGAATACATGAACAGATTCAGGGGTTCTGCTCTGTATCTAACTTGAATCTCTTATTTTGCGTTTACTGACCTTTGTGGCTTGTTAACTATTAAATTCACACACAAATGTTTCCCATCTAGAGGCTTTTAAAATAGTTATTCAGTTTTATGGTAAATGGATTTGTACTTATAACACACTCATATCCCAATAGACACATCAGGGGCAATGCTGGGTTCAGTGTTTTACCCATGTACTCAGGAGAAGTCTCCACCAATCTCCCAGTTGGAAGATGACTGCTCTATTACCTTAGCTACAGTTTAATGAGAGATTAAAATGTGCAGAGCTTATAAAATGTAAACAAATTCCCCTGTTTCATTTATTAGCTTAATTACTTTAACCTTAGTAAATCTGCTAAGCCAGCATCCTTTCATCAGGGAAATGTTTATGCGAGACCTCGGTTATGTTGTCATATCATGAGAACAGCTTCAGATTAATGCACATAACCAAAGTCTTTAAACAAGGGTGCCTCTAAGACTGTGGCAGGATAGTTCCAGACTTCTATGTAATGACAGATCTCTGGAGGGGTTATTACCTTGTACCATTTCTGTATGTCTTAATGTATTGTCTCCTGCTTATTTTAATGTTTAATGTATGTTCAACTTCTTTAATCTTCATTATTAAACTTTTATTCTTCTCCATCTAAAGAAACCAGTCTCCTCGTCCTTGACAGGAATAACGATCATCCACACCCTCTTGCTGATCAATACGCTGTTTAATTTGCAGGGTTGTGTGTTTTAGTTCCTTTAGCAGTTTAGCTTTGCATACTACAGAAGCGTAGAGCCTTTATATTTTAACATAATGGTTTATTGTAAAAACATGAAAATGATTATGTTATAACAGGATACATTGTTGTGGAAATGTGGAATATAAACCATATTTGTCTCTTAGATCATAGAAATGTCTAATTCACCAAATGGGATGTAGCTGTACTTCATAGGGTGGAATGTGGTGGTGAAGCTTGTAGGATATTGGGATAAACCAGACAGGACTACATCTCTACATCAGCAACTTTACTCTCCCAAAATCTTGTTTTGCAGAAGCCAACAGCAAGACGTAACCCCGGTTACGGATTAATCAAACCTACACACACAAATAAGCGCTCACCATCTCACTGTATACAGGCAGGTGACGTGTGTTGCTCAGATCTGTCCCACATCCCTATGTGTATGAAAAGAAAGTGGAGTAGAACAAATAAATCCTTGACAAAAAAAAGAACAAAAACCTTTTTTTCTCATTAGGGTGACAGCGCTGCACTCCCCATAGCATACAAAGACAATAAGCCTAAAGAAGTAGTACTAGCATTAGACCGGTCATTGAAAAATATGAAAGCCCTTAATAGAATCATGACACCAATTTATTTTATGACTAAAAGAAAATTTGCTTCAGAAACAGTGTGACAAGTAGCCACATGTAGAAAAAAAAGCTTCTACCCTACAGTATGTCTGCCATTAATACACAGTGTGGAGTGAAAATCCAGTCAGTGCTCAGCTTTAAGAAGTGTGAGAAGAAACAGGAGCTGGATTTAAAACATCTCTCGAGTTCAAATTCCAGAGCAAAATGAGAGGAAAGCTCTTGAAAAGGTACAATTGGTACTGCACAGCACAATCTTTTCCTCGAGCCAATGAACAGTGGAATCTCCATGGAGACCGCTGGCAGGCTAACTGAGCAGTCATCTGGATTTGAAGCACATTTCATCCTGCTGGCTTTCACTCTGAAACAAGCAACCAAATGAACTCCCAATGTTCACGTCACTTAAAGCCCATCTGAACATGAAGTGAACACTGCAGCTGCACATATCCGGCTCAACTCATCAATCTGAAACCACTACTGGTAAAACAATGTAGGAAATGTGTTGTGGTCTTTGCAATAGTGGTCTATGCAAAGAACAGTCTATTAAACAGTGAATTTTTTCACCCACAAAGACACAAGTGGTAATAAACTGGTCTGACATGTCAGATGTAGTGATAGGCTAATAATTTAGCTTGAGAGTCGTTGACATAAACTTATATTTTATATATGTCATTCTAACAAACAGTGATCCATGAGCTATTCTGGTTTTATCCGTGTTCTGTGTGAATGCACGTCTAATAAAATAACCATGTAGGTCAGCTGTACCAAGGCTTCCCATGTGCAAGCATGTAACCATTTTATAGCTGTGGTGTGGAAAATTGCAGTTTTGTGCGAGATCTCATTTTAAAACTAATCTACATGTTATTCAGCTCCTTCCCTTCCAAGCTTTGTTTGCTGTTTGTTTCTCTTGTGAATGGGGAGCGATCCCAAGACATGAAGTAGTAGAGGCAGAAGTTTGCACTTTTAAAAACATGCAGTCAGCATCAAAGTGATCTGACGGTCATCTGAGTGTTGTAGGAAGAATGTACGTTCCACAGACCTCAACAAGAACAAAGTTCTGCTCGGCTGCTGTGTTGAGAACAAGCTGCGAGAAGCCCCAAACCAGGGCCTCAAGAACAAAATCGCATTATTTTGGCTCGAGAACAAGAAGAAAGTTGAGTATATAACAAGCTTTGAATGCCCTAAATGTGAGAATCATTCAGAAAGGCCATTCTTGTATATTTTGCATACTTTTCCCTCTGTCTGTTTCCTTTCTCTTTAAGATTTTATTATTTTGTATTAGCATTAGGTTGTAGTATTGCTGGCATTCAATTCTAGTTTTTTTTAATACAATTTGAAATAATGCTAATTTATTTCTGTACTTGTGTCCGTTACATAAATGGTTCAAACAAATTAAACTTTGAGATTTAATTTTGTTATATTTTAAGAAAAATTTCCAATCTATTCTAGAAATGGAGTTTGTATAAATCTAAACGTTATTTCATTAAAATAAACAGAAGACTGACAAAGTGAAGCTGTACAGTCCTACTTTAATCCTGAACTCTCCCACAGTAGCTGAATTCTTTTCATTTCCTCTGTCTTGTGTGAGATAGAGAGAAATATTCAGCCCAAGTAAATGATTATACTGAAGTAGTGTCAACTTTTCTAAACTCAATAGGACCTGATGTCCTGAGGTTATGCAGGTCGATGTGCTGGATGTCAAACAGAGACTGTTTTCAAAATCAGGTGTGATCAATTTGAAATTACAACCTTTTACAGACACTTTTCATTACAATACATAGACATTTAACTGCCCTCCTACTAACTTGTTGTTTCCCAACAAACTTTCACATTTTATTAATCTCTGAAGTATTTTTTCTATAGATGTACTTACACAAATGTTTCCTGTCTGCATGTGCAGTAATTAGATTTGACTTAAACTACAGATGGATACAGGAAGCCGAAACATTTCACCTCTGTTAGACGATGGCTGAAATGTATCACTTATGAAAGATGTACTATCATTCTACTATCATTAATAACCACTCTGCGCAGGTCCATTTGTGTAAAACTCCTTTGACAGAAGCATCTGCGACATCAATCTCATAAAAGCAAGCATGCAGGAAACGTGCGTGTCTCCTGCATCTCTATCAGTTTCCCCTATTCAATGATAACTATGGTACACTTAGCAGCGCAGGCTGCATAAAATAGATGCTTCCATTGCAGAAATTTGTTTACTTCCAAAATTTGTAATTTCATGCTGTGATAAAACTTTGGTATTTACAGAGTCTTTCATAACTTTACCTCAACCAAAACAATTACACAGAGCTAAGTTGGTGGGACAATCTGCTCCACTAAATGTAACTTAACGTTAAGAAAATTACTTAAATCATTATAGTGATAAAGAAAAAGACTATATGGTTTGATTTAACATGTCTATATATTTTCTTCCTCTGCAGATCAGACTAAGTGTCTTCACATTTTGACATTTATTACACTGACCCATAAATGTCATCCTGAATAAACACACCAATTGCAACATAATTTAACATTAACCACACAAGCTGTTGCCATAATAATGGTGTTGGCATTAAGATCCATTTTCAAACAATCTATTCAACACTACTGCTGTTTTATGTAAGAATGCAACCATAGATATACTGGGAATCCACATCTAATGCTTTTAATATGGTCTTTAACACTAACAATAGGGTCTGGGGTGGAGTAGCGATTTAACAAAAATCTTGATGTCATAAGCAATAAAACGTATGGTGTGAATGAGTCATCTAAGTCTGTGGTAAGACCCACTAGAAGGGATAAAAAGTTGTGAAAGAGGGATTTGTTATGAAAGAGCACCTATTTGTAAACCATGTTTGTCTCACTCATCTTGTTTGTCTTGCTCCTCATGGCTAACTAGTTCGCTCACCTTCCTCTCCCTCCAGTCTCTAACTTTAATGGCGAGATGCTTTAAGATTAAGGATTCTGGCTCCAAGCTTAAGTCCCATCTACTGTAGCAGCTCTTATCTCACGAAAAACCACTGAAGTGCTGCAAGTCAGCCTGACGCAAATGATGAGAAAGTGGTTTATTAGGACTGAATGATTCAGTTGAAGGTTTTCCTGGAAAAAAATAAGTGACGTGGAAAGCAGCTATATGTGAAATGAAATCTATTTTTTAAAAAAGGGGAAATGAGTAAAACTTTTAAATGGTCCAGAGCACAAAAGTATGAAACAAAAGATCTTTTGGCTTCTCCATCTGGCTTCCATGACCTTTTTTTTAGGTAATTACTAGACAAATTCAGAGTCTACAGCACTACTGAGAACCAGGGAAAGGTTTTCCAAAACCGTGCAGTGACTACTAAAATGAAAGCTGCCTCAGAACTCAAGGTTTTCAGTATGTTAACACTTTTTTTCTTCAAAACTCAGCTGTCAGGTGATCTGGAGTGTTGCTGAATTTGCATATGAAAGTTCATTGAAGCAGAACTTAACTGGGCAGCACCTCAACTCTGAAAGTGAAGCAACAAATTGCAGCATCTTTACTGTAGTGACACTAATATGGGCACATATTAAAGACAAAAAAAGAAGGACATTATGCAGGTACAACAAATATGATGGTTAAAAATAGATGTTCTAAAACAATACTGGGTATAACGGGGAGTATTAGATAAAGTAAAACAAGCACCTATAAGGAGGCAGAGAATATTGTCTAATGAGATCCAATCTGGCTCGATTAATTGTAAACAACACAAGATTACACAGAAAGGGAAAAATGGAGTTTTGCTTTTTAAAGCCATCAATAGAACCTCATACAGATTTTGGTTGCAACTAATGGTTAAGTAATTATTTAAAATGTTTGCTAGCAACACAGAGGAAAGAAATATTGTCTCAAAAATAATGGCTCCAAGGCTATTTTGGAATAATGTGAACAAGTGTAACACTATCAAAATAAAGGATTTGGAAACATCACTTTCAGTGTGCTTGGCTCATCTCTATCATCATATTAATCACTATCTTTGTGCGCAGATAAGACTGTGGCCGCTGCATTCTTTCCATAGACACAGTGAGTAAGTGATGTTAGTGCACACTCTCGTCTAAAATGTAACTCTTCCTCTGTAGAACAAGACAAGACAACTCCATGCAGGAGTTACTTTTTCTCTGACATATATCCATCCCAAATCACTGATTTGATTAACAAACTTGCCCTGGTTATTCAGCAGCTCATGAGAAGGTGACTACTCATTGCATCTGAATAGTAATTGCTGCATCTAAATGCAGGAATTTTCAATCTCAAAGTTTTATTTTTAGCACTGTTTCTAAAAATGTTCCTTTCCTTTTGTTAGGGATATAAAAATTAACACCGACATTCAGGAATTACTTGTTCCAGGTGTTACAAAGCAGGAGTCTTCTTGTGTTGCTGGTTCACAAACATGCTCACATGTGGTTTCCCTAGTTGACCGGGTGGAGTTTCCTCAGGAGTTTGAGCAATTGAATGCTTTGACCTCAACCATCCAGTCCCCCACTGCATCAATGGATGGGTGGGGTAGTTATGAGTCAAAAAATACCCAGGAATTTGTGTGTCGAGGGGCATTTATTAATACAAGGCCATGACGTCAGGTCACTTCCCCTGAGCTTAAATCCAGATTTAGCAATTTCTTAATGAGTCGTCGTTACAACTTACAACAACCTGGTGCAAGCTGACTCCTTAACAAGGACATTAAAATACCTTTCATTTGAATGAAACATATTGTAATTAAATACAATTTTACAGAACTAAAACACTAACGCAGAAGATTACACATAGAGTTTAAGTGAAAACTGACAATTCATTCATTTCTTTGTAGGATTGTGCGTCTTCCTGTGTTACTCACATGACCAATGTTTCTTCTTTTTCAACTTTCCTTCTAATCCACTGCAGACCACAGAGCTTTAACAAAGCCTTGATGAGACAACTTAAAAAAATGATATCATAAAAGCTTTATATGGGCGGCAAAGGAAATGTGGAGTTCAGGTTTAACTCCATCATTACATAGAAACAAAGGTGCTGCTATATGGAGTAGCCATGCAATCACATAAAAGCTGACACCAGCACAAAAACCAGAAATGCTCAAGTTTTACAGAAAACCAAACTAGGAAACATAAAAGCCTTCAACAAATTCAAATGTCTGCAGGGACGTTGGTAAGTTTGATTACTGATGAGCTTATCACTTAGATAAAAACTGGGATTAATGTGTATGTGGTTCAAAAACATTAAATCAATAAATCTTTAAACCCTGTGATGGCCTGGTGGCCTGTCCAGGTTGTACCCTGCATATCACCTTGTAATTGTTGGAATAAGCTCCAGCTTCTCCAAGACCCTGAATTGGATTAAACGGCATCAAAAATTAATTTTTATTCATCTTTGACCACATTCTGGATACAAAATGAGCAATCTTCTGAAAACAATAAGATTCATCAATCTTACAAACAATCACCCCAACACTCAGAATCTATGATGATGCAAGGCAGGGATGTCAAACTCTGGCTCTTGAGGGTCATAGTCTTGCCGGTTTTAGATGCTACAACAAATCTGAGGCCATTCAAACTGTTCCAGCAGCTTATTATCAAGTTCTGCACAATAACCCATTATTTTGAGTTATTTATGTACAGTCGTGCATGACACATTAAACTTTCGATTATAGAGTGTGGCCCATAAAGCCTCATAGCAATGGCCATGTTTACATCAGTTGTAATTCTGAATAAAAGTTAAATCCGCTTTAAAATTATGAAAAATGACCATGTAAACACCTAATTCCAAATGCAAAATACAATTAGGAATTAAGCTTAATTCTGAAGGAAGAGGCTGGTTTACTCCAGTTATTCTTCTATCACATAAATGTTCATTCCACTTTTAGTCAATTTCGGTTCTCAACAAAACAGAATTCTTCAGTTAATTAATAAATCTCTCAGAAATTCAGGTCCTAGCCCTGACTGAGACCTGGATCCACCCAGAAAACACAGGTATTCCAGCTGCACTCAGTGTCAATGCAGTAGTCACCCAAACACCTCACTCCACCAGACAAGGGGGTGGTATGGACATTATTTTTTTTCTTTTCTCTTTCCATCCTGTGGCTAACTGCTCATTACTTGAGTATTATGTAATAAAGGTCTCTATACGCATAAATTCTAGTCTCATACTCTGGAAGGCAATGGCCATGTTTAGATCAGACTTTTAATTCCTCTTTATTTTCAGATAAAAGTTAATTCCGCTCTAAACAGATGAAAATTAACCATGTAAGCGCCTACTTCCGAGTGGAACTGATAATTTGGAATTAAGATTAATCCCAAATAAAGTGGTTGATATATTCTCATTTTAAACACGAATGAAATAATTCCTCTCTTGTGTAAACCTTAATTCCGGTTAATTCCAGTCATTGTGCGCATGCTTACCTCCTCCTGCTGCAAAGATGCACATGCAGATTCTTTTGCTTCCCGTCTTGCTTTTTTGGAAATGCATTAAAGTTTAGAGAAAAAAAAAGACTGACTCCCATTTTTGATATATTCGGTACCGTCTATTTTTCTTCTCCTCCTCAACTGCTCAAAAAGTAGTACAATTGTGACAAGCTAGTAAATCAAAATTGTAATAAAAAATTGAAGTTAATAGAATTTTATTAGATTGTTTGCCAGGTAGCTGATATGACTAAAAACAGGAAGAGATTTGTGTACTGTCACTTCCACTGTCGTGTCGGAATTAAGAGAAGGCTGATAAACATGAAGCCGTGTAAACCTTTATTCAGAATTAAAATTCTGAATTAACGACATCAAACCAGCATAACTTACCATTATGGATTGTTCTTTACTTCTTTATTAGGCAATATCCAACCAAATATGTTCCAAACTTGAAGAGAAAGAAATTAATTCTGAATTAGTTCATTAGGAATGAATAATTCCTAATTAAAGGCATCATGTAACCGTACCCAATGTAGACAAATTTGTCACACTTCTGATGGCACACTGGCAATTTTTATGGAAGACATGAATATTTCCATTCCACTTTTCTGACCCTTATCTTCTCTTTCAATTTCAAACTGGTTCAGAGTCCTTCAACACAAAGCTGGCAACACTTGATTTGGCACAGACCAAAAACTGCTGACCTGTAAGTCACTCTACTACACATCTCAGACCACTTCCCGATCAGTTCCTGATCAGGAGAATTTTCAGTTCTCCTTTCACATTTCTCTCAAACAACTCTAAAAAGCATGTCCTACCACAGAAACTTCTGATCTCTCAGCCCTACACAGCTGTCTAAAAAGGTTTAGTCACACTTCTCCTTACTGCCTGTTAATGAGGCTAAAGAAACACTGCTCCTCTTCTACCTCCTCTCTGCACAAACTCTGTCCTCTGGTGTCAAAACCAGCTACACAAAATCAACTCAAGGTTTTCAGGAATCACAGAGCAGGTCTCAGGGCAACAGAGAGAAAGTGGTGTAAAGCCAAAGAGCACAATGACTTGGCAATACATGTTTGCATCCTGTTTTACTGAAACAATTGGTAACCATTTCCTTGAGTTTCTCCCAACCAGCAACCTCATTGTGCTTTTTCTATTCTCTAATTGAGGCAAAGTCTTTAAACTTCTTGTCAAGTCAAAACCCACTACCGGTCCTCTTGATCCTGTACCATACTGACATTCAGCAGAGTATTCTGCAGTAACCCATGCTCAATCTCTCTCTTAAATCCAATGCATTTGCCTCTGCCTTCAAGCAAGCAAAATTATCACACTGCTGACACTCAACCCAGTCCAGACTGAAAACTACTGGTCAGTTGCATTGCTTCTGTTGATGTCCAAACTACATTTACATGCAGTCTTCAGCCAGATCTAACAATTCCTCCTCCAATCTGTTCAATCCATATGAGTCTGACTTTAGGCAAGGCCACTAGACTGAACATGTTTTCCTATCAGTTACTTGTTCAATACAGCCTGACAGATCATCTGGGTAATCATTAATTCTTATACTACTGGACCTGTACATTGCCTTTTATAATCACCAGATTCTCCTCTCCACAATCTTGGCGCTTAGCTCTTAAGGGCCTTTCCTCTAGTGGTTCATATCCTACCTGATAGAAACATCCTTTAGAGTTTACTGATGACAAGGATCATCCAAATCCCACGGGTAGAAAAAACAGGCTCAGTGCTTGAGCTTCTTCTCTTTTCACTGTATACCTCATCATTAAGTGCAGATATACTCTCAAGGCTTTTCCTACCACTGGTATGCAGATGACCCTCCATTTTTCACGCCCTTCCCACATGAAGGCACGACCATCTCAAGGAGAATATCCTGATGTCTTGCTGTCCAGTCAATCCTTCCTTACTTCCGCATACAAATTGCGGTTCAATTCTATCACACTTGTGCCTACATCTCCTGCCAGAAATCTTGGTGTCATGGTAGATGACACTTTAAGTTCAATGTCCATGTGGAAAGGAAATGGAGTTGATCTGGTTTACAAAAGTCTCACTTAGTCTGGTAAAAAAGTTTAATAGTATATAAGAAAATCCTGAATAAGGCAAGAACATATTATTATTCATCACTGATAGAGGAGAACAAGAACAATCCCAGTTTTCTCTTCAGCACTGTAGTCAGGCTGACTACAGGAGCCATATGACCGTTGAACCTTGTATTCCTTTAACTCTCGGCTCTGAGAGTAAAAGACTTCACGAGTTTCTTCTTAAAAATAATAGTTTCTATTAGAGAGAAAATCCATGATATCCTTCCCACTATTGACGATGTTTCAACTGATGCAGCTTTAAGGATGTTTTATAAAACCGGATTTTTGCTGAACCATTTCTGTCATCTAAAACCTTCAAGTTGTATTTTAAACCCAGTCCCCAAATATATTATTCAAAGAAGTATGTTTCTTACTTAACACATTTGTACTGGATCTAATCAATATCAGGATATGTTCCTCAGTCTTTTAAGACAGCTGTAGTCAAACCTTTACTTAAAAAATTGACTCGATCCAGGAGTGTTCGATAATTATACACCAACGTCTAACCTGCTCTTCATATCTAAAATTCTGGAGAAAATAGTTTCTACTTAATTGAATTGAATTGAATTGAATTGAATTGAATTGAATTGAATTGAATTGAATTGAATTGAATTGAATTGAATTG
>JBAMHX010000011.1:10517084-10528665 GCA_037177515.1 Pseudomugil tenellus
TTGAATTGAATTGAATTGAATTGAATTGAATTGAATTGAATTGAATTGAATTGAATTGAATTGAATTGAATTGAATGCTATCTTGCTGACTGTCAAAACACAGTTATTGGTTCAGACTCTGGTCACTTCACACACTGCAATTTCTTACTGGCAGACCTGCTGGTATGCTCAGCTAAACCTGTGCAGATGATTCAGAATGCACCAGTGTGTCTAGCCTCCAACTAGCCCAAAAGATCTAATGCTTAAAAGCTTGCGAGTAACTGACTTTCAGCAGCCACATTGAAGTTGTAGCTAAAAAGCTGTTTTTTGTACCATCTTTAAAACAGTGAACTTGCATTGTACATTAAACCATGCATAACAATGCCAAACACACTAAAATCCCAATAACTGTGCTAACTAATTCCCATCATCATTTTTGCCTGGCAACCTGGAATGTCTCTTACTGATTATTTTTTACAAAGACATGAAAAGGTGACTCCAAGTCAACTCATGGAATATTGTTTACTTCATAATAGTAGAAACTATTGTTTACTGGTGTAGAAGAAGATGACCAAGGCGCTTTTGAAGTCCAAAATTTTAAAAGGCTTTATTAAAAGTGGGTGAAAAAAGCACCTATACCTTGTAGCCCACTGCCCTCATCGGGGTAACACATCAGTCATGAGGAAACAGGTGAAACCAATATATGTAATAACAGGAAGTGACGTAATGTGCACATGAATGAGTAGGGGACCCAAATGAGAGGGAAACCAAAAAACACACATAAAAACCCAATCACAAACATCAAAACACAACACAACATTACACCTGTCAGTAACAAAAACTGTTGTGATCCAAGTTAAATCTAAGATATGTGGAAACTAATTTCCTCATTGACTGTGTATTGTTTAGCCATGGGATACACTACTTGCCTTTTAAAGTTCTGATGATAGATAGATAGATAAAAACTTTATTAATCTCCAAAGGAGAAATCAGGTGTCCAGTAGCACACACAGACTTGCATAAAACACACTAAAAAGAATCAAATAAAAGCAATAAGATATTAAAAACACTACTGTCAATATTAGAGGTTCTCAGACATTCGCAGACATAGTTTTTGTCAGGCTGCAGGTACAAAAGACCTCCTCATGACATCAACATGTTCAGGCATCCCGTCCCTTAGTCTTAGTTCAGTGTACCCCGCATACACTGGCTATGATGTCATGATGTTTTTTGATTTAAAATCAATTATTTGGGATTGAAGAACTCAAACTGGCGAACTGTCCAGGGTGTACCCTGCCTCTCACCCCATGCTGGTATAGGCTCCAGCTACCCGCGACCCTGACTTGGATGAAGTGGATAAGAAAATGGATGGCTGGATGGATGGATGAATAAGTCAGAATAAGAATTATTTTCCTTTGCATTTGCATGAAAATCATTCTGAATGTGATTTAAAGTGGACTTAGCTTTTATTCCAAATTAGAGAGGCATTGAAATTTATGTAAATGTTGCCATTATTTCCTAGTTTTTGATGTAATTCTAAACTTTAAGAAATTTAATCATTTGTAGTTATAGGCATATTTGTTGATGAGGTTTTGTTTTTTCGCGGTGGGGTGCATAGATAAATAAAATTAATAAAAGAAAACATAATTGAAGAAGACATGATGACTCTTATACAAGAAAAACACCTCTGATGTCTGTAAATAGCTGTGCTGCCTTACTGACTGACCTTATCCAGGATGAACTTGTTGAGGTACGGCATGTATCCCTGGTTGGAAACAGGACCCTCGTCGTCATCTTTAAAATGCTCTTCCAATGCCACCGGGTCATGTGGGATCATCAAGACTGTGCATAAGTTATGAGACAGCACCTGGAATCACATGGAAAACCAATCCCAACCTACCATTACTACAGGGATAAACAAGAGGGATGACAGCCTTCATTCTCACAGGTCAATACAATGTGAATTATGTGTGGATACTACTTTCTGTTTCGATATAATAACAGAATCTTTGTCCAAACTAAAAAAAAAAAAAAAAAGTCCCAATTATGAACCACTGACACAGTTCATGAAGCTTATCATTCAAGGAAAACCAGAACCATCACCTCTGGTGTTGACTCACTCTGTGGTGTCAGTATGGTCTATTCACTGAGGTTTGCTTTGTCTGCATGGTAGGGTCCCACGGGCCTTTGAGGTAGGACTGTCTTTCGCAAAATGAGTAAAACACATGAGCAGAAAATTCACAGCACACAACATAAAAAAAGATGGGGGGAGGGGGGGACTATGGCTATGATGTAAACGACATCAAACCAGCATAACTTACCATTACGGATTGTTCTTTACTTCTTTATTAGGCAATATCCAACCAAATATGTCTTGTAAGGGCTGTAAAATGTTAATTAGTTTTGGTTTCATAGTTGTGATATGAAAAAGGAAAAAAGATTAGACATTTGGCTTCAGTAATGTTCTGGTAATCTCTACATGTTGACACTTAAGGATATCACCAGGAGGCACAGGGTTACTTCAGTTATGCTGCTGAAACACAACGTGACATCACTGTTTCCTCTGAGTTACTGAGTAACTTAACATCCTTTTAAAATGTATTTTTCATACACCCCTAATTCCAGTGAAGTTGGGAATATGGCTGCTAAAAACAATTATTTTGATAACTAACTAGTCACCAATTATTTTGGCGACTAGTCGACTAACCGGTTTGTGTATTTTTGTAGCTTTTGGCACCAACATGCAACTGCTCTTACATAACATTCATTGAATTCCAACTTAATGTGTCATTTCTAAGTATTGTGCTATTTAAAAATAAATTAAGATGATAGCTTAGTCAACAGCATTCAAAGAACTTTAAAGCTTGTAGAAAAATAAGGAAACAAGGCACTGGGCGTAAGAAAAAAAAAGCATGTACAAGTTTTTCTTCACTTCATTTATGAAACACTGCTATGTGAAACACATTCATCAAACGCAGCTACACTGCGTTTTACGAACTGTAATGAGGGTTTCACATGAAACCAAAGACAAATTTCCCACTAAAAATAGGTTTTCCTTCGCTGTTGACGTTAATGTTAGCAGCTAACTAATGTTAGCTAATGTTAGCTAACTGAGACAATGACCTGTTGATCAGAAACCAATTCAGCTATAACAAGCTTCCTTTTAAGGTATTCATTCACCACAGACATACCACCATGGAAGAACATTTTTAAAAGTATGACAAATATTTCATAAACGAGATGAAAAATGACATCAATATAAAATATTTTTACTGATAATTAAATGAACAATCTAAAGGAAAAGATTAAATAAAGGTGTTTTTCAAACCAATCTAAACTGACTCGTCTCATTCCACTCAGTGTAGTTTGGTTATTCTAGAAACATCTATTTAACCATTTAACATTAGAGAAAACAGCAGAATAAGAGTCTGACAGTGGGTTACTGAAAATTTAATGTTTTCTTTATATTTGTGTACTTGATTTAAAATGTTTCAGTGGGTAAAATCTAAAATTAACTCATAAAAACTAGGAACTTGACAAATAACCTAAATATCTTTAAGATAGGGAGTACAGATAGAAGCAGAAAGAAAAAGAGAAGGACGAGTAGATAGAGGTCAGAGAGAAGAAGACATAAGTGAGAGGAAGTGGTTTGTGTGAGACAAGTTTCTCCCATTAAAAAGATATATTTTGGTTTTCATTTTGTCTCTTGAGATGTGTGACTTATAAGTGTCTCAATTGCTTTACGTGTTTAGGTTTTGCTGCAAGTCACAGCCTTTCTTAAATGGAGGTGTGAAAACATTCAAACCAATGTCTTTATTCCTTATGTCCTACCTCCTGAAAATGCATGTGGTTCATATATATTGTGACAATTTGTGGTAAAATGTGCATAAATTGTACTGGTTTACAATTCAAAACATTATTTGAGGAAGTAGTAGTTAATAAAGACATTTATAGAGCTGCACAATTTGTTGTTTGAGCATCGTCATTGCAATGTATTTGTCACATTGCAAGTCCTGCAATGTAGGAAGCAATTGACCTCTACGTGTTAATTTGTCCATTCATCCATTTTCATATACAACTGCTCCAACCTGGCCAGATGTGAATGAAATGTGATAGAACTAAACAGTTATCCAGCACAGAAAAAGCAAGCAATAAAAGAAAACAATAAGAAAGAATACAATAAGAAAAGCTCAAAATACAGGTGAAAACTTAGGGGTAGGATCAGTGCAGGGTAATGGTCAACAAGATGGCTGGGGTACGGGTACAGCATAACTTAAAGTGTCATTCAAGTCGTCTATTGAAATTCCTCATATTGCAATATTATAGCACAGATTCTCAACGGTTTTCTCTAGATTTGCCATTATATTTGTTATCTTTGTTCAATAAACTTGGGACTCTTTTCACTCCAGAACCAGACTCCTCATCTTTGGTAATCTAACACCCCTGCAATATATAGCAGAGAAACAAAAAAACACAATGTGAGTTTCTTCCAATATCCTCCCCTCCTGACACGCTGAAGGGATCATAAATATCTCCGCTGGCCTAGGACTACCTCAAGATCCTCCCAATGAGCTGATAAATGTTGTTAGGGAGAGAAAAGTCTCGGCTTCCCTGTTTAAGCTGCAGCTGCAACCCGAGCCCATATTAGCAGCAAAAAATGAATGAATGGATAGATGCATTGCCTCCCAATGCATTTCGGATTTAAGCTTCTTAGGTTATAAATGTTGTAAAATCTTGGGCCTGTTTATCTGACCTGGTTTTAAATTATTATTACCCTTTTCAGAAATTGAGATTCTGTTTTTTTAGTTGTTCCTAAAGTCAGGACCAAAACCAATGATGAGGCATCATTCCATCATTACAGACATCATTCTACCAGAAAACCACAAAGCTGCAGAGCTATCCAGTTTACTCTTATTGAAAAAGTCATTTCAGGGTCAACCCTGGGTTTTCCATTCTATGGAACTGGTTCATTTCTCACCATGGTAAATTACCATTATAGCTTGTACTGAACGGCTAACTTGCTCTGGAGCAGATTATTAGATATAGATATATAAGTATAAAAGCACACCTTCCTAACCAATCTCTTTTCTTGGACAAAGGCCTGCTTATTTTGATGAGGAGGAGGAAATAAACCCTTGACTGAAAATTTTTCTACTTGTTTAACTCCACTCATGTTGCATCTTAAACAATGAGGTGAGTGATAATGGTCACGTGGCAGAACTGAAGAATCATGAATTTGTTGAACACACAACTACTTGTGCCATTAAGAGGAATTACTTTTCCAACACAAAATGTGCTCACACCGTGTGCTGTGCCTCAAGAGAACTTCAGGAAAGTTTCAAAGAAAGGACGTCCTCTGGATGAAATCCCTAAGCCATTATAAAGTGAAACTAAGTGATCAGGTTTATTGTCCAATAAATTAACATGGTACAATCTCATTATTTTAACAGAGTTGGCCATTTTCTGCCAGCATCCATTCTGGCTGTGGAAAAACTGTTGCTTTGGATCTGGTTAATGTACTTTCATTGTTCATATTTTTGAAGAATGACGGTCTGTCCCTCCAGGGTGAAGTACGCTGCTCTGAAGAGTTTCTTTGTGTTTCTAACTCATCAGGAACTGAAAACATGGTCCTTTTATTCAAGTCCACAGCGATCAGGACGGGAAAACCCAGAGATCAATTACTGTATTGACAACCAGCTTTGTAAAAAAATCCCATCATGACTGCTGGTATCTGTGTAAATCAACCCAGCAGAATCCCAGGTATGTTAATCCTGCATCTTAGTACAGGTCTCGGCTAGGCTGCAATGTTGTTGCCATAGTGATCATCCTTGTCTAGCCTGCCATGATCTGAGCAGTCCTGCTGTGGTCCTGGCCGGCCTGGCTCTAAGTATGGGTGGCTGCTGAAGATATTGTTTCCTCACAGCAACATCAAACCACATGTTTTTATTTTCTATTTTCATTAGTAGCTCATATTTGTGTATAATATGGAGGGACTGGGGGGGACAAAGAGACTAGATTTTTAATTTGCTAGGCCATATAATTTGCTGTGTGTTAGGGTTTATTGGTTGGGATTAGTTTGGTTTCCTGTTTTATTTTGTAGACTTCCTTGGTTCCTATTTGCTCTGTATTTCTGTTCATTGGTTTCACCTGCGTTAGTAATTATGTTCACCTGTCCCTCGTTTAGTTCCACGTATTTAGACCATTTGAGTTTTCTGTTTAGTTGCTGGATCATTAGTTCGTTTATGGTGAGTGTCTGTGTTATTGTACTTAAGTCTAGTCCGAAATAAATCAAGCTCATCGGCATCCTGTCTCTCCTCCTTGTCTGCATTTGGGTCCACACCTTCCGTTCCACATAACACTGTGTGTGATTTTTTTCTATTAGTTTGCATAAATTGTTGTTATTATTATGTAAAGCACTTTGTGTTGCTTTGTGTAGCATGAAAAGTACTTTATAAGTAAAATTTGAGTGTTAGAGAACGTATTTTTTCTTATAGTCTGTCACTGTTGTAAAGACTGTTCTAAGACCTACTTCATAATCCACAGTGGATAGTGATGATATCTGAAAGTTCCCACATGACTAAGAACAGTTTGGTGATAGAAAGTGGTGCAATGATTCATTACACATTACGTTTGACTGAATATTTAAATAGCTGTTGAGGTTTGAATAACAAGTGCGGCATTAAATGTAGCAAAAGACAAGCAACAGTGATGGAGGGTTTTCGGACAACACTGTTGCTGAGTCACTGGGTTTATTCCTCATCCCTCCACCAGCACATGAACCAAAAAGTAGTGATTACAAATAGTGAGATCTTCTTCAGTTTAGATTCAGAGGATCTGCCAGAGTTTAGACTTTATTTAAATGGAACATTAAGATAAATTGAGCCACAAGATGGGAAATAAAATACATCAGCAGTCATTCAAGTAATCAAACTGTGTTTGTGTCAATAATCAAAGACGGGGTATGCCGCCAGTGTTACTGATACACAGAGCATGAACCCACCGGATGTCATGCTGATAACATGTGGAGCATACTGGTGTGTGTGTCCTATCAACCATCAGTGTGTGTTGTGGTTTATAGTGTACATGTTAGGGCTGCACAATTGATCGTTAAAAATCGTGATCTCAATTCACACTTGTATGCAATCTCATTTCTAAATGACAACAATTTTTTTAAAAAAGAAAAAAGACCACGATGATGGGCTGGCGACCTGTCCAGGGTGCACCCCGCCATTCGCACATTGTCTGCTGGGACAGGCTTCAGCCCCCCAGCGACCCCGTTCGGGAATAAGCGGTAGAAAATGGATGGATGGATGGATGGATGGAAAAGACCACGTTTCTACCGCATTTTGATCAGAGACATCATCTGCATAAAAAAAAGCGCTGCCTCTTGAACAGCAGAAAATTATTCGCAGGTTGTGTAGGTAAAAGAAGAGATAAATGACATTTATTGTTTTTATATTGAGTGTTAGCTTTTGCAAAGTTGATGTGCCGCTGATTTGTGCAATAAATATTTATATTAGAAAAAAATCGGGAGAGAATCGTGATCTCAACTCTTGGCAAAAAAAAAAAATCTTAATTCTTATTTTACCCAGAATTGTGCAGCCCTAGTACATGTGCATTCAATCACTTAGATCAGGGGTGTCCAAAGTCGGTCCTCGATGACCGTTGTCCTGCAGGTTTTCAATCTATTCCTGTTTCAATGCACCTGCCGGATCCAGCAGCCAATTAAGTTCTGCACAATGACTGGCTGATTTGGCTCAGGTGTGTTGGAACTGGGCCCTGTGACAGGCTGGCGACCTGTCCAGGGTGTACCCCGCCTCTCGCCCTTTGTTAGCTGGGATTGGTTCCAGCCCCCCCGTGACCCCGTTCGGGAATAAGCGGTAGAAGATGGATGGATGGATGGATGGATGGATGGATGGATGGATGGTGTTGGAACTGGAAAATCTGCAGGAACTGGACACCCCTGACTTAGATTAAAGCCTCTATGAAGTGTTTAGAAATCCGAACATAGACGTAGATAATTAGGAAGCTGTCTTTATTCCTTCAGGTATCCAAGAAAGGTTTATTTTCCTTTCCTTGAGGCCTTTCAACCAGAAAATTCAACCAAAAGCATAAACAGCGACCCTTTAGAAGTGGCTGTTACACACTGCATCACAACTGCCAACGATTGATAAACTCATTTAACTTGGTTAGCTTCTAGTTTATTCCTCTCTTGAATTGTTTTAAACCATAAGGAACACTAGTTTAAAGTGTGATGCTTTACGTTGGACTGACTGATTCTGCATTTCAGTGAAAGTGAGAACACCCACTATTGATTATTTATAACGGTGTATAAAGCTACTACTTTAGATAAAGCAGTCTAACCACAACTTTCTTTAAACTTGTATTATTATTTACACATACTCTGCAGAAATACCTTATAAAAGTCCTGAAAAGCTGTTAACCACAAACAACATTTTTTCTAATATATACTTCCCTCTAATAGTTAAAATTAACTCTTTTTTTATGGCAAGAACAAAACGTGAAACTAATAAAATGGGAATAAATGCAACTTTACATCTTACACCAGACATTGATGGTGTTGCTTTGCATCCTGTTGTGTGGAAAGAAACTTATGTGTTCTCTTAAGCATCTCAACTTAAACATGATCTTTGTTGCTGGTTTCAGTTAAACTGCTGAACACTTTGCTGGCAAGCTGAGTTGTGACACTACAGTGGATAATTTAGATTTTCCTAGTTTCTTTTAATTAAATAAATCATTTATTTGACTTAAACAGGATTGTAATCACTTTCCATGAACGTTATTTTAATAGGCTTTTAGACTTAAATGTGTTCAGCAGTATTTTACCTTTAATTCTACTTGTTTTCATTGAAACACTTTGTTTATTAATTTAAATACCCTTAAATTTAATGATTTAGTTGAATTTAAACTGGCACAAATCATGTTTAAAGCACAAAATAATTTACTTTGTTCCTGTTTGAAGTTAGAGAGTCAGTATGATATGAGGAGAAAAGATTGTTTAAAAAAAACCAAGATAAGAACAAATGTTACGCATAGATGTGTTTCTGTAAGACGTGTGAATTTATGGAATAGTTTTGATAATGACCTCAAGAAATGTAGCTCAGTGGCTTCATTTAAAAGCATGTTTAAAGCTAAAGTATTAGATAAATATAAAAATCTACTCTGAAAACGGTAAAATGTAAATATTGAACTTTTGAGTTATATTTGCTCAGAAATTGTCATGCGTCCTCTTTATCTATGTAAGACTTTGAGATGAAAGTTTTTTCCTTTATTATAGAATTAGTTGTGTAAAACGTAATCATATGCTTCAGCCAACACCTTCTTGATTAGCCATATCTTGCGTTTTTCTTTTTCTTTTCTGTTTTTGTGTATGAAATTATGTTTTGATGCTAATCAATTAAATAAAAAAAAAACCTGCTGAAACAGCTGCAGGCGTCTTAATTATATAAACATATCAACAGGTGTGTAACTGCTACTGTAAAACAGAGACGCCTTGCGTTCCCAGAAGGTACGCGTAGCCTGCGGCATGAGGACGTGCCGGTAATTCACTGTATTATCAGTCTAAAGCCAATAAATAGGTAAATAACAAGTTGCGTAGCTAAACTGCGCAGACGGAGTTTACCTTCAGCTGAGATTTGGAGACTTTGCCGCTCTTGTCCACATCCAGCGCTGTAAACGCGTGCCATATGGACTTTAAAAGTTCGTCCCTCAGGGCCATAATGCTGAAACGTTAAGTCGTCCTTGTTCTATTGTCTCTGTTCTGACTGAGCAACTCTTTACTCTGCGTGTAGTTGCGTGCGCTGAACGCAGGGAGGGAGAGGTCACGTGACGCCTGCGCGTTCAGCATCCTGATGCAGAGGGAAGAGCTGCAGCACCGCTCAACGCATACATCTACATCTACACGCTTCCTCAACACTTATTGCATGCTAGTTGTACTTTTAAAGAAGAGATAATGTGGTGAACCATTTGATGTGAAAATGAAAATAGTAATGATTCACTTATATCGTGAATGTAACGTGATTTACGTTTTTCTAAAGCAGCTCAATGTAGACCAAGACCAAACTAGTCTGGATTAAAAGTAGTTTGGGGTTGGATTATGAATATGGTCATATACATATCAAAACTAGCAGAATAGGCTAATAGATTAATTGAATATCAGAGAATATAGATTTCCATTCCCCCACTTGCATTCAGAGTAATTTTATTACATACAAATCATCCCGTTGCCACAACTTAATGCGCATGTTCATGTAAACATGGCCAAAACAGTTTGCTTAAATTTAAAGTGAGCATTAGAATAAGGAAAAAATGGGTTTTATTTATCTTTTAATGTGTGGCATGATGTGCAGACTCACCACAATTGCATAATACCTGATGAAAATCACAGTATCTGGTTTGATGAGTCTCCATTTCAGCTGCAGTATGTAGACGGAGTCTGAATCAGGAGGAAACGTGACAGCATGGATATACAAAGATTAATATGTTTGCCTTGGGATGCCATAATTGTGTTCCTGTGAGAGTGTAGCAGGTTGTCTGGGATCTGTGGTTGGACTGCATTGTTTTCTGAGTGTTTCTTTGCCTCGTTCTCTTTGTTCTGTGTATTTTCTTATTTCTTTCTGTTCTTTTTTCATCCCTTTTCTGTCCACGCCGGTCAGGTCTGTAACTTCTTTAACAAACAATTATTCAAAATAAATAAACAAAATAAGAATTTAGATCAGAATTTAGCTATTGAAATAGTTTAATGAATATTACCATATAGGATGATTAAACTTTTTGAACGGAGTACAAAACATAATGTAAAGAAATGATACGTTCTTGAGTAAAACTAATGGGGTTTGATACGTTTCTTATTGTTTGTTTGTTTGTTGGCAACTTCCCGCAAAAAAGTACTGCATGGATATTCATGATAGTTTTTCTGGGAATAGGTCTTGGTCTAACTTAGATTCCACTAAATATTGGGAACGATCCCGATCACCAAATGGATCCAGTAATTGTTTTAAGTATTTTATATCATTGTGGGATATGCTAGTTTTCAGTATAGATTAATATAACTCCTCAATAAAAAGTACAGGAGAGGTTTCCAGAAGTTTGGATACTCCAATGCAGGACTGGAAAGAAATCAGGGAACTTTCATCAATGGCTGGAGATGAGCTGCTGGGTGGAAGTCTGCCCTCTCTCTTCTAGTTCATTCTTAAATTTCCTGTATTAATGTAATTTTACCGTATCGTTGGGGAAATTTCATATATTAGTTTAATTACCTTAACCTTAGTAAACCATCTGCAAGGCTGGCGTCCTTCCATCAGGGAAATGTTTAGGCGAGACCTCGGTTTTTGTTGTCATATCAGGAGAACAGGCTTCAGATTGACGCACATAACCAAAGTCTTTAAACAAAGCTCCCCTATCTGACCGGGGCAGAATAGTTCCAGACTTCTGTGTGACGACGGATCTCTGAAGGGATTCTTCCCGGGTTATGACCTTGTACCATCTCTGTATGTCTTAATGTTTTGTCTCCTTCATGTTTTAATGTTTAATGTATGTTCAACTTCTTTTATTCTTCATTATTAAATTTATATTCTTCTCA
>JBAMHX010000011.1:10539377-10560256 GCA_037177515.1 Pseudomugil tenellus
ATGGTAACAAACAAGTTGTGCCCTTGGTCTGACAGTAAAAGTATGTAAAAGTATAATGTATTTACCATAACATAAACACTCTTACATTAAGTGAGTTATAGGATCTGGCATCCTTGCACTTACCTTTTCTTCATTATTGTTTTTTTTAGTATATATATATATATATATAATAAATTTACTTCTACTTCACATTTCTTCTGCTAAATAATAAGTATAATAAAGGTTTTACAAGCATACAGATATTTAGAGTAGAATATAATCACACAATCTTTTTTTCTTTAATTAGAAACAGCATCAACTGTACATTGTTTTGTGCATTGTGCACTATAAACATTACAATTTACATCCCCCCTCCCATCATTTCAGGCAAGGGACAAATGAGCATAGCACAACTTCTTTTATCAAAATTCTTTGTACACATAAAAGCTAAGTTCAGTTGTTGAAAAAAGGAAGACACATAATTACTTCAATAATAAAGTCCATTTGAAATGGTTGTGATTTTAAATGTCCATCCTCATTCAGCCTGTCAATCATCCAGGCCCGGAGACTCTCCTTGCTGTATTCTTGATGCTATTCTAATGGCTTCCTCCAGCGATGGTTGATCACTAAGCTACAGAAAAGAAAGAAAGAAAGTGAGTAATGTAAACATTGGCATTGATTATCCCTCTCACTCAATTACTGATTAAATGTATTTATCCTGCCCTCTTTTCTGATGCAGATTAAGCTACTGATGGCATTAAAGAAGGCTGAATTAATTGGATTTTACATGCATGGTAGAGAAGATGGACGGTTGTATTTTTCAATGTGCCAGACGACTGGTTGTCAGACCTGAAACTTTAATCTAATCATAATCTAAACAGCTGTACAGAGTTTGAATTTAACATATCAATGTAATATTATAGCTATAACATTACTGGTTATGAGTATATGATTATTTAATTTAAAATATGATGTAGAGGAAACATAATTATATTTTTCAGAAAAAGGCTAAAATTCTACGTCTCCTTGATTTTGCCAATAAGTTTTGTTTTTTAGAAAAGAAAGGAAACCACAATTGTAAATGACTACAGAAGGAGGTTGGTGGTTATCTTACATTTGGATTACATGTAAACCCACACATTAAGAGAACTTAAAGTTAGGTTACTTTAGTTCCCAACTGAATCCACCTGACCAATCCACTCCAAACATGAACCTCACCTAACCAGGAAACATGTAAGAATTTCAGCAAATAGTTCAGCAGGGTGGAGCCTTAAAAGGGGATTATCTAGTCAGAATAAAGTCACTGCCCTTAGTCCTGACTGAAACCACAGCCAGGGTCATTCAAAACTACAAGTACCAAATATTAAATAGGTTAAAGAATATTAAAACACTAATCATATTATCTTTTCCAAAAGCTTCATACCCAGAAAAGCCACTGTACCACAGAAAAGGAAAGACTGGGGTCAGCAACCCAAAATGTTGAAAGAGCCATATTAGACCAATAAAAATAAATAAATAAAAAATAAATCTGTCTGGAGCCGCATACATTTAAAAGTCTTAGATGGGCCTTTATGTGAAGGCAACACGCTGTAAGTACGGAAGCGTATAGATGTCATCCAAAATAAAAGAAAATCGGGACATTATAACGTGATACGTTTTATTGTGAAAACATGAGACCCAACTTAAATAATAGATAGTGAAAAAGTGAAAAGGTGAAACATAAACCGTATTCGCGTATTAATGAGGAGAATGTGAGAGATGTTTAAATGGGATCAAATGTATTAACAGGAGACAGTGGGGACGGTGATTTAGAAAGAGATCCACCGATTTTCTGTTTCAATAACTTATCAATGAAATATTGCTTCTATAAAACAGACACCTCACTGGAACCATATCAAGGTAGACTGTTATCTATAATCATGTATTAATTAAAAAAGTTGTCATCTGCGCTGGAAGGCTTTCTGCTCCACCAGCTGATGCGTCACCTCACAGGGACCGTCTGCAAATTACAAACATTTAAGCCCCGGATGGACTCACGTTGTTTTCATCTGCAGCTGTAGTTAAACGATTATGTGATTAACTTAAATGATCCTGGTTTGCAGGGTCCAACTTTGTTGCACGTAACTTAAGGTGGAAAACTAAACTTAGGATCAGAAGCAGCGGTGCTGCGTTCAGGACACCTTAGAAATAATATGCTCGTCATAGCAATTAACGTGATTGTTGTTACAAAGCTCATAATGAAAGTATTGGATCTAAAAAAACGACCTAACGACACTCAGGGTTGTGAACTCAGGGAGAGAGAATAAAAAAAAAACGCCTCTCAAATAATTCAGATTTGATTCCTATCGTTCCTGTTTAAAAGTTTTGGATCACTCGTGAAGGTCACAACATTACTGGAGGAACGTGCAGTTATATTTCACGGCATGATGCACTGACTTATATTGGTTTTGGTTACCGGGGTTGAGTCAAACATCCGGGCCTAAAGCCCGAGAAAACCGGCTGGCAGTGCAACTGCTCTCCCCCATCTTTTTTTCCATTTTTATAGGCCACATTTTTAAAACAAACAAACAAAAAAAAAACTCCAGGGAGCCGCGGGTTGCCGAGCCCTAACCAATTTAGGGACCCACAATTCTAAAAGCAAAAAATGCGGAGTGGAATTTTAGGGAGCAATAAAGTCTTTTAAGTAGGATAAAGTCATACCTTACTGATAAGGAGCATAAAATAATTATTGTAGGGAATGAAAAGGAACAAATAAAATCGCACTGCCCTCAGCAAAGCACAGCATCTGTGTACAATTGGACTCACAGCAGGCTGAGTATTTTTAACGTAACAGTGTAATATTCTAGCTAAAATCTGATTATGATGTCCTGTCTACTCTGATTTCTTGATTGTGCTGTTCTCACTCTCTGATGTAAGTCGCTTTGGGAAAAGCAACAGCGAAATGAATGTAGAATAGAATTGAATAGAACAAAACTGTTCATGTTCTGACTAGAACACCAAGAATATAAATATGTACAAATACATTAAGGAGAAAAAATCTCATTGAATTATTTTATTCTGTCATGAATGTGAGAAGTAGTTTCTCTGCATTAGGCTGCACGATATTGGGAAAAATTGGGATATTTTGTGCAATATGAAAAAATAAATGACAGGAATTTTCAACAGATGTGAATACCACTGTAATTTCTGCTGCACTCCTGCCATCTTAATGACATTAACCTGCTCTAATTTTCCTATTTTTTAAATCTCACACATATGTTTTTTCCTTTATTCTTTCTATCCTGTATTGTGCTACTGGGTAAATATTTTGTTCTATAATCTTTGTTCGTTTGTCAGGTTCTCTTGAAACGGAGGAGAACACGTTGAGTTAGTTTGCATCCTGCATTGCATTGCAGGACCTGCGATGTTTTCAGCATTAAGGTAGAGACTGTATGTAAAAAACAATGACTTCAATGTTGTTGTTGTGGCACCATTTTCTTTTTACAAAGATGTTGCACGCAGGCTGATAACCTTATGCTGCTGAAAATTTCTCCCTTCACACTCACAAATGTTTTTGGTACTAACCTGTACAGCAATGTGAGTGCCATTAGAGGTGGCCAATAATGTGACAGGATGAATATTGTCCTGCTCTTGGGTGTAATTTGCCTCCTCAACAGTTTGGAATGAAGCCATGTCAGGTGTCATGATGGCCACCTGAGGACAGAAAGACATTTTACGAGTGAAATGAAGCCATTAATATAACATTTCATGTTTAAGGCTACGTTTACACTGCAGGCTGAAGTGACCCAAACCTGATTTTTTGCCCCAATGCGACGTGTATCTAACCAACTGAACAACACAGATCTGATCTTTTTAAATGCGACACAGACCACTTGGATATGTGGTCCTAAATCCGATACTTATCTGATCTTTTTACATGCGACATCAGTCTGAACAGGCAGGTCGCATTAATCCGACCTGCATGTCATTGATACAGTGTTTCAGAGAGACGCTCAGATTGACATAAGGAGACATAAAGGTTCTGCTTTTTATATCTGTAAAGGCTCTGCATTCCTCTCCTGGCTGCAACTTTGTATCCACACGTTTCTCTGTGCAGACGATTCTTCAAAAAAAAAATGCCACCTGACTCTCATCTATTATAATCTCCTTAAAACGCTGCTATGACTACATTTGGATCATTTTAAAATGCACAAGATGCGCTCCAATGTTACCGTTGTGTGTACTCCGTCATGCTTACTTCCGTAAACTCATGTCGATGAGTCTTCTGCGCATGTGGGACGCTTTTGGTGCGCAAAACGTTCATACAGGAGATGACATACATGTCGCATGTAATTGGAAATGTGAACGAACTCTTTAAAAGATCGGATTCAAAAAAATAAATCAGAATTGAGCATTACGACCTGCAGTGTAAAACGTAGCCTAAGATGAACTCCAAATAACTGACAGTATATTTAATGAGTTTCATGTCTGAAGGTGGATATTTAGGTTCTGTCACCGGTTCATGAGAAAGAGGTTATGCTTCGAGATAAGGTTACACTGATAAGCTGGAACCTGCTGCCTGCCTAGTCTCTGTTGGTTCAGCCACTTGTTCGTCCCTTTTTAAATGTATTAACAGCAAAATGATGAACTGCTGATGTGTGGTGTTACAGTCACAACACTATTCTGTGTTTACTTCAAATAGCTTGTCACATAAGGCAAACGGTAAGAGAATCATGTGATGGCATCAGTGTCGAATCACACATCAAAAAATAAGGTTTGATGTTATAATCAAAAGTGAAAGGTTTAACAAATTGCATAGAAACAGAGAAACTGCCTGGAGACTGTGCTGTTTTAAGTTATAGTGTGGTCTTGTCTTTATTTTCTAATTAAGTTTGATTAACAATGATGAATAAAAAATCCAAAAAAATAGCAGATCACTGAATGATACAACAGCAAAACATAAATAAATAAATACTGTTGTTTACCTGTTCATCTGAACCGTCAGTTGCTACCATGGTAACTGAGTGAGCTCCTTGCGTTGCCAGTTCATGTGCTGGGATAGTAATGGTTGTCCCTTCTTGTGTTACCATGGTAATAGTGCCACCCATAGCTTGCAAGTCTACTTCAGAGATACTGACCTGATATGAAACACAACATGGAGACAAAAATATTTAGTTCCACAATAAATCATAAAAAAAAATCCTAACAGACACTAAGCTGAAGGTAAAACTTTAAAAAAGGAAGTATTTTATGGACAATCTGTACAGAACCAAGTTTGGGAGATGTTGCTTCCTAAAACTTCAACTGCTGTTGTAAAACCATATGCTTTACATGAGTTAGTGGGCTGGATTCTGTAAGTTTGCTGGGTCACAATAAGACATGATGACAGAACAAAGGGCCAAATATTTTATAATATGCTATATAATGTTTTGACTGCATGCTTTTACATTGACATTGACAATATCAGTGTTTTTCTAAAGCATTTATGTATTAAATTTTAAGATTATGCAACTTAAATGTATAAACATTGAAAGCTGCAAACTACTTAAGCTAAACATATATCCAAGTTATTTAGTTTGTCCAACGCAGGGATGCCCAAAGCAGATACTTAAAGGCTGCTTTCTTGCGGGTTTTCCATACATCTCTGCTCCTAACCACCACACTCAAATTAAATGGATGCAGCAGCCTCTGAAGTTCTGCACCATGACTCATTAATCTGACTCGGCAGGAATATTTCGAAACCTTGCAGGATTGTGGCTTCTGAGGAAACATTTCAGCAGAGCTTTAGGAAAGTTATTATAACCACATGCAGAAAGTTCTCGAAGCACAATTTACTGGATTGAATCAATTAAACCAATAGGTTGTAGCCCGTCAACATTTCTATTAGTTGTTACCTGTTGTGTTCCATCCTCTTGAGTTACCAAGGCAACGTGCTGCTGAGTGACCATTTCAGAGGTCTCTGTAGGTACCTGCTCTGAACCAGAGTCATCTGCTTCAACTGCAGTTGATGTGTAACTCACATTTGGATCGTCGATTGCATCTGAAAGATTAAATCAAATATATTAATTGGATATGGATTAGTCTCTTGCTTGATTATAAATATTGCTATTTCATGGAGGTTTTATCAGATTTTATATTAGTCACATCAAGTGTTATAAGAAAAACAGAAGAAAACTCCCACAATATTTAAAAGCTCTATTCGTCACATCAACACTGACCTGTTGGGGGTTCAAAATAAGCCTCCTGCTCCTCCTCAATGGGCTCTGTGTCGTTGTGTGCTGTGCGTTTGTGCATAGCAAGCGTCGAGATCTGTTTGTAGGTTTTGCCACAATGGTTGCAGTTGTAAGGTTTGCAGGGTGTGTGAACAACATGGTGTTTATAAAGGCTGGAGTATTCTGTGAAGCGCTTTTCACAGCCAGGCACAGTGCAGACGTATGGTTTTTCTCCTGAAAAGACACATTTATACAAAGAGTTGCTCATCAGTCAAAAGTTTGAAAAGCAATCAAGACTTCACTTTGCATGCAGTATGTACAGGTAGATGCTTGTAGAAGCAAAAACAATGACTTATGAAAAGAACGCACCAGTGTGAATCCTCATATGGTTCTTGTAATTGGTAGCGCTAGCGAATGACCGTCCGCAGCTAGGCTCGGAGCAGTAATATGGCCGCTCTCCAGTGTGTGTTCGAATGTGAACTTTGCGGATGTTCGAGGTGGTAAATGACCTGCCGCAGCCTTCAACTGGGCATTTAAAAGGCTTTTCTCCTGCAAAAGATTGAACATAAGATGCAATTAAATTAGAAATATATTTTAGCAGTTTTACATTTATATACAACATCTAAATATCTCATACTTGCATAAGGAAGAGTTCAAATGCTAAATAAGAGACACGAATGTTATTGCACATCAGTCTGTAAATGTTTAAAGATTTGAGTTAAATTTCAAATATAAACAGCGCGCCATCACGCTGCTTGTGACGGCCGTGTATCCAACCTCTGGCACACTGATAGCTGTTGAAATCTTAACTTCCCTCCATCCAACATAACCCTCCGTGCTGTTCAGCCAATCCTGATCCTTCAACACATTCTGTGTTGTTTCAAAAACCAGAGCTTTGTGACTTGAGACTGGTAGTTTGGACCAAAATGTCAAACTTTCAATGCTGCACGCTCTTAAAAAGGTTCTTTTGTATAAAATGAAAAGTCTTGAGGCCAGATTTCAGTCAGCAACAGTGGTAAACTGTTATCAGCCTTTGTTCCAGACACAGAAAAACACATTTAGCACAGTTTAAAGTCGACTTTATGCTGCGAAAAGGAAACTGCAAGTCAGTGAACTTTTGGGTGTCAAGTGATACCTGTGTGAGTCCTTGTGTGCTTTTGAAGGTCTCCAGAGGTTTTAAATGACTTGCAGCAGTTCATTTCCTGACATCTATATGGCTTCTCTCCTGTGTGCGTGCGGGAATGACTCTTCAGTCCATATCCTAAAATGCAGATAACAGAATTTTTAAGGTCACTGCAATTTTACTTTATGACATGCAGCTTCTCAATGATCATTATGAAATCATAGTTCCTACTTATATGTACTGTAGGAAGCATCAAAATCATGAATGCAAGACCAGTTTTCTTATTAGTAACTACCTGTTGCAAACTTTTTCCCGCATCCACGAAAATCACAGGCGTAGGGTTTGTCTCCGGTGTGGGAGCGCTCATGTACCTGCCATACACGAAACTATTCAGCATTATGAAGGAAAAAACATGATTGCAGCTGAATACATAAAAGCAAAATGTTGGAAAACATCTTAAGCAATTCAAAACATTCGGTGCCACAAAAAACCATCTTGACTTCAGCATATTGTGGGGAAACATCCACTCTTACCTTGAGGTGGTGGGCAGTGGTGTAGAGTTTTCCACAGCCTTCGTAATCACAGCGGAAGGACTTTTCTCCCACATTTGACACTCTTGCTGGCCTGTTGTCTTGACCCTGTAACACAATCTAACAGACGAAAGGAAGAACATAGTTTAATATGGAAACCTAAGTGAAAACTTTACACATAAAATAAAGAGAATTGGTACCCGCATGTGGACACTGTTGTCTGCTTCCACTCTGCCAAAGGACCCCAAAGAGCTTTCAACATTCTCCACCTAAGAGAAAAAAGGGAAAAAATTGTTTTTATGATCAGCTAAATTAATTAGAAAATTCCAAACCAATAATAATAATAATAATAATTTTTAGTTAAAGTGCCTTTCAGTAAACACAAGGTCACTTTATAATATTGGAGAATATAAGAGTAAAAAATGAAACAGCTTAAATCCAGAGGTCAGACAGGTGAGGTGAAAGAGAGTTAAAGATTGAACAGATTAGTTTTGAGATAAGATTTAAAGGAAAAGAGGGAGCAGAGGTGAAGGGGAAGTGAGTTCGGGAAGAAAGCAGCTAAAAGCCCCGTTTGCCCATGGAAACAAGTCGATGGGATGGGACATTGAGTTAAAGAGAAGAGGATCTGAAGGAACAAGTGTGGATGGCAACGTGTTCCCGAGCAGACAGGTAGGGAGGAGCGAGGCTATGAATGGCCTGAAATAAAGATTTTGAAAAGGATAACGCATTTTATGTGTGTGTGTGTGTGTGTGTGTGTGTATATGTGTATGTGTGTGTGATTATAACAAGACAGCAGTTCAGCAGGCTGTGAACCAGAACAGCATTGGAGTGAGGGGTGAGTGAGGGGCGAAGGCGGCACGCAGACAGCCATATTATTAATGTGGGCTTTAAAAGACAGGATGACACTCAGACTCTTAACCTGAGAGAACTAAAGAACTTTTACATCTACAAATGTTTATCTGACAATCATCAACAGAGTAAATTAACCTTGGTGCTGTACTGTTCTAACACACTAATAGTATCAGGGTCGATGGCCGCAGCCTCAGCCTGCAGGTCAGCAATGGTGCCGTCGGCCTGGATCGCCAGGATGGTGTTGGACTGAGGCATGTGCACTGTGTGCTGGATGTAGGCAGTGCTACCATCCTCCAACTGGACCTCTTGTAAGCCACTCTGATCATATGTATCTGCAAAGGAATAAGGAAGAAAAATGACAAACTCAACATAAGATCTTATTATTCTAAAATATTAATAAATCTGTAATAATTCTCTCAGTAACGGTCAATGACCTAGAAATTTGTTCCTATTTTTACAAGTTCATTTATATTTGAAGATAAGGATCTGTAGCCATGATGTTCCAGAAATGCTACAGAAACTTACTTACCTACTTTAACAAAATTCAGTTTTAGTTGTAAACATTTACCTTTGGGTGTGTGAATGTATGCAGTCGTTCCATCTTCTAACTGAACAGCCTGCCCATCTTCAAGCTGCAAACTGTCCCCTCCTACAAAACATTTAATATTAAATATTTAACATATTTAATAGTCATTTTTACATAATTTGCCATTTTAATGACTGATTAAATACAATTTTAACATATTTTTCTAATATTGTGCAACAATTTCTTTACACAAAATAAATAAGAAAGTTTACATTGTCCTGCAACCAATTTAGAGCACATTTGATATCTTACCTGCTTTAGGTATGGATACGTGCTGAACGTAGGCCGCAGAGCCATCCTCCAGCTGGATCACCTGACCATCCATGATCTGGCCATCTGAAAAGGAAGGCTTGGTGTCGTGCTGGATATATGCTGTGGAACCATCTGCAAGCGTAACGGCCTGCAGGCTCACTGTGTCCATGCTCTCCATCTGATCACCATCTGGGAAAATATTTGATAAAGACAACACATTAAATTCAGTAAAATGAAGGAATAGAGATCTCAGAGGACATAAAATAACCACGAATTAACATGTACTCTGAATAACTATGCAAAAAAGGCGCAACTATTAAAAAAATCTAGATCTTTGTTTTCTCTGTAGACATATTACATTAAAAAAATACATTTATTCGGTAGAGTTTAAATTCAGCCATTTTGTTTGAAATCAGCCTCTTTCAACTGACATTAACCATCTTTTTTCATCCAAAACAACTATTACAAGTTTATACTCACGTTATTGAAGAAAAGCTGTCAGTAAACAGTGTTATGACAATATGAGATTGTGAGCTCACCTGCCACGGTCACCGCCTCTGTCAGACAGAGTGTAACAGGCTGCCCGTCTGCATCGTGAAACTCTGACATTCCCTGGGAGTCCCGGTTTATCTGCGCTAGGAGCATCCTTTAGCCGCTGGAGTGACAGAAACAGGAGATTTAACCTCATGCTAAAACACACAGTGAAAAGCACTGAAAACACATCTTGCAAACATTTCACTTACTTTTTAACCTTGCTGATCCCAAATATACACTTTCCTTATTTTTTTATGTTAATAGTGTTCCTTAAAGCTTATAAAAGTTAATAATCTACCTAGTATTCATGTGTATTTTTGTTTACATCTTTTATCAAATATATTATAAGCAGATATGAACATGCAACTACATTCCCAAGACATTAATTATTCAACGCCAGTGTTATTAAATGACATTCAAATCTATCAATATCTCTTTCCAACTAGCCTCTTTAAGGGTCCGATTTTCCATAACATGACACACATTATATTTACACATGAACTGTTGATAATAAATTATAACAATGAGGTTAAAGATCGGTGAAACTACCTAGTAATTTCACTAATTAAATGTGAGTTCATTTCATTACATCACAAACATGTGTGAATGTATTAGTCCTGAGAGATATGTTGTTCTTGCGTGTAGTTATTGTCCATTACATGCAGGTTTTAAACGCCAGCCTTTGACAGCTTGTTTGTTTTTGGCACTTGTTATTTTGAAAACAGTGTTTATTGGCTTGCTCGCTTCAATGAAGGCAACTATGACTTGCAACTTCCCATGCGGGCAAAAATTCTGTGCTGAACTTGGTTTACTTTACACAACCGCTAGTGTTAGCATATTTAATGTCCTGATTTCAAAGCTACAACCACAGAAACGGCTTTTCACAGCACTGTAGGCTAGCTAGCCACGATGCTAATAGCAAAGCTAACTACGTCAAGTGATGCCGTCACGACTTCTTAACGGCTGAGACCAAAATGTTTCTTGTAGTTTGTAGTAAACACGGCTTATGTTGTGTGTAACTATCATGTCATGATTTAGCAGATACAAATGTCCAGCTAGAGGCTAACTAGCTCTCTCGAAGATGCTACTAGTCAGGTTCAGTTAAGTAGCAACGCAGCAACGGAACAAGACCGAGGAATCCATGAGCTAATTAATGATATAAGCATTTTTGGCTCGGTGGATATCTGTTTTATTTTGTTTTATTTACGGCATTTTCCACTCTCCAATTGAAATCCTGCCGCAGCCTGTCACTCCCACTCACGCCAGAGATGGCTGTGGGAATAATGCACACTGGGTAAAAACCAATTTATATACTAACCTCCGAAAAATTTCCAACAATTCCTCCTGTTCGACCACCATGCAACAGTGCAGGAAACGACCAGTACCATCCAACCCCGGTAACATGTATAACAGCACAAACTGCTCAGTAAGGCCCCGCCCATTATTTTACGGTAAAACGCTATTGGTTGAAGAGTCTCAAACCTTTTTCCCATTGGTAAGCGCTGTGTCCATAATGTCTTTTAGAGCGTGAGTAGTTGTTATTCAGCTTTCTGGGCCCCTGGCAGACGCCATTCCGCGTCGGTTTTCGTATTGTCTCTGGTTTTTTACCATATCTGCGGTTAGTGGTTATTTAAAATAAATATTTGAGATTTAAAATAAGTCCATGTTCATTCGCGAGTGTATATTATGAGCCACTATACTGCACAAAATGCAGCCACAGTGTTTCTGTAGCGTCATAAACAGCGCAAAGATGAGACGTTTTGAGGCATCCATGTTGAAAACAAGGTCGTGTGGGAAAAAGGGGAATGTGGGCAATGCAGTGAAATTGGCACAGCTTGGCGTCAAGCCGACACTTCACTTTATGAATTACACAAAGCATATCAGTTTGTTTATTGATCGATGAAAACAGGTTTATTGTAAATATTAAAGTTGGCATCTAAAAATGTTCCAAATAAACTTTTAACTTTTTAACTAAGTTCCATATTTACTGTTAATATATAACCAAGTTTAATAGAAACATTTACATATTGTTTAATATTAGATTAGTGAGTAACAAGAAAAGCACTCAGAAAGCATAGACCTCTGACAAGCAGCTCATTTCCACTCCTATTATAAAATATCCTTTTTAAAATCTACGTCTAAAGTGAATTTTAGACAACTCCCAAAATGTAATGGAATCTAAATTAGACTAAGACTCATTATTAGAATACCCCCCATTAGTTTTTGTGCAAAGTTGCTGCCAAACAGACAGAAATACATAAAAAATGTGGCGGACGTAATGGTAATAATGACTGATACTAAATACTACAAATAAATATCTAAACTACAACTTCCACAGTTCATCTAGACAAATGTAGAGTAGATTTACCAGTATGTAGGCCTGCAGGGCAATCAAAACATGCAGCTACAGCATATAGACTCTAACTTAACGTGCTAAACTGCATAATTTACCATCCAGCTGTGATAATACATCACTAGTAGAAGGAAGAACCAGTTGTCTTGTCCCACAGCAGCATCATAGGGAAACTGTGCTTTACTTAAGTGGGTGACAAAGTAAAATAAATAAATAGCACGTTAAAATAAATAAGAGTTTCCTTAAGAGCTGATTTGATTTTTTTTGTGCTTAAATTAAATGTGAGGTTTATCTTTTTGACCAATGATGTGAGTTGACTTCAATCAGCATCTGACTGTAAGTGATGTTGTTGATATTGTTGACTGATAGTGTTATTGTACTTCATTAAAACTAGTACTAATACTACATTATAAGTACAATCCGATGCCCTTTGTCTGCTTTAAGGTTGCTTGAGACCAATGAGCTTCAGGGAAGAGTGTATTGTACAAGAACACTCATTATATCCTTAAATGTGGAGTGTTGGGGATATTATGGTTTCATCCCGACTGACACCACCGAATATCTTTTGTGTGAGCGCAATAACTCAAAATCAAAATTGGATTGTGATACTCAAGTTTACCAAGGGGACGAACTGGGTCGAATTTCATGATTATTGGATTTATGGTTTCCCCGCAAGGTGGAGCTTTATGCGCGCGTGCGCACACACACACACAAAGATTTTTGGCTGAAATTATTTCTCTCATTGACCTTAAATCAAGTCTAAATAAAAGGTCATGACCTCAGGATGAATCCTGTCCTGACGTCATGCCGGGCTGGTTCAAAGTTTCGACATCAGGTGGAGCTTTGTGAATGAACATGTGCGTCTTTATATTATTGTATTGTGTCTATTTGAGGGTTGGGGAAAAGGAGGATTGGGGCTTTCGGGGATATACCCCTAGCCTTCGTTTCTGAAGGCATAGGTCTTCTTTCCTTTACACGTGTCTGCAACCTTTTCTGTAGCAAAACATTGCATGTTCATGTTTATTGCTGCAAAGTAGTTTTTTTTCATAAATAAACAACTGTAGGAAATATTCTCTAAAAAAGAGACCTGCAGTTCAAAATTGCAGAAAATACCATAAAAGAAAATTCTGTTGATGTTGATTTTACACTTTTTCTGCAATATTTATAGCCATATGCAAGAAGAAAAAGCCAGATATTGTGCAAACCAGGCTAATCATATTCTCCATTCTTTGCAAAGCTCTTCTAACTTTGGATATCAGGATTAGTAATCCTTCTGCTTTAACACACACACACACACACACACACTGACATGGGCAATATGAATTTTTCCCCTTCCAGTTAGATGCCTGATTAGAGAACTGTAAAGCTCTTACTCTCTGCTTGCTTATCTTCTGCATTAAAAGGTTGGATAAGTGCACAATAATGCCACATGTGGACTCACAGTAGCTGTTTACACTACAGTTAGTCACAATAACGGGTCATAATGTAGCCCAGAGGTCACGTCTTGTATTAGTGGTGAGTACAGTAGTAGGAAATACGCAGGTAGTTTATATAAACTGCTGTGCTTCAGATCCACGTAGACTTGTGATTTATAACTCTTCTGTCCAACAAATGATGGTGTTCTGCCTGAAACAATGTCCTGCAGCCATCATGGGAGGATGTAGAGCAATTTATTTACCTCCAAACTAAATGTTTACCTACTGTGTTTTTTTTTACCATTATTGTAAATGTGTTTTCTAAACTGAAATGTGTGTTAGATGTCGCTGCCTTTTAATGCTGCCTGTGATTAGACAGAGCAGGGGCTACAATACCATCCATCCATTATCTGAACCGCTTATTCCAGTTTAGGCTCGCAGGTAGCTGGAACCTATCCCAGCAATCATCAGGAGAGAGGTGGGGTATACTCTGGACAGATTGCCAATTCATCACAGGACCACCATATTTTTTAATATTTTAAAAGCAGAAAGCCTTGCCAACCAATCTTCAAAACAGATTCACAGAAAGTATTTATAATTTAAAAGGAACTGATGTCTTAAAAAAACAGATATTTTTCTATTTCAGTCAGTTTATGGAACAGTCTTGAAAGTGAAATTAAGAAATCTACATTAATGAATGTGTTAAAAAAAAAGTATCAAGTATTGGATGATGGAAATGCAGAGTAGCGTCTTTAAAAAAAAATCTTATCATGTTATGTTATAAGATAGGAAAGTAGCTGTAACAGCTTTTATGATTTTATACTTCTTTCTGCTCCCTTTCATTCATGGTATTTAATTTAAATATGTTTAATTGTTGTAATTGTTTTTAATGAATGAAATAAACAAATAAACAATCATTCATGCTCTCCTGCTTTTTCTTATTTTTCATATTAAATTATTACTAGAGCAATTTGTATCCCCATTTGAAAAAAAGCTGCTTTAGAGCTTTAAAAGAGTTGACTTTTCATTTTTTGCGTCATTTTTTTCTAATTTGTTCATTTAGCAGCTTGATTCAGAATTGATTCTTAGAACTGTGTCACTATTACGGTGACATCCAGGCAGATGAGGCCCTCTGAGGCTACGCTGGTCCGATGTGTCTTGGTGAACCAGGATGTAATATCACTTATGTTTTGGACACCTCAGAGAACACGAGAGCTGTTCTGGAGTCAGTGAAACGCATGCTGATTCAGATCCAGCTGGATAAAGGTTGGGTGAGGGTCTCTCTCTTCAGCATCATAACATTCTCAAGCGAGGCGAGAAAGATCCGCCTGATCAACAATACATGAGTTCAGTTAATCCAAGCGTGCCAACATTAACATTCTTCACTAGATGGTGATTTGTTCTCAGTGTGGGTGATAGCAGGTGCTTATGAAAAAAACAATTCATCTATCTATTAGAGGTTGCTGTTCTATCACAAGGCCGACTCAGACAAGCAGCCACTAGAGAGACATTAGAAGCTAAAGTAAATCCAGAGCTTTGCATCAAACTCTGCAGGAGTCTCTTCCATTTATCTGAATCAGGCGTGTTGCAGCAGGAACACTCCTAACATGCGAAGCACTCGACCAGAGTTGACCAAGCAGTTTGTTTTTCAATCCAGGTCCTCAGCACCCGCTACCGCACAGTTTCACAGCAACCCTACTTTACCTGAACTGAATGAATGTCTCATTAACAGGCTTGCAAAGAACCTAACGAGGAAGAGCAGGAACACATCTAAAACATGTAGGGCTGGCTGTGACAATAAGTTGTACATAAAAGAGGTCCTGACGACCTGGATTGAGAAACACTGGTGTTAAAGAAAAAAAAAACATGCTAATGCTAAACATTTATTTATTATTGTATTTAATCGATATAAACCCCATAAGGAAATAGACTTTTATTATCATAGAACCATCATCTTGTATATTGTCATCGGTAACTGGACCGTTTCCAGAAGCTTCCCTCTCTCATTTTGCAGGTCTGCTGTTGGTCTCCACTGCCCCCCCCAGATTTGACAGGACAGAACCTGGGGGGCGGATTCAGATACGGATTCTGGACAGTGACTCAAACTCTGTCCTCGACTTCTACATCTGTCTGTAGACGAGAGCAGAGTCTCAGTTTCTCCTGCCGAGAAGCATCTTCCCTGCAGATACTGGAGAACAGAACCACAGCATAGACAATCAGGTAAAAAGCAAACAGAATATAATGTTTTCTCGTAGCTTTCAAGTCTTCGCTTCAGCCTAATAGATTTTGGTTTTTGACAGGAGGTAATGAGACCAAGAGGATATCACAACCTGCTAACCTTTCCTGCTCCAGAGACCAGTGTTTCACATAACCACAGCTCCCAGTTTCAGTCACTTCCTGGTACCAAGGTGGACCAGCCACTGTGAAACCTCGACCATCTGCAGGACTGCAGCTTTTTTAAGGCAATGATGCTACTTCTGCTCACGTAATGACTGTAATCCATGTATTTTATGATGGTTAAGACAAGTTTATTTAAAAAATACTTTATTTTAAATACTGTATAGCGGCATTAGTGCAGGTAAATACTGTTGTTGGTGCATTATATGATGAAGATCAAAGTCTTAGAACAACAATATAATAAGCAAATTACATATAAAGAAAATATGTGTCTTCTGTATGTAAAAAACATCTAAGTAGCTAAATAAAGGCAAAAACACACAACTGCTTCAGCATTTTGTCAGTTCTGTTATTATGAGTTTGGAGAGCTTATTTGTTCCGATGACGCGTCAGAGCTTAAAGATGAGGTTGATGCTCTCGCCAGATTTAATGGTGACCAGTTGAGTCTGCTGCTGCGACTCCGGCAAACTGGCAGAAACGGCGTACGTTCCTGGTGAAACCTCGATGTAAAAATCTTCATCTATAGCAGAGACACGTCCCTGATAACAGATAAGATTAAAAAAAAGATTTATCTCATGCTTAAAAGCTTTACTACTTAAAAAAAAAGTGTACAAACATTATTACCACATCTTTTAAGTGTTTGCTGGTTGGAAGTGCTGATGTTGGCCTTGCAGCTCTTGGCTTTGTGTGGAACCTGGATATGTGCGTTCTCTCTCTGTCAGTGGGTTCAGTGCATTGAGCAGACTTGTAGAACGTCTTTATAAAAAAAACAAAATACACGTTACACTACTGGAAGCGCGCGCGCGCGCGCACACACACACAGCAGTACAGGTTAACACAGAAATAGCTTCTTCACCTTGCAGTGATAGGTTGTCTGAGCCATGAACTCTGCAATTTGTCCAAAGGCATCATTTAGCTGTGTGTGGTCTCTCTGAATTAGCAACATAGAAAAGTGAATTTTAATGAGGAAAAAAGTGGCAGGAGAGTTAAACTGCTTTAATAAAAGCTAGAATCTTTGGCAGACCTTGACAGGGAAGCGAGGTGCTTCTTCAGAAGTTGTGGGGGTCTGAGATGCACCAGTGTTTGTCCAGTCTACACTCCGCCTGGAGGCTCGTTCCAGCACCTCCAAGCCAAGACTGGCAGAGCGTTGCAGGGAAGACTCCATCCAAGATTGGTGTGCCATTACCAGCTGAAATGAAAACACACATGGCAGTATTTTCCAGTAATATATAAAGGACTTCATATCACCAATTTATACATAAATCACAAAAGTGTTGAAGTAGAACATAATCTGAGACCCAGGATTATATCAACACATGCTTTATAATTAAATTTGATTGATGCATGACACCCAGAAGCTTAAAAAAAGAGCCTTTATAAATCATAAGAGATTCCAATGAACGCGCGCATGCGCAGTTCACATTAATGTCCCGAGCAGCTGGTTCGTTACCTGTAATAAACTTCTCGCTTTCACTTTTATGAAGACTGTGTCCTTCACGAGCTCCCGTGTAAAATTGAGTTGTTAAATACATTTAACTGCACGCGCTGCGTTCTCACATTGTGTCGTCACAACTTTACCTGTTCGTTCTAATCACCAAATCTCCTGTGAAGAGATTTACTCGCTTGTGTTTCAGCGCGTGCACGTATCGTCAAAGCGCTGCAAATAAAAATGTTAATAAAGTAAAACATTTCAGAAAGTTTAGCTTAAAAAGTACCTTCTTTAATGACGTCCATCACATTTTGTCTGTAAACAGGATTCATGCGTTCAGGAAACGTTGCCTATTTAAGCCACGCCCCCTGCACACGCGGAAGACCACGCGCTCCTGCCACATGCTGAACGCAAACCCAGAAGACAGGCACTAAAGTATCCAAAAGCAACTAAGCTTCTCTCATATCAATAGCAGAAAGTGACAATGAATGTATTTTATCTTTATCAGTGTCAGATTTAACATTACATCAGAAAATCTACTTTTCCAGATGCAAACAATAATCCTCAGCTCTGTGTTGGGGTTAAACAGTTAAAAAGAGACCACTTAGATACAATTATGTCTCATGTTTTCTCCTTAAATAGACAAAAAACAGACGACAGTCTTATTTTTCTCAACAGCTCCATGAACAAACTGTATATCCTCAGGTGTAAGAGGAAATCCAGCATACCAGTCAAAATCCATAGATCTTTATTTTTTGTTACTGGAAGCTGTTGTTCAGGCAGGAACGTAAACTGGAAACATTGTCTTGAATAACCTTCTGAAATTGGGGAGATTTACTCCACCGGTGTCATTAGGAGGCCCCACAACACACTTTTATACTTGTGCTATCAAACAGCTACAGACAGAAGCAGCTTCTTTCCAGTAGTTTTAACAAAATCCCTCATTTGTCACAAAATCCCTCATTTGTCACAAAAATATTTCCTTAAGTTGGTAGAAACTTCACTGTATGGCACTGATCCTCAATACTAAACCTAGAGGGCTGATGTCCTGCAACAAACTCACTTCTACAGAAAATGTCTGAGTCTGAATCCAGTATGTTGCAGTAAGGAAACCTTTAAGACGCTTTGTATGCTTTTACTTTACATGTGATAAATATGACTTAACACACTCATCAGTGGCACTTGCTAGAATAAGACATGACAAACAGTTTCCATCTATAGTTTATTTTGTCAAAAAACACACTGACAGGAACGTTATGCCATCAGCACGCAGGCTCCTCCCACCGCCTTGATCTTCTCCTCGGCTTGTCGGCTAAAGAACTTGGCCTTCACGATGACGGGCTGCTTGGGCAGCTTGCCTTTGCCCAGAACTTTGTAGTAACCCTGAGGAATTTAAAAGACAGTGAAGATTATTTTTTAAAATAGGAAAAGTGTCAATATAATAAATGGCTAAAGTTACAGTGCTCTCGCTGGACAAAGACCCAAAATCATTACAAGCAAAAATTAAACGATCAAATGAAGAGGCGGTGAACTCACATCTAAGATTTGTCTAAACTCGTGAGTTTTGATTACATTTCTGACAAATTGTCCCAAAAGACAACATGTAAAATGTACATCCTGTTCAGTGCAGATGTATTAAGAAAGCAGAAAACGGCACGATTCCTGCATGTACGACATACAGATTAGGGCTGAAGATTAAATCCCAACTAGTATCAATATCATTTACAGAGTTTTAACATCAGCTTTTCTTGAATCCATTATTGGATTTATTTTGGATGAAGTATGTGTTTGCTGAACAGGGCGGGGCCCTCGGTCTAAGTGTTAGATACTAATTATTGTAAAAGGTAACAAGGTGCTCATTAATTTAATCTAACAATAAATGTCTGAATTTGGCATTATCTCTTTATAAGCTGATTTGAGGGATATTTTTTGCGGATGTAAACAGAATCCACCAAAAGAGTTTAGGAAGCTTCTGATTGTAAATATAACAAACCATACATTTAGAGTTTTTACTTCATCTTTTTAAATCAATAAGTCCACATACAAATTTAATGTGTTTTATAATCTGAATTTAGCATTATAAGCTAACTGTAGACAGAAGCAACGCAGGAAGCCTTTGACTGTGTATATACACCATGATCTCGTCCAGCTGCAGGTCACCGTTGTCAATGGAAAAGCAAATGTATTTAAAAACATGTCTACATAAAGTTTTATTAAATACTTATATTTGAATATTACGTTTATTTATTCAGCTCGGATGCTACATCACTACTGGTTGGGATTGTCTAATCCCAGAGGAAAATCAAGCTGTGGCTCAACTCAATGTATTTTAAAACTGAGCATCAACACCTGCTCGCCAAACTACTTAATAGTCCTTATTTACAGCGTTAACCTTGCTGTGACATCCAGGATGGTGTGAGAGAAACAAAATGTAACCACAAGAGTTAACATCTATCCCTCTACTACAACGGGCAGTACATACATCCGTTTGTATAATGCTGCGAATTGTTTCTTGTATAAAAATATTTATTACAGTACTTGAGAACACGTTTCATCTGCATTAGGACTTACAGCGCGCACAGCATCGATGACGGGGGCAGGTCCATCCGGCTTCTTACTGTAGTTGAGCCTGGTCTGCTCGCTAACCAGCGTCCACAGTTTGTCCAGATTGATGGTGGGGCAGTAGGTGGTATTCCTCTTCAGGTGGTAATGTCTCATACCCACCTTACCGAAGTAGCCTGGATGGCTGTGGACAAACACAGAAAGGCCGGAAATGAACAGAACTGAATGACATTCTGACATAAATACTTAAGCTGGGCAGACACTGTGCGATATTTGGCCGATTTTGAGACGATTTTTCACTCGTGCGACAATTTTGGAGATCGGCCTGAGTTTCAGCTCAGTCGTGTGTCGTGTAGTGTACATGGGGGAACGAGAAGTGATTAACACCTCACGATCAACAATCGTGTGATCGCAAGAAAATCAAACGTGTAGATCGCACTACATCGCACTGTAGAAGCAGCGCCACGCGCCGATTTGACGTTACCTCTCACATTGCGCATGCTCAAACAAAGTTTAGGATGATAAAGACGGGGCAAGATGTTGCCGCGTACCTCTAATTCCTTTTGCAGAATTAACAGACCGCATTGCCCGCGTCATCAAAGCCATTTCCTGGTCCAAACACGACGTCGCCGGCTTTTGTTTTGGAGCGTTTCAACGCACAAAACTGCACAAATTG
>JBAMHX010000011.1:10568652-10579882 GCA_037177515.1 Pseudomugil tenellus
CCCCCCCCCCCCCCCCCCCCCCCCCCCCCCCCCCCCCCCCCCCCCCCCCCCCCCCCCCCCCCCCCCCCCAACTACAGACACCAGGTGGCAGCAGAGTATGCTCGCAAGTACACGCAATGCATAAGCTTATCTAAAACGATCAAAGTGCTGCGCAGCTTAAAGACAAGAACAGTTTGAAATAGATATAGACAGTATACCAGAGAAGCTGTTCAATCTGAATTAAAAGGCAAAGAAAAAATAGACTTTTTAAACACATTTTTAAATGATGTATTGTTTGTAAAGTCCTGATTTGAAGGAAAAAGTTCCAGCAGTTTGGGTGGAAAAACAGGAAAAGCACTGTTGTTTGAACCTGTATCTCCAAACCACCAGGAACATCTGAACACCTCAGAGGTTTGACAGGAGCAGCTACAAATAAAAGGGTCGAAACATAGAAACATAGTTTAAGGATTATAAAATCAACGATAAAAACTGATTCCCAAATTATCCCGAGCCAGTGCAGAGAAGCTAAACTTGCCGTCATCTGATCATGTTCACATGTACTTATGTCACAGTCAAGCAGATGCCTTTTGAAAAAGCTTCAGGGGTCAGCGGGGACCCTGACGCTGCTGAAAAGGGTTTATCTGTGGTTGTGCTTAATGAGATTATAATCTGTAAATGAGATACTAGATTAATTTAGAACTTTTGGATAGAAATCTCACCGTTTCCTTCATCAGAAATGAATGATGTGTCAGACGGGACTAAAATAGGGACTTTTAGTTGAGCAAGTACAGAAACCCTCTAAAGTAACTTAAAAATTTCTTTAACAAACCAAAACTCCCTTTTAAACATGTGAGAAAGTCCATTTTGCATGTACAGAAACCCATTTTCCATTGATCAGAGAGAGTTTTGATTGGACATGAGTGACCATGTGGCCTTGCTTCATTCCCACAGGATTCACCCAGAGGCCCAGAGGATTCTGGGTAATTCCTGCATACCTGTGGTGACCTTGGAGCGTCTGAACTTCCAGTCCATGTCTTTATCATCGCTGCAGCCAGTTGTGTCTCTGACCCGACTGCAGTGCCAAACACAAGCGGAGCTCCACTGTGATATGTCTTCAGATGCTCCTGAACAGGTGCACAGACCAAAAGCAAGCTTCTTTCAAGAGAAAGATAAGATTTTAGTTTTTTTTGTGACAGTTTTGCTCTTCTAATCTGTGTTCCTAATCTCTGCTAGCAGAACGGATTCAGTCCAAGTGAAGTCGATGTTGTGGAGGTGAGAGAAGAAGCGGAGTGGGCAAATCTAACAGAAACAACACCTACATCCTGGACTGAACCCTACTGTCCTGACAGTCCTTCATGTGAAGAACCAGAGCATGACTGCAAGTCTAACCTGGATCAGCCATATATTCTGTGTGACTCTGGATCGGATGATGAGAAAAACGATTCAGAGACCTTCTATTTGGATCCAGACCCGGAGCAGACGGTGGTGATTGAACTCGACCTGGAAGCAGAGGCGGAACAGGATCTATGCTTGCAGCTGGAGGAGGAAACTGACACCAAATATGAAGCTGATGGAGTCCATATGAAGCAGGGTGAAGATCAAACACTCGATCTTTGCTGCTCATTTGAGCACCAGCCCGAAGCTGTAGTGCACACCGAGGAAATGGAGAGTGAAGATTTTTGTGCCGTTTGTCTGAATGGAGGCGATCTGCTTTGCTGCGACCACTGCCCAAAAGTCTACCATCTTCCATGTCATATACCACCGCTCACCAGTTTCCCTCTGTAAGCACTGCGTCGGCACACAAATCTGTCACTGGCAGTAGTTTATTTACCTCAGCGGTGTATATATTATGTTTCTTTGATGAGTATGTGTTATTGAAGTCCTTTTTGCAGACAGACGGTGTGTCATTCAGTCATAAAGCTTTAGTGTGTTGATGTCTGTGCAGAAACGGTGTATGATTGTGTGTTTTATGTGTTCTAGAGGTGACTGGGTGTGTACGCTGTGTCGAACTGACCAGGAGCCAGTGGAGGACTATGACTGTGAGAAGATGCACCCCTGTGGGGGAGTCAAAGTGCCTTACACGCTGTCAAACCAGGACCAGAGGGTGAGCTGTGCAGAATCGGCAGTGTAGCAACCTGCCTGGTTTAAAAGGGAGATTCATCATTATAATTTTAATACTATCACAGCCAATGCTTTACATGATGATCCCTGCTTTCTCACATATCTCTTCTGGCATTAAGAGAAAAAGAGAGAGTGTATTTTTCTTTGCTTTGCTCTTTGCAGAGGTGTGAGAAACTGGCTCTCCAGTTGTACTGTCACGCACTCAGCGCTCCGTTCCACGAACCCGTCAGCCCTCTGGTCAGTCCAACAGACTTGCATCTTATGCAGAGTACCTTCTTTTGACCATTTTTAACAGCACAATAGGGTGGAAGTGTTTGTTTTCAACAGCATACCTAAATGGTTTACAGTCACAGATTACATGGAAAAGGTTCCAGTTCACTTTCAGAATAACGCAGAGACTAAAGTGATCATTCTCTGCAACATGATCCTTTTCTTTTGTTCATGTTCAAGGCTCGAAACTACTACCAGATCATCAAGAGGCCCATCGACCTGTCAGTGATCCGCAGGAAACTGGACAAGAGCAACACTCTCCACTACTTCTCAGCCGATCAGTTTGTTGACGACATCCTGCTGATGTTCAAGAACTGTGCTACTTTCAATTATGTAAGTTTTTCATGAGGATATTGGATTCTGAGAGCACCTCGAGGATGGGCGATAGAAATGTTTTCCAAGCTTAGAAATATATTGAGTTTAAATAGGTCTTAATTATTATATATAAAGATACTTGCCAGCTAAAGAAAAATCATAGGATTTTACTGTTTGCATTACTGTATTTATTGAATGGTAATTTGTAGTTAAATGAAAAACAATTAACATAAATAATTGATAGAAATGCTAATAAAATTAGAATAAAAATATACTCAATAAATACACTACATAATTTTTTTAAAAAGATCAAATAATTTGGCTGCAAATTATTATAAGATTATTTGAATAAATTAAATTCAATGTAAAATACTAGATAAAATAAAAACAAAATGAAGCAGATTCCTTAAGTGAATCATTAAAGCACCAGCCATTATCATCATCATCATCATCCTCATCATCATTATGGAATCATGACATCTGATAGGCTACTATAATCATGTGACATGGACGCTGCAGAAGACATACACTTTTTATGTGAACAAAAAACATGTTTTGCGTTGGCACAGTAGAGTCTCAGTATTAAAATATGCATTGAATCCAATTTTTTTGACTGTATCAATGTAAGAGTATTCCTACACCATCTCTCAATTTGGATAATTTCTGAAGCCTATTTATAATTGTTTTCTAAAACGTGCAGTAAATGTTAAATTACCATTAGCCTAATTTTGTTTCCTGCCATACCCAAATTCAAACCTGAGTTAAAATCCCAGAGATATACTGTTACCTAACCTAACTAGTATGCTAACTTACCTTCAGCGTGCTAGCATGCTATAGCTAACAAGCTACAGTTTAGAAAATTAAATACATCTTCATCACTAATTTGATACATTTACATGCATTAATATACATTAAATAAAGTAATATTTCTAGTTAACCTAAGCATGTAATAAATCCTATTTAAAAATTAACATTAAAAAAATAACAGCCCCTTGTAGCATGTCCCTGCAATCTGTAGGACTATCTCGCTCTTGTCCAGATATGTAGATAAAGTTTATTGGCTTGTTTTCATTATACATTTAAACTAAGTTTCTATGTTTACAAAAAACAGCTTTGAGTTTAATTTCTTTTGTGTGTGTGTGGGTTTATCTCCTCCTGATATGCAGCCAGACTCAGAGGTGGCCAGCGCTGGTAGAAACCTGGAGCTGTTTTTTTTGGGCAAACTGGAGGAGATATTTCCTGACCGAGCTTTTCCATCAACCTGCCAAGACAGAACGGAGAAAGCTCACCTCCGGTGGCTCAGCAGGAAGAGGAAGGAAAACTACAAAAAGAGAAGATATGTTTTTAGTGGGAAAAAATATTACTTATAAACTTAACGTCATCACTTTAGTTAGTGGAAATTTTGTTTATGGGAATAAATAACTTTGTACTTTTTTAAAATGAACTAATAACATCATAATCCAGAAGTTTTCATCCAAAGTCTGAAGGAAAATTTTGCAATCCAGTAGATATACGAGACAAAATCACTTGCGTCTGTCATTGTATGTATAGTTAAATAGATGGATGCACGAGTAGTAAACAAAAAATACTCCTTTTAACCAGAGTGGTGAATCTATATTTACCTTTTAAGTAGCTTTTTTTTTCTTTTTGGGGGGGATTTGAAGCTCAACTCCACCGAGTTTAAAGCATGTCTAAGGTGTTAGCGTGTAGGTTACAAATAAAATGGAGAAAAATATATTACCTTAATGGAGACATTGTTTATTTCTTAAAGCTGCTATATTTGTCTACGCTTGTAAGGCTTCATGCTGCAGACACATTTTTTAAACTCTGAGAGGAAATAAATTGATTTGTAAGTATGATCAAATTTATAAAGAAGTTTTTATTTATACGTTCTTCATATATGCAGACTAGTTAAATTGCTACTGTTAGTTCTGTTTTCCCTGCTGTTTTGGGGATCACTAGCTTTATTCTACCCTCTGAAAAAAGGCAATAAAATACATTTGCATCAAATGTGTTTTGTTTTTTCTTTGATTTATTTTAAAGATGTTTGTATTCAACCCCTTTATCAATCTGATCTGATGCATTTAATACAAAGATGATATGGTCATATTTCAGTTCTCAGGTTTTATGCCTTTTCGACTTAATGAATTCAGTTTGTCTTAATCGGGTTATGAATGAAGTACTGTAGACAAATTGTTAGCATGAAACACAGTGAACCACAAGACCCCCGTTGGCTTTCCAGGAAGTCTTATGTTTCTACTGCAGACTTTGGGACCCTCAGTACCAACTGAGCTATGCAATTAAGCTAATTATCGTAGCTTATCATGTCTACATTTGCACAGTGTGGCATCTGTTGATCCCTCTCAGCAGTATAGTACACCATGTCACAAAGGTGGTATGTTGTACAGGTACATTTATGAAGAAATCCAAGAACAAACATATCAAGTTTGTCAAAGTTTACTGTATAACTAAGGTTATATCATGGCTAATCATCTAACCCTTGGTATATACACTATGACAGCTAAGCGTGACGTCATCTTTGAGGAGTGCATTATGGGAGAAAAAAATCTGATTGTTTTTTTCTTTTTCTTTTTTTTTTAAACCAGTACTCTTACTGCTTATTTTTAAAACGTTTTATAAGCCCACAGCAACATAACTTCTTTGCAAAATCTCTTAAATAGTTTTTTTTCTGGCTTCCTGGCTACCTCGCTGCATTCTGCTTGTCCTCTGTGTGAGTGTAGGTGGGACGAGTCGAGAGACGACTTGTCTGGATCTGACCCATTGTGATCCCAACACCAACACATTGATTTACACAGCAAGATTAAAATGTCTAAAATGGTAAAAGAGTCCTGTGCCCAGGGAAGGAAAAAAAGGAAGGAAGACAAAGAAATAAAAAGCAGAGGGACAGTAATGAATGTGCTTATATCTAGTTCATGGTTCACAGTTACTGTTCTCAGAGCAGTGTTACCGTGCTATCTTACTTTGGAAACAGCAGTATTGTTTATAATAAATAAAGAGTTGACTTCAGTTAATATCACTCTTAGCTTGAATTATTTGAGGGTATTTTGAAACATGAGACCTGTTCAGGTAATATTTTATCATGCTGACTGTGTTTACCTGCCTCTATGTCAAGTTGTTGCAAAACCTCATCTTAAATATAGTTTTTAAAGGCCTTTTTTTAAAAGAAAGAAAATACAGGTTATTCTCCGGTGTCTGCATTGCAGTCTGTGAAATCATCAGTACCCATCTGTATTACACTTTTCAGGCTGTCCTTTGGGGTCTGTTTTGTGTCCACGGTATCTGTCACCCTGTTATTTTCATTTTTACAGATCTAGATCATATCCCCTGTTCAAGTGTTTTATTTTTAGAACATTCTACTCTTTCGAGACACAGCTCAGCATAATTCACCAAACACAACAGAAGAGACATTCTCAAGTAATTTATGCCATCCAGCGTGCACAGCAATACATTCATATCATGTGTTCCAAGCTGCAAAAAAGCCTTTTGCTGTATGAGCCAAATAAAAGACTTTAAAAAGGGACAATGTTGCAACGAAACCCTCTTACTGCCCCCCCCCCCCCCCCATCAACGTCTTTGATCTGATTGTGACTCAATCTAAATTTTTTATCTGGCTCTGAACAAAGAGGTAGATAAAGACGAGAACAGGCTTTTTGTGGCTGATGCTCTGATGAAGTGCCGGAAGCTGACCATGAGTTGTTATTAAGGAAAGGTTTAATGTCTTTTCCTGCTTTACTCAGTCCATTAAGCCTTAGTCACATGTCGGTCTTTCTTTTACCTCCGTGGATCCACTTTTTCTTTTACCTCATGTCCAGTGTTGTATTGTGCAGATGTTTCATTTAAGAACATCAAAGCTGCCATGCGAGCTCGCTTTGCTCTGTCTGTTTGAATTACTAATGCACACAAACAGGGAGAAAGACGGACATACCTCCAGCTGCAGAGATAAGACCAACGTTTAATTCTTAGATAAAATGCTGCGGCTTCCATGATTTGCTATTATTCTCTCACCTCTTCCTTTAAAACACTTTAGGATGTGTTCTTACTTTTTAACAATCTGCTGGTTAAAATTTACTGCTCCTCTTTCTAACTTTTGGATCCATTCAAATCAAATTGCACTTATAATCTTGGTGAGCTATTGCACTAAAAACTAAAACTATCAAGGTTTGACGTAGGATGAGTACAAAATGTTTTATTTGGCCTCTTTTCAAGAACAGAACTAAATCTGTATTGCAGCGTCTAAGAAAGACACACAGCACATGTTGAAGTTTTACAACTGACGAAGCTGCTCTGTTCCTCAGTTTTTCAGTCGTGTAGAATCACTGGAACAAAGAAACCAGATAATGATGCTCATCCGTTCTTCTCAAGATATACTTGAGTCCAAAAAAGCTATTTTGAACCCATCAGACCCAAAATAGCATAAGATGAAAGACCACACCAACATACCAACATTCATTTGCTTTTTATAATTTTGAAATGACAGGGAAAATGAAGTAGAATAAGAAAAAGTGAGAATAAAAGAGTGTAAATACAGAAGAAAAAAAGCGAGAAGAAGAAAAATGAGACAAAGATACACCAGTAAAAAGCAACAGCATCAGCTGGTTGATCTAAATAGGAAAAACAAAACAACCATCTCCTACACCACAAAGGAAACATAACCACCCGATACATTATCAAGAAAAACAAAGCTCACAATCATCGGGAGTACCTAAAAAGAGACAGACAAGCTTGAAAAAAACTAGCATGTTGGTTTTGTTTTGGTCATGCCCTTTGATTAATAATTTTTGGATTATAATTCATTCTGAATTGGAAACTATTTTGAATATACAAATCTCATTTAAATGGGAGAAACTTTTCTCTGGACTTCAAACGGATAGAGAGACCCAAAGTTTGTTTGGTATTCTAAATTTAGCTGCACGAAAAGCCATCAAAAAGAAATGGTTAAATTAAGATGTACCAACTCTAGATTGTTGGCACCAGATAGTATATGATTTGTATAAGGTGGAGAGAATTACCTTCTGTAGTAGATTCCAGTCTGACAAATTTGACTAGATCTAAATAAATGGAAAAATACATTATGTTTATATAGTTTTATAGAGTTTTATAGAGTTGATCTAATTTTGAATACTACCTGAAATGTATGTTTTGCTTTTTTAAAAATAATTATTAATATAATTATTGGCCTTTATACTATACTTCCCGCCATTCTGGACAGATCCCCGGGGTTTCTTTTTCCTATTGTCCTTTCTTTCATATTTATTTATGCTTTTTGTTATTTAATTTATTTTATTTAGTTATATGTATGTGTATGTATGTCTGCTTGCATCTATGTGTGTATACAGGTATGTGTATGTATAAATGTGTGTATGTGTTAAAAATAAAAGAAAAAAACCAAAAAAAAACGAGCATAACCCCCCTGCATAAAAAAACACAAAAAAATACAACATGAGTGACACAAAGAAAACAACTGTAACATAACTAGTTATTGCTGATTAAAACCAAAGTACAACACAGTGACTTTATTAGTATGCAGTTTGATAAATGAATGATGGATCAGGCCTTTGCAAAGATTAGAGGCAGACCAAGGCCCCCCAGGAGACCAGACCTCCACAGTACAAATCCTGAATTGCTCATCCCATAGCTCCCAGAAATCCAAAAATAGCAGCCCCATCGGGTGATGACCACCCAGTGGTGGACAGAATATGCGCCCCCCCCTACTCCCAGGAGCCTCCTATCCAGTAGCTTCCCAACAATTCAGCCAATCAAAAAACTGATTCAATGGATCAATTTGAACTGGTAAATGACCCAGACAGACTCAGACAATTCCCAAAGGCATCAATCTGTCACTCATGTTTTAAAAGTATTCCACATTTCTCCAAAGCGACTTACATATTGAGTAGCATGGACATGCTCAGAGATTTTACATATGTTAAAACTGAAGAAAAGATTTTTCCTTTTGTGTTTGATAAACTGGATACCAAAAGTATTCAGACCCATTAAAAATTTACTTTTTATTTTGCAGCCATTTGATAAAAGTGTATAACTTTAACCCTACCTTGTTGGAAGGCAAACCTTTGGGCAAAAAAAAAACAACTCCACAGCATGATGTTGCCTCCACCGTGCTTCGCTATTGGAATTGCAATGGTTGGACGATAAGAGGTGTCTGGTTTTGTTCAGACATGCCACTTAGAATTAAAATAAAAAAAAAAAATCAGTCTTGGTCTCTGAAGAACAAGAGAATCTTATTTTTATAGTCTGGGAGTCCATGTGTTTATTATTATAAAACAATTAAGGGTTTCATGTGCTTTACACAGCGGAGATGCTTTCATCAGGCTACTCTGCTTTGAGCTCTAATTCATGAAGACAGAACAGAAGCAACTGTAACTGAGCTAAACTAAAAAGAAAAAAGATAAGTTATTTTATACAAGAATGAAAGATAACTAGTATATTAAAGCTGATGATTTTCTAGGATCAGGCTTGACATTTAGTAGCTGTTCAGCTTTTAAATGTCTGCTCACATTTGGTCAAAGCATTTCTGAAGTCCGTTGTTACTTTTCCCACGTGGCACATGGTTGATAAGTAAACAGAAACCTTCCAGACAAGTTCCCGGTGCACACAAATTATGTAATGACAATGCCCATTTTTAGTGGGCGCCCTTTGATGTGGACATTTTATGTGTGAATATGTGTGTAGTGTGGTGAGCACATGACGTTGTCCCATGTGAAAGTCTCTCTGCAGCCACGTGTTGATCGGCTTAGGGCAAATGGTTTCAAACGCTCTGCCTGATGAAAAGCTACTATGGATGGCTGGACCTTCCTCTGCACGCTCGCCTTGAAAAAAGGCAAAAGGATTCAGATTGTATGTGATCACAGCAGGGTCACCCACTGATCATTTGAAACATGAGAGGATTTTTTTCTTTCATTCACGTTGCTTTTTGTGCATGCGGCGGATTCATTAAGCTCAAGCCTTCAAGATTAATTAGAAGTTTTACTTCAATGGTTTTGTGATGAAACATGATTGGCTTGTACGTGTTTTTGCAATCTATAATGTGAATATGTCTTATTCTTCCAACATTCCCCCATGTTCTGACCCAAAGAATTTGAGCTGTAATTGTGTTGCTGATTTTAGTTACAGCTTGAACAGAAGATTAAACTCTCTGGATCCAATTATTTTTCTTCTCATGCAAGCCAGCGTTTAGGGTATATGATATGTAAACTTCACTGAATGGAAAGCAGAGAGTTTGGTAAACATTTCAAAAGCGTATTCGGTCTCCATGCAATGCATTGGGAATGGACTTGGACTTGCACAGTGAGCTCAGGTTGTTTTCATTTAACAGTTATGACTTTTGTGTTATAGTTACAAAAGCTATGATCTTTCATCGTACTGTAAACTAAAGTATTACACAATTTTATTTAAAAATTAAAAACAGATTTGGAAACGTTTTCTTTCCAATTCACATTTGATTGACAGTTCTTGTCTCATGAATGATGTTTATATAAAAAGAGCTTGCTACAATAATCCTGTAATTTAATTTCTTCCATTAAACAACCCATAATTCATAATTTAAATGATATTTTTCTGTAAGCATGAAATATTAAAAAACAGAAAGACAGTGCAGCCAAGTCTTGACTGGCTTCTCTAAAGTCCCAGAAGTTCAGGAAAACAGATCCAAGAAAGGTTGGATTCTCAGAATGAACTCGCAGGTAGGTTAGTGGAGACATGAACATAGTTTTTGGGCTGAGGAATATTAATTTTGTTGGCAGACATTAAAGATCTGTGAAGCTGAAGTTGAAGCAGAATGATTTATTGAGTGTAAGTGTCATATTTTGTAAAGAAGCTGAAGATGAAAGTGAAGGATTGCTTGTCTAAATCAATTCCATTTGTTGTCAGGGTTGTGACTGATGGCTTTAGCAGGGTTTTCAATGCTGCTGTTCTCCTGGTTTTTAAATCTGAGCTTTGACTACTACTTCAGTCTGGTGAGGTGTGATTATGCATTTGATAGATGATGTGACCAAAGAAATCAACAATGTTTCCCAGTCTTATCACTGCCTGCCTGTAATAAGCCACAGCTGGAAACTATCTGAGTTATCACACTGGGTACAGAGCAACTCCAGAACTTAAAAAGCAGTGAAGACCAGGTTGGTAAATGATCATTTACATCAGCGGTAAAGATTAAACAGAGAATGATACTTACATAAAAGTCACTTTTACCCCTCTGATCACATTGGTCTGACCTCCTTTGCAACTTCTGATTCCTCTTTAAGCTCCTCTTATTTCTTTCACCTATCCCTCCTTATTACCTCTTTTCCCAGAGCATCAGAGGATCTTTTAGGGTACTTAACTGTGTCCTTTGAGGAAGTATTTTCAGGATCTAAAAGGTCTAAACACAGAAATTTGAATGAACTCCTAAGTAAAAATTGTCTTTGTGTCCTTTCAGTCTATCTTCTGTCAGTTTATTACCTCTTTTCCCAGAGCATCAGAGGATCTTTTAGGGTACTTAACTGTGTCCTTTGAGGAAGTATTTTCAGGA
>JBAMHX010000011.1:10586995-10605362 GCA_037177515.1 Pseudomugil tenellus
CTACACAGGGCGAGAGGCAGGGTACACCCTGGACAGGTCGCCAGCCTATCACAGGGCCACACACATAGACAAACAACACACACACACACACACACTCACACCTATGCCCAATATAGAGTCCCCAATCAGCCTAATCCCCAAGCTGCATGTCTTTGGACTGTGGGAGGAAGCCGGAGAACCCGGCGAGAACCCACGCCAACACGGGGAGAACATGCAAACTCCACACAGATAAGCCACCGCCCGAGCCGGGGCTCGAACCGGCAACCTGCTTGCTGTGAGGCTGCAGTGCTAACCACCTCGCCACTGTGCAGTCCCGTGACTTTGTACTAATGCAGTTTGTAGTAATTGTTTGGAGAAACACACTAGCTGTTGTGCAGATTCGTTCTGTTGAGAGAAAAGCACAAAAAAAAAAACAGTAACGCAACACTGGATGGAGATAAATTCTATACCATTGCAGAATCAACTTAAAACAATCTTATCAAAGTTAAAGGTGGTCCAATCAAATATTAGTGCATGACTTATTTTTCGGTTGAGACCTTTTCTTTTGGCCAGCCATCGTGTAATACATATAGGCTTCATCTTTCAAACACAACTTAATGTCCCCAAAAATTGATCTTGTTCTATATATTTTTGGAGGTTTTACTCAAATGTATCTAGTTATTTAGTTTATTTACAGCTTGCATCTGTGAGTGGCTTAATTACAAACTGTACTGAGGTGTTGGAGTGAAGATCCCAGCTACACAGGGCGAAAGGCAGGGTACACGGGCAATTTGGAGTCTCCAATCAGCCTATCCCCAAGCTGCATGTCTTTGGACTGTGGGAGGAAGCCGGAGAACCCGTAGAGAACCCACGCTAACACGAGGGAGAACATGCAAACTCCAGACACTCCAAACTAAAGACTCAACTTTTCAAGGAACATTTCTTAATTTAGCTAAACTCTTCTGCTTGTCAGAATAAGTTAAAACGGTTTATCCAGCAATTTGGCACAACTGAATAAGCTGCTCCCAGGATGACATTAAGTGATGAAGCATGTTCTTGTAATTGAACAAAGGACTATTGAAGGGAGGGAAAGGGAATTGCCCTGCCTCTAGCACTACATGGTGGCTCCTGTGTCCAGTCTGAATAAATCTTAAGCATGATGTCTCCTGTTCTGGCTTGTGCTGTTGTTACTCCCAGATGTGAGTTGCTTTGGAGAAAAGCATCTGCTAAATGACTGTAAAATAGAATGTACTGTAGAAAACTGACTCTTCATCATGTAAGCTATAAGCTATGTAACAATAAAAGAAACATCATAATAAATAGGATTGCAACACTGCTGAATTACATCGTCATGGAGACTCTTCTTGCGATGTCTTCATAAGTTAGCTGAGAAGTTAGCCTGAGTTAGCCTAATATAAGTGTTGCTTTCATCCTCCTTTGAAACTTTTATTTCAACACAAGGAATGGGAATAAATTATAAGTCAGTATGATTTTCTGAACTGTGATACATTTTGCTTCAGATGTGTTAAGAAAAATATGGACTAAAATATTTGAATGTATACATAATTATCATATTGGGTTTGTTAGTTTTATTTTACCAAGTAAAAGCACAGTTAGCTATTACTAAAAATAGGATTTTAAATTAGAAAAACAACAAAACAAACAAAAAAAATACTTGTTAGACTTGCAGGATTCAGTTTCAGTGGTGTTTACGACTGATATGCTCTTTGCTGTGTTGAAGCCTCATGAAACTATTGCATGTTTTGGTACTGGCTGCTTAGCATAGGCGGAGCTATGATTGTACAGATGTTATCATGTCTGGAGGCTGTTTGTGCATATTTGTGGCCATTTAATAAGATTTCTGCTCTGTTTGTTGGGTTTTAAGTGCATGTTTGGTTCTATCGTTCTTTGAATGCATTAGTTTTTGTGTGGCGCCACAAGAAAGTCCTTTGTGCTTTTCAAAATACATATATGATTACCCACAATTAGAAAAATTCAGAACATGAAACTTTTATCCATAACTGGACCTGATTGTGTTTTGGACAAAACTGGTCCAGGCAGTGAATTCTTATGTGTAGCTCGCAGTGTAGAAGGGGAATGGAGGGGGGGGATATAACCATTCTGCTTGCCAAATATGCACACAGTCCTTCCAGCAAAGCCGTGCAGCCTCTTTCATGTGAATCTAAAGTTTCACCATTCCAATCTTAAAGAGTATTGGCACTGTGTTTTGCCTGTGGGGGTAAACACAGGTCTCCCCCGCTCCCCTCCCTCCTCTCCGCTGCTGCCACCTGTGAGGAATGAGAATGTAATGATGCCATGATTGATATTATTTTTCGTGTGTTTCCACCAGCTGTCCTTGTGCGGTTTCTAACCAGACGCTTCATTGGTGAATATGCCTCCAATGCCAGTAAGTGTTTCCAGATCTATGACAATACTTCGATGAGGATATTATGGGTTCTGGAGAAAAACTAAATTGTTTCTCCACAAACATCATGGATTTAAATAAACACTTTCAGATTAGTACATTTCACTAGAACAGCCTCATCAGGGTCTTAAAGGTACAATCAATCATTCTTTATGTTTGCAAGTCAAATATTTTGATAATTTTCAATATAGAAGCTATTAAATGTAATTTTGGGATTTAATTTTTCATGTATGTTTGAAAAATTAAATAAAAAACCTCCAATAACATGGACCATAGCTTTAGGAAACAATGGTGAAATAAGACATCTTAACAGCTGAAATATTTTTTAAAGCAAAGGTGCATTTTTTCGTGCATGGGATAAAACTGCAAATAATTATAATGACATTGATCAATATGTTATCAATGTGTTTTTACTCATCACAGACTCACTGTACCATAAAAGGCTTTCAATCGATGGCAGACAGCTGAATCTGGAGGTTTTTGACCCCTGCTCTCAGGTACAGTAGATCTCATGCAGCAAGGCTAACCCATCAACACTTGTTTTCAGAACCAACAGCAGTATATTAGAAAAACAGAGCAGTCGCAGGACTTCAGGCTTTCCTGTTCTGAATTCTTTCATTTCCCCATTAGAGCAGGCTGACTGACTGAAAATCTGCTCCTAATGTTTTTTGTTCTGTGTTTAATGCATGCATGGCCTCTTGATGAGGCGCAAACTAAGCCGCTGAGGATCTTAGACACATGAGAATGATCTTTTGTGAAAACACTCTTATAGCCACCCACGTAGAAACAAAACTGTACATCCTGGGATTATTTCCTTTGACTTATCTAATGACAGCTGTCTTAAAGCAAAGATCAGACCATAATGGACATTTAGCAGAAAAGTTTAACGTTGCTGTGAAATGCTGGCGTGTTATCGGATTGTGGATGTCCATGACCTTTAGTGAGTTGTATATTTACCAGCACGTGTGTATTCTCCACTACACTTAAGTTGGGAATCCACAGGGTTTATGTGAGTATCCTGAGGCGATGTATGCTGACGGCTGTGTCTTTGAAGAAAGGAGCCACATAACTTGCTCACTTCTCTTTCAACAAGACAAAAGACATGAGAGGCCTCTTATACAGTATTTATACTGGGATGCCCCTAGGCCCAGTAGAAAACGAACTTCTCATTGTCTTTACCAGTTGGACTGACTGTAACAAGAGGAACAACAAGTACCTCATGTGAGTACATTGCCCTTCTGACCTGGACTGTATAATGAAACTGTGGAGCTACTAAAGAGAAAGGCTTTAAGCTGGTATGTACAGTGTTCAGGCATGTCCCATGTCTCATGTCTTTTATTGGTCTGGGTCACACATTCTGCATGTTGCTGTACCGGTGGTGTCGGCTATGTCCAAAGACACCCTCTGGCCTTGATGTGTTTGTTACCTAGGATCAAACAGCTTGCAGTTAATCCCTATTTATGTTCAGGATACAGAAAAGTGATATAAAGTACCGTATGATACCACGTAAATCAATGCGAAAAAAACCAACTTTTCCTGTCAAAGTTTTGCTCATTGAGACGTGGTAAGCCTCAAACAAACAAGAACAAAAAACTTAAGATGATTTATTGCTTGTTCTTTAAAAAAACATGCAAGGATTTAATAACTTGGAGAGCCACATTTAGATGCAATAACCTGAAGTAATCATTTTCCGCATTACATTATCAGTGTCTTACATCGTTTTGCAGGACTTTTGGCCCACTTTCTGTTAAAATATTGCTCCAGGTCATTGAGGCATGCAGACATTTGTTTATGCACAGCTTTATTTAAGTCCTGCCAAATCATTTCTGAGGTCTGGATTTTAAACTATTGCATTTTAAATGATTTTACAGACATTTGGACTGTTTTCAATCTCCATGAGACAGTCAGACAGTGGTGTCACTTTTAACTCCACCACGCACTGGTAGACAGTTTGTGGTTTATTCAATGACTGCACGGTGTCCTGGTCCCGTGCCCGCAAAACCAGTTTACATAATCAACTCTCCACCACCATGCATGACAGCTGGTATGAAGTACTTGTGCCGATATATGTTTTGTTTTCACTGAGCATTATATGTTTAAACCTTTCCATGTTGGTCTCTATTTTAACAGTCTTGTTTGTTCAGATCTGCTATGATTTTATATATTTACATAAGCAGATAAAAGATTTATTTAATCTGCTTCAGACTTTCCTAATCGTACCCAATGCATTTAACTTCCTAACTGCATCCTGTAGAGGCTGAGGTGTAGTTCTTGGGTTTTACTTTTGGTCAGTTCTTTGACTTTGAATTCTGTCCGACCTGTGAGTGAACTTGCTGGGACTGTAGCCAGTTTTCCAAAGAATGTTTCCACTTGTGAATAATCGTTCGCACTGCAGAACAATGGACTCCACATTGTGTGGAAGTTGCTTTTTTTTTTTTTTTTTACCATTCCAGCATTGATTGCTGCAGGAACTGATCAGTTTGCATATTCTCTTTAGGAATGCTTCAGAGCATTAAACTGCAAAAATTTCAACAATATCTGTAGAAAAATAGTTCAATGATCTCATTGTGACTTTCCTGGTTAGAAACTCTCTAAATGAAATGTGTGAAAAAAAGAATGGGTGCAGATAATACATTTGATCATTGATTCAGGTATAAAGACAACTGCTTCTCTTGCCAGACCTCAGAGGCCAGATGCATACTGGAGGAACCAGTGGACTGGGCAGATGGCTTTGTGGTGGTGTACAACATCAGCGACCGGACCTCTTTCATTAATGCCAAAAACATCCTGCGGCAAATCCGGGAGGCACGCATGGAGAGTTGTAAGGGGTCAGTCACAAGAAAACATTGCAAATGAGAAAAATGTGGATCAGTATTTAAACTGAAACTGTGGAATAATAAGGTATGTTTATATCAGAAAGACATCAAAAATTTTTACCAAACAATAAATAGTAGTAAATACTAAAATGTGTAACCATTTCAATTAATCTTGTTAAGAATTTTTTTCATTTAATTAGATTTATTCCCAACTGCAGCAGGAATAAATAAGCAGAGCCTGAAATTTTATCTTGTGCATTTAAAATTATTTGTTCATATGCAAACTGTCTCTAAATACACTGATCGCATGATTCAAAGTAAACCCACTTTAGAGGAAACCACTTGAACTTTTAGGAAATACTTTTTACAAACACACACAGAAAAACAAAATCAAAAGTAAAAAAAAAAAAAAACATCAGTCCATTTTCTTAACCGCTTCATCTAATTCAGGGTCACCAATCCCAGCAGTCATCTGGCAAGAGACAAGGTACACTCTGGACAGTACAACACAGAGAGACAAACAAGCAGTCACACTCACTTCTATGGACAATTTCAAAGGACTTTGGAAGGTGGAAGGAAGCCAGAATACCCGGAGAGAACCCACGGTGACATGAGGAGAACATGCAAATGAAAATTGCCAAAAGAAAATTGGCAAAACAAATTTATGTATCTACTGTATATATCTCATAGAAACATAAAAAAACACAAGCCTGTCATGCTTCTTTGAAGCTGAACAGAGAAATTCTTGTAGGATGATGTAGGATGATGTCCTGAGTGGGCACCCAGCATTATTGCTGATCAATGATTCGTGATGACGCCCGAAGGGTTCAGTGCAAATCTACAGGCGCCTGCTGAGTTTGATGTGCCGGAAAATGTGCTATTCACATCTATCAAGCTGCCTGGGCTGCACCTACTAATGTAGAGGGAAGAGGTGCGTAGCTTGGTATTTGGGAGTAAATGGAGATCAGTTACACATGTTGGAGATAAGGAAGCAAATGCTGGGTTGCTTTTGTGTAGCAGCAATGTGAAACATCTTACATCTGATTTACACTCAGTGAGATAACTGTAGTCTAGACTAGAAGGTAGTAAATTTATACTGATACAGACCCACTCTGAATACTTTCTCAAAATAAGAAAAATCTTATTGAAGGAATCTATTTCTGTTTCAGAGAGATGGATGTCCCCGTCTGTCTGGTGGGTAACAAGCAGGACTTGTGTCATGCCCGACAAGTGCAAGAAGATGAAGGTCGCTATCTGGCGCAGGAGAACCGCTGTCACTTCCAAGAGGTCTCAGCTGCCGAGAGCTACCAGGACATCTCCAACCTTTTTACACAGCTCATACGTCAGGTGATGGAGCATCTGAAGTATCGAGCTGATCGAAGACGCTACAGCGGCTCTAAGTCCATGGCCAAACTCATCAATAATGTTTTTGGCAAGAGGAGGAAATCAGTGTGAGAATTCCTGTAAAGTGAGCTTGATAGACGTTTGATGCATGGAGCCCATGTAGAAGGAAAACGGGAACAAAATAAGATGATGGCCCACCAAACAAAATCACAAAGTAACAGTGATGCAAATGCTGACAGCATGTTCATCTTGTGAGCAAATTATGCTCTAACTGGTCACATACTGACCTTTGGCCAGGAACCATCTGCTTTGGTAAGCAGAGGGTATTCCAAAGTATCACTTACAGATGCTTTTAGGATCTACACAACTTTAGTCTTATGGATATATTGCCAAGGTAATGTGTAAAATAATAGCAAAGCATGCTTCTGAAAATGTACTTTGTTGGCATATCCTAACACCGAGCTCTGATGCTTCCAAATCTGTACTGTAAGTATTTTAACTGTAAAGTAAAGATCACCAGTTCTGTGGTGATAATTTTCCATGCATCATTCAACTAACTAAGCCATAGTTATTTTTGATTAATTTGTTATTGTACAGGTATATTGTGACATCAACAAAGTTTTCTAGTGGGTTATATCAGCTTTTTAAGGAAAGTTGGATTCAGATTTCATCAAGACGTAGAAAAATCTACAGAAAATACTACAAGAGTAACATGGAGTTTTACAGAAAATACAAAACTGACACATAAATTTAGTCTTAAGTTGTATTTGATGTTTTGTGAGATTTTATAAATTGTACAGATTCTTGCTTTACCCCACGTTGCAAATGGCTAAAACATATGCACATGCTAAGCGTTTAGCGTTTACTGGTAGCAAAGCTAGCTTGTCACTTATGTAGCATTCCAGATTTAATGTAGTGACAATGGGTAAAAAAAGCACTGAAATGTTGTAAAAAATTAGATCAGGTAGAAAATTAGTCATGTGGCATAATTAACTTGCCTTTTCTCCCCACTTAAAAACATTGTAGCCTTCTGTTCTCAACCTTTTAGTGTAAGCTAAGCTAACAAAACAAAGCGGCAGAGTCAACAGAATTAATCACTTTACTTCACTAAATGTGTATGAGAGAAAAGATAGATGGGATCTGAAATAACCATAAAGCTACTATGTGATAAATTATGCACAATGTGTTGTGTGAGTTTCCAGAAACAACCCATAAAAGCAGTTATATCAGCTTTTGAAAGTTTTTCTTGGCTTAGTTTTACATGTGATCTGCCTTGCGTTATAATAAGTATTTCAGGAAACGCTAATTACATTGTCAGTCAAAACAAAGGATTTTATTGTTAACTACTGCGGCAGCATCCAGGCAAGGGAGGCATACAAAACTATTGTTGCTTTATAAAAGTTTCATTCAGACATTTCACTAATGAGTATTAACCAATTATGCTTTGAAACCACAGCATTATCTTTACATAAAAGCTTTTCAACCCGACTGATTTATTTTCTCCATGTGTTCCAGTTGATGAGTCAGTTATTGTCTGCATTTAGCAGCCAGATGCCAAAAACAAAAACAGTCATAAAAAGAAAATGCTTGTGCAAAATGTACGATAGAAGCAGGGGGATATTTCACTAAACAATTAAAAGTCATATATATTTTTTGTGCCATCTTCAATCAATTGAAGCAGAGCATTGTAAACTTCAAACTTTATTTATTTGTAAAAGCGCTTTCATGCCGTAAGCAACACAAACCGCTGTACATGTTTAAAATAAATTCAATTAAAACACACAAACAAATAACATAACATTAGTTTACACATAGATATACATGAACACAAAGACAGACCACCCTTCCTCCAACCCATTCCACACAACAAACACCCATACCCACTCACACACCCATCCCACCCCCATCCCCAACTGTCCCATTCTCTTAATTAACACTATTTAAACATTGACTAAAATGAGAAAATAAAGAAATAAAACTAAGTGGAAACATCTAGGTCGGCACTGATGTTGATGTGAGGAAAAGATATTAAAGAGATCCATCCACACCAGGAGCCACTGCCCCCGTGTTCATAGAGCCCACCACCACAGCAACCACCTAGCACCCAAGTCAAGGCGGGCCAGGGTCCCACAGCTGTTGGGCTGCGGTGACAAACCCCACGCCACCCAGGCCAGGGCAGTCCCTGCGGCACCAACCCCAGGCCAAGAGGGCAGTGCCCCAGTGCGGAGGATCCCTGTGAGGAGAACACTGGAGTTCTAACATAATAAAATATCCTTAAGAAACAACAAAAGCCAATTAAAAAAATAAATAAATAAAATGCATATACAAAACTTAAAATATGATTAAAAATATACATATATATATAAATATGTAATAAAGTAAATAAAAATAAATATATGTAGTTGAATAAAACACTAAAATATCAAATACAATAAAAGTAATTACATTAAAAAGCTAATTTTAAAAAAATCTATGAACATAGCCTCAAGTTTAACATCCGCTCAAAGCTACCCAAAGAAACATTTCATCATATCTGAATAGTTTCTTGCTGCAGTTTTCATCTACTACTATTACACAACCTAAAACAAAAGGTTTTGATTAGCTGTATTAATTATTTGTAAGTTCATCTTGAAATGATATCGTCAAAGATAAACATACATGACTGATTGTGTGCTGATGACGGTGATGGAAAAATGGTCAATATCAGGCCAACAGGTTCTTATCTGTTCTGCTTTCTCCTGGCCGTCAGTATCTTGAATGTAAAATACAGCAGAATAGCAATATGTGTAAATCAGAACATGGCATCATCAACTCCGTACTGTGCTAACATCTTTAATTTCCCCTGTGTGGACTGTCAGTCATGGCCGGGAATGTCCTGCCTTTTTCAAATGTTAGCTTGTTTGTAAAAGTGTACTTAATCCTAACAGTGTTTTTTTTTATTTTTTTTTATCATTATAACACTTTTTGTATGTAGCTGGGGTGTACTTTCTCATTCATTCCTCAGGACAATTAGTCCTACTAATGTGGGACATTTTCATTTCTTTTTACCTAAAGCCAAGAAAAAAATCTGATAAACAAAATTCCTCACTAATTACACAATAAAACGTTTTATTTGCTATGGTCTGGTTGTAAGAAAAAACATCACTGATAGTGATATTTGATCCTTTTAGGTAAAACATGAGCTGAGCTGCTATTATTTTTGCTTTCAGCTGATCTATGCTCTTAGCATGTTTTTGTGTTCTGTTAAAACTTTCCTGCAATGTTCTTAGTGACTGATCTCCTTTTGAACTCTGTGCACGTCAGCTGAGTTTGTGCAACGTTCCCCCTGTCTGGCTGAGCAGCAAAAATAACACTGTACAGTTGGACCAAGACAGGAGTGACTGTCCTGTAGACCCATCTGTCCTCGATCCCCCATCGCAAGATGGTCTTGCTATTTAATTTCTTGACTGATAAGGTAATATTTCATCATATGGAGCTAATGATGTGTATTCACTTTTTAAATCTTGGAGTCTTCATATTCTTTACTGACGATGAACATTGGCACATTTGTTGTATGAGATGATAAATGTTTTAATCTTAATTATATAACATTCTGGCGATATCACCCAGGTTTTTACTAACTTTTTGTGTAACCTTTGTGTATTTTGTATATATTCAGTGATGAATGTAACTTGTTAATAAAAGAAGCTACATCTTGAATATAAACCCGAGATAACTCAAACTTACAGCTCACACATACCGGTTAAGGACATGAACTCATGAAGTCACGCTGTACTGTTTTTCTTCTCTAATCCAGGCACAGGGATGCTGTTTAGATAGAAAGTGCCACACATCTTCATTCATGAGTTTTCATGCTTTGTAAATGAGTATTCTTTTTGTAAATACTTTAAAAACACTGGTTGGTCTGGAGGAAATTAAAATGAAACATTGTGTAATAAGATGACTGTTTTAGTTTTTCCAGGAGGAGAGGCACTAATCCTTGGAGCTTATCGAACCACACAAGATTTTTTTTCATAGGCCTTTAGAAAAAAGGTATTTCCTGTGTGTTTTTTGCTAAAAATACCCAGACTACAGGGCAGGGGAAATGAGAAATGTACCATGAAGTTTCAAAAACAAAGCAGCTACACTAAATATGTCCACTAGATGGAAGCACAGATATCCAAACATTCACAGTGGTTTTGTTTATCTTCCCTTTAAATGATCTGCTGCTCATAAAGCACAAATACACTAAAAATGACCACAACCCGTTCAACGAGTGTTGGTCAAGCTGCATTGGTGCAAATAACTTTTGCTAGATTTCATGGAGCTCTGCCAAAATATCTGAAAATCTAGATTGGAAACAGATATATTGGTCAGTTCTGTTTAGACAGGCATGCAAGGAATTTGACTTTGATATCTAATTATGGGACTCCACAGGCATGCACTGGCTCAAGACAACTCTGTGATTGAGTTGCTCTGTGAAGTGAATGCAAAAATGTCTTGTGCAAGTCAAATAAAGAAACAAAGAGACAATGAGACTGAAAATAAAATGAAAAATAACCAAAACGAGAAGAAGACAGTTGTGAAGTGACAATAAGAGGCTGTTGAAAGATTCAAAATGACCAAAAATAATGAGGGAACAAATTTAACAAGGAGTATGAAATGACCACAGAGAAAATTATCCAAAAGGAACTAAATAAAAAGACAGAAAGGAAAACTGCATGAGAGCTATTCATTTTCACAAAGGAATGCAAAGCCACTGTAAAAAATATAGCAGAAAACAACAAAATCATGCAAATATGCATCCCATATTTGCAAAAAACCCTCAAGCGGTTGTAGAATGACCATGCAAAGTAAAAAAAAATAACCACTCATCCCAACGAAAAACAACTCAAAACTGCAAGAATTATTACTCTAATCTAATGTCTTATTTAGATTTTTAATTAGTTTGTTCCTAAATAGGACAAAATAAAAAAACACACTTTCTTAGATTTATTCAAGCATTAATATGATTGGATCTAATCATTTCCAGCTGAACAGAAGCAAAAATAAATAAATAAGCACCATACCAGAGTCAATGTTATGCTAAAGCTACTAGAGGTGGTTTAATGATCAGTCTTGAAAATGACCGTCCTAATTAACTAATTAATTAATTTGTCTCATAAGTATTCTGTGCATTTAGGCTGTTTTACTTTATTTTAGTTAAGTTTAATATACTTTTACATTTATATGTAGAACTATCCATGTTTTAATAAAATTGTTTGTTAGTTTTTTAATTTATTTAGAGCAAATAAGTCACCTTATAGCACTCACGGTCAGATACTCTAGTAAATACAATTCGTATTGATATAAGTTTTTAGCATGAATTATATGATCAGGCTGGATGCACGGATTGCTGGCATTTTTTATTAAAATATCTCTTCTGATCTGTTGTACTCCCCCCAACACCCCCATAATGAGTATCTATAACATGGACTGTGTACAAAAAGATTTACGTAGCATGTGAACTGAAGAGAAGCTGTCTAAAAATAAGAAAAGAAAAAAGTTAGCATGACAGGTGGGTAACTGTCGCCATCTTGGCAGCGTCACGTCACTCCTGGAAAATCAAAAAATGGGCAACTGTAGCTAAGAGAGCTAACCGATCTAAATGGGATCCATCGGGAGCTAACAGGCTAACAGATGTAAGTGGATAAATACGCACCGTCAGTCGTGAGCGTGCTACACGCAGCTCATTTAAAAAAGCACGCCCCTATTTATACTGAATTTCGAGTTTAACTAAACTTGAAATGCATGGTGGTGTAGTGGGTAACACTACGGCCTCACAGCAAGAAGGTTGCTGGTTTGAGCCTCAGCTGGGGGGGAGGTCCCAACAGGGGTTTTTTTGTCTGGCTTTTTCCATGTTCTCCTGTCCGGCTTCCTCCCACTGTCCTAAGACCTGTGCGTTAGGTTAACTGGTCACAATATAATGTCTCTGAATGAATGTTAATGTTTGACTGTGATGGACTGGTAACCTGTCCAGGCTCTCCCCAGCAACTTACTGGGATAGGCTCCACGTTCCCTGCAACCCTGAATTGGATGAAGTGATATGAAAAGAATTAATGATGTAATTAAGGTAAACTTGACTTATTAAACTTAAACTGATTTTGTTCCAGGCTGTAAACATATTTAATTCTTCTATGCGTTATGCTTATCATAGTCTTCATCTTCATCACTGCACAGCTGGTATATAAAAGTCAAATCTATTCAGGAGACTCCCAGGAATTTCTCAATTTCCCCCTTGACCCCCCAAGTTGCCATCCCACTTATACAAACACACTCGAAAACATTTGCAGAAACACTTTTCTTCTGAAAAATACTTTTGCTGCAAATGAAGTCATGCATTTCCCCTTTTCAACAGCAACTAGAGCAGTTTGCTCTTAAAACTCAGAAGAAAACCTGTAGTTAGCAGGAGCAGCCATCACAGCTGAGCTCCAGTGACTGAGCAAAAGCACATCAGAGTCTCCCACTGAGAATGACTGACAGCTAATATCTACAGAGAGCAGTGAAGAAACACAGCACGCATTTCAGATTTAATAACAAACATGTCAGAAAACTGCACAATAAGTAAAAAAAAAACAATCAGAATATTTGTGGTGTTGCAAAATGCGTCTTGTATAAACTCTAGCTTAGTTCCATCCCTTCATCTCTCCTCCATCTTCTCTTCTGTCTGTATCATTTTATCCAGAGAAATGGTGGATGGAGATGAAGACAGAGGCTCCAGGCGTGGCCTCATAGCTTCAGGTCAGTGATCTTATTTGGCCCCTGTGTGGAGGAAGAATTGCTTTTTCCTCAATCGAGGACAACCATCCGAACCGAGGGGATTGGATGCTGCTGGGACACCCTGAGAGCCAATCACAAAGGCCATCGATCAGTCTCCCTTAATCTCACAGCTGGTGAGCACATCCCCACTCCAATCTAAACCTCAACAGCTTAGACACACCGACAGGGGATTGGCTGCTTTCCAAAGACTCGAACCTTCTTAGGAGAGAAATGAATGCATGTTCGAACAGAAATATTTCATCATGTTCACTGCAAAAGTAAGCAACAATTAAAGATGCACATTCTGGATCAGGCTGATTGGTCTGAACAGCAACATGTGTCTTACTCCTGGACATGTAGTGCTGTAGATTGCTGGTTGCATGTAAGTAGAGTGCATTACTAAGATATTCACCAAACTGTGTGCAGTAGAAAATATTTAACAGAGTTTGTATAAAGTAGCACAAATAGATTTGCATAACTTTAGTTTTCTCCATTATGAAAGAACTAGCATAGCTATCCCAGCTGCTGAAAGGCAGGAAGCAGGCCACACTCTGTATGGGTCACCAGACCGTTACAGAACCAACGCAGACACAAATGATCCCGCGCCTGACTTGTGTTTTTTTCACCATGAGGTGAAGCTGGTGTGTCTCATTTTTGCAGGAAGAAAACGTATAAACTCCACACAGAAAGCTACCAGCTGTGATTCAAACCAGGAACCTTCTTACTGTGAAGTGACATTGCTAACCACCACATGCTCAAATATTACTGAAAGCAATTCACCTCCACAATGTGTCAATACATAAATTTAGATTATTAAAAACATTTTATGTTGTTGTGGAATTTTCTGGTTTCATATTGTTATGACATACATAAAGTACAAAATACATCCTTGTGTCTGATACAGTTCTATCTGGGAACACTATGATCATACAAACAAGAATATCATTTCATAGATGTTATGTCTCTAGCAATGTGCCAGCTGTAAACTCATGTCTCTCGAGTACACAGGTCAGAAGCTTACAGACCTCTGACCTGAACAGATCTCTGTCCAACCTTCTCCATAGCAACTTTTTATTTTACCCTTTGTTCTTAATTTTTAAATAAATCTTTAATCCTTTTTCAATCCAAACTCAGACTCATTTTGTCTTTGACAGGCTTGTCCATCTTTTACAGTGTTGCTTTTTTAAATAGTATCATTTCCATTTTTCTTTCTTTTTTTTTTTTTGGTCATACCCCGACACTGTCTAATGCAACACTCCTCAATGTAAAGCAGCGACTAATCACCAACCAAGAAGTCAGTTTGGACTGAGGATCATAAGCCAGGGTGGACTGGCACTAAGCCTTTCTCCAGTAGGCCCTTCGATAACTGGCTCAATATAAACTTTAGTAGCCTATTAAAGGTAACAAAACCACACTTTAGTGACAGAAAAATGTAATATTTATTTAAAAAAATATTTTTATTGTATCTAATCACTTTAGTAAAATAAATGTTATATTATTGTTCTCTGAGAATGAATGTATATGTACTTATCGTTGGTCCACATACATGCCAGCTCTCCCACACCATATGATGTGTCTGAATAAAGCAACACTTTACTGTGTGAGTATGAACCCTCTCAGCTTTAAAACTGCAGTTTTGACTTTGTTTAAAATATCTAAAACATCTGATACGTTCAGGTATTAGATGTCTTCTTGCTGCTATACACCTGACTCAAATAAAAATAAAAATATCAAATCAAATTAAAAATTAGCAGTCAGGAGTGTTGGAGCAGAGAAACATCCAAAATCAGTAAGACAGTAGGGCTTGAGGAACAGGGATCCAAACCCAGTGGTGCAGTCATCACTGCACCTGCTGAGACCACTGGATCCGCATGTTTGGTTGGTAAAACTGTCCATGCCTGGCGTATGAAATCATTTCTACGTTCGTCTTTGCCACTAGATGTCAGGAATTCTTAAATACTGTACGTTTGAGCTTGGACATGGTCCTTAGTAATACTCAGGTAAGCTGTGGTGTTTAACACATTGCCTACTGGTAGCAAGGTGTCTGAAGAGCGCAAAGACATCACACCACGGCATTACACCACAGCCTGAAAAGTCCATGCTTTGGTGGTGTTTCTCCCACCCGGTCATGAGATCAGGTAGCATTTTTTCCATCAAGTTTAGGTGAATTAAAACAGCAGTTTTTTGTTCTTAGCTGATATGAGGGACACTTGGGGGGGGGGTGTTCATGGATGGCATTCTGCATAACTTGGTTGTTATCAGAGCTTGTTTGACCTTCTGGTGCATTTCTACCATCTTTAACCAGTCTGCCCATTATCAACCATCAGATTTCAGTACAAGACTTATAAAAAAAACCCAAAAGACAAATGTCTTCATAAGTCTATGATCTGCTTCTATCACTACAAGTCTTTTCTATGCTCCTTCCTTTTAATTTTGACACATATTACTGATGTGACCTTATGTCTAACTCCATGTTCCTGAAAAGGATGAAGATAAGTGTCTAGCCAAAATGGGAATAGGTTATTTATTTACTTGAATATGCACAATTATCATATCAAACCTCTAACTTTATTTATTTATAAAGCACTTTTCCTGTATTAGGAAGGAGAAGTGCTTTACATGGTTAAAACTATCATGAAAGAAAAACAAACTTTAACACAACAAAGTGAGCAACACAGTTAAAACAAACAGTCACACAGGCATTCACACACAAGTACAAACAGAGCAGTTGTCTCTGGTGTGCTTTTGGTTAGATTTTGTTTTAAGAAGCAAAAAAACTTTGCTATGAAAAGAAAATCAGTGTGAGTCAAACTCTCCTTCTGATCATTTTGAGCTCAAACGTTGCAAACAGCTGCAATGTTTTGCCTGTTTTCTCTTCTCTTAACTTCAGCTATTACCGTATGAAATTTGCTCCATGTGAGGCATCCTCTCATGGCGTTACATCTAACAAAAAGCTCTTCGACAAAACATGCCTAAATTTGTCTTTGCCCTTTTCACACAGAGTACATGATAGCAAGCTGCAGCAGATGGTCAGAGAGGCTTCCTGTTTCCACAGACTGCTAATTAGAGCCCTAACCACAGCTCACCTTTACTGTCATCCATGGACTGCTTTTAGTGCAATTAGACTAATGGGATCTGGGCCTATGAATAGTCTGTAATGTTTAGTCTGGGCCAGCCATTGCATTGGAGTTAGTATATGTCAAACTAAAGGACAAAAGGGGCCTAATGCACTGCACATCAATTTATCATCACAGCTGACAGAGGATGAGACTGTAACCATGATTACCCTCAGAAACTATTTAATTAGATGCATTAATAATTGAACTAATTAGCTCCCATGTGTCTTGCAAATGAAGAGGGAACCCAGAGCTTCACTTGCACCTCATCAGCTGATTAATTAGTGCGTTGATCGTTAGCTGTCTTGGCGGCCTATATGCGATCAGATGAGAGGGTGGGATAATGAGGAATAGTCGGTCGATAGTGCTGGTTAATTAGTGTGACCTGATCCAGGGGCCATGTTGGAGCAGTTGTTTATGCCACAGCGTCTAACGAGGAAGATTTAGGCCTGGATGATCTATTAGCAAGCACGCTGCAGGGTTGTTTATGGATTGTAGTGCGTACCAGCCTCAACGAAAACAATGAAAATAATCGTAATGCCCCAAAAATCCATCAGTAGAAACTAATAATGTGTCTGTGGAGTTCAATATTAACTTAAAGTAATGCCCTTGCAATGCCCTGTGGTATTTCTATTAATAAATCCTTAGTGTAGTCACTTCGAATAGGTCTGGGACTTGACTTCCAAAGTTATATTGAGATTTCATCTGATATTCATATTTATTTCTCATAATACTTCTACATGGATCACTGTGTCTATCAAGGTTAATCAATATCTATCAACTATGAACTTTAGGCAGTTGAGATGCTTCACTGTTAGTATACCAAAATAACCTAATCTTTTACATATATCTAAGCATCTCCTTTGGTCTGGTTCGAATTCATGCAAACCAGATCAAATAATTAATTGTATAAAAAAAGAATACAGCAGTATGTGTAGTATACTGTAAATACCTGGCTGGGTGTCGTATTGGTCTTATGACCACAGCATCTCTAGACTAGACCATAAAACACTAGGTAGGACCAGTGACTGTATAAATAGAGGACTTACTGGCACTGCAATTAATTCAAATCCAAACACAAGCCAAAATGCATCTTAATTTTTAGAATTTTCTGTCTTTCTTTATTTGTTTAACTTCTTTTTAATTTAATTTAACTACTTTTTAATGCTTTCTGTGATGTTTTCCATGTTTTATGTAAAGCACTTAATAAAATGAAAATAAAAACAAACTAGTCTGGTCTTAAATGTGATATGAAAATGTGAACAATAAGATGACAGATTAAATATAAGCTGTAATTGAACCATAATTTTTAGTGGTTGATTCATGGTTTATGTACATCTATGTTTTTGTTTTTGTAGAGAATCAACTTTTTACAGAACATGTTGTGAAACAAGTACTTTAACAACATACATAAAACAGTTGCACATGCAAACTCAGAGTTTAACAGAAATTCAAATAAAGTAAAGTTGTAAAGTTTATATACCTGGTGCATTTTACATTTTTGCACAACACAAAAGCTGAATAGTGGCTTCATTCTATATGTTTATCAAGGTTTTAAATAGCTGAAATGGGAATATGTTCAGGGTGCGCCTGCTTCTTAACCAATGCATTCTAGTCTCCAGCTACTTGCAGTCTTGAATTGGCTTAATGAACAGCTCTATTAAACGTAAAACTACTTAATTCCTGGACAAACTGATTAGTCCACATGTGTCTGGCCATTGCTGTTGTGGTTACTGAAGCCAGACACATCTGGACTAATCAGTTTGTCCAGTAATGAAAGTTCACGAAGTAGTACAGCTGTGCAGACGATGGATGGATGGATGGATGGATGTGTGGATGAATGGATGGATGGATGGATGGATGGATGGATGGATGGATGGATGGATGGATGGATGGATGGATGGATGGAT
>JBAMHX010000011.1:10652816-10676796 GCA_037177515.1 Pseudomugil tenellus
ATAATAATAATAATAATAATAATAATAATAATAATAATAATAATAATAATAATAATAATAATAATAATAATAAATAGCCACAAAACACATATATATCTTTATTTTATGAATATTTATTTCATGGAAATGTTCAAGTTTATGCAACTTTAAGTGAAAAGTTGTCCATAAACATTAGCTTCACAAATTCTCTTTGACTAAATATAAAATGTGAATACAGTTGTCAATTTTCTTCCAAGTTGCGGTGTTGAAAAATAGCCAGAAAAGTGTTGTTACAAAACCTAATGACGCCTGAATGAAGTTGACCTTTAAGGAAGTTGATTTTTAATGACATTACTGTCAAGATCCATGAAATGTTGACATTGATGGCCTATGAAATCCTAACATACGACTAGAGCTGTTGTTATACAAAGACCTCTACAGGCCAAAACATGACTTTTTTTGTCATAAAGACTGGCTATGCTTATGAAATGAACACTATTAGGGTCCACATACTTCTCTTTGCATGCCCAAATTTCTAATGCTTCCAAAAACTGCATCTCAAATTAAAACAGCACATAATTATGACTTGTTCCGAGTTGAAGTTTATTCAATGGGAGACATATTGAAAGCCAAACAGTTTTGTATTTTATGATTTATTATGAGAATGTATTATTATCATTGTGTAGTAGGTCAATATTGTGCTTCAATTCCAGATGAAATGCTGTGAAAATATCAGTCTAAATGTTAAAGCATTTTTGGACTACATAAGTATTTATCTTCTTCCTATACCTCCCTTTTTTTAATATTGAAAGCTTTGATTTTCTCCCTTTGATATGCTTTAATATTCTTTCCTTAAAATTCTTGTTTAAAGTAAAAGGAAAAAAAGTTTCATTGTTGTAATGGATTAAGTTTATATAAAAAGACCCTAAGCACAGTTGATACATACAAATAGAACATTTATCATCTAATCAAATGTGTAAATTTATAGGAGAAAATGTTTCCCACTCATTTTCAGATTATTTTGGTAAAAAATAACAAATAGGTTGTTGAAAAATTGTTGGAATTATTCTGTAAATGTACATTGTCATGTTTTTATTGTGCCTGCTGTCTTAATGTGATCATCTTCTACACTGGATCATATATGGTAAATTAACTTGTACTTGTAGCACTTTTCCAGTCATGTTGACCACTCAAAGCGCTTTACACTACATAATTTACATTCACACCCCAATAGGCACACTAGGGGGGCAACTTAGGGTTTAATGTCTTGCCCAAGGACACTTCAACATGTAGTCAGGGGAGTCCTGGAATTGATCTTAAAACTTTCCAGTTTAAAGACGACTGCTCTTCCTCCTGAGCTACAGCCGCAGTATATAACATGCAGGATGAACAATTCTACTGGATGGTATGATGTGAAAACTTTATTTTCCAGTTCATGCACAGAATAATAATAATAATCAATAATAAGGAATAATTAACTAAATATTGTACTATTATTATAATATATAATATTTTGAAGATGATATACTTTATGAGATATCAAATCTGACTCTTATATTAGCATAGGTCATATAATGTCAACATGATCATTCAATATTATTCTCTGTTTGTTTGAGCAGTTTTAACACTTTTTTTTTTTACAATCCGGAGATTATAAGGAATTTGTTGATACTAGTGCTAATTGCTGGAAAAGGGAAAGAATATAGATACAACTTTGAAGTGTTTTTGCTGTGACATAGAAAAACATCTCCAATGATTAGCTGTAAAAAACAACTTGATGAATTCCAGATAATAATCAATGAATCAGTGTTTTCCCTAATTTAAACCTTAAGTGCACCTGATATCAGCTCAAACTGTGTTAGTAAAATCAGGACACAGCTGCTTTTCACTTCCTCTCCTCTTCCTCTATTTTTGTTCTTTTCTTTTGGGAGGGCTGTCAGTGCTTTCCTGGGGAAAGAGGTGACTTTTCTCTGCCTCCTGTGGCTATCCACTCACCCATCTAATGATTTTTGGCAGGATATATGACTCAGATCAAACACCACGTGCAGGTGTTGACAAAACTAATGCACACTGTTTGAACGGGATAAGAAGGCAAGAGAACATATTTCATCAGTGTTAAATCAGTGTTAATAGAAAAAAATGAGTTTGTATTTCCATAAAAACTGCATTACCTGAATTTACATAATGGTCTAAGATAACTGACTTCTGTTGTTACTGTAATATCTTATTTCTCACGGACTCCTGAGATTATACCAGGGCACACATGGTGACATGTATCTGTATTAGCCGAAGATAAAGTACATGAGATAAAAGAGATTTTGCAGGTTAACCACCAAAAAAAGTTTCTTGAGTGTCAGCAACTCCTCAGGTCACCTATAAAATATTTTATAGGGTTCTTCAAGTATTCTTTTAATTTATTCTTTAAGACATGATTGAAGGTGCAATATAATTCCCTAAAATATTATCTACACAGGGCTCACTGAAATAATATTTTCTAAAATGAAAGACCTTTTTAGTTCCAAATAAGAAAATCTAAATGAAGAAAAATAAGAATTAAGAAAAATCATTACTGTTATTCTCTTCAAATCTGGAGAGGAAACCCTTCAGCCTTCGTACTGTTTTATAATTAAAATGTCTTTTTTTTCTCCACTTATACAGCTTTTCCAGTGCTTCCAAGTTTTCATCTGATATCTCTTCTGAAATCATTTTTTGGTGAAAAATGTTACAAAGACTATGGTACCAGAATTAGTAAAAAAAAAATTAAAAAAAAACAAAAAACAAAACAAACAAAAAACAAACAAACAAACCAGCAAAAGCTGCTGATGTTCAAGGAAACAAAAGGACAAACTCTAAGAGAGCCAAGGGAACATCGCTTAAAAACATAAATAAATTCTAAAGACTTGAGGGAGGACTCCATCTTTGCACGGTACTGCTGAGAACAGACTTGGGGCTGAAATATTACTTCATTATATCAAAAAGGAAACTTCTAGAAACTTCTCTTAGCTCAGTTAAAGTTTTTGTTGTCATCAATAACCCAATCTTCTGTCATTTAAATTTGAAACCAGAGGTGACCTAGTATACAAAAAGAGGCAGTGTTAAAAGTTTGAAATGAACATCAAGGCCTAATAAAACAGTTGAGATATTTGTTGGCTGCTTTAAATCGTGCAGGACTGCAGATATGTGCAGTGCAATGCAAGTGCATTGATGTGGCTTGAGAGCCAGTAGCTGTCTATTCAGCAGTGATTTAGTGGCTGACAAGGCTGCGCCATGTGGCTCAATAGCACTAAAAGGCTCATCCTCTCTAATGGGGTTCCTCTATGACGCAGACGTGGAGAAGCTGCCCCTCCCATTCATTTACTCTGACATATAGTCTTACACATACACAGCTATTGGGTGCCCATTCATTTCCTGGACTATACAGTGACACAGAAAACGATGCACGCAACTCAAACACATGGATTCTCATGTGAGGTGTTTCAGCACACGAACACGCCGCAAACTAATGAAAAGACAGGCCAGTGAGACAATGGTGCACAGCAAACAGTTGTGTAATTGTGTTTGAGAAACAGCTCTTGTCACAGGCTGTCATCGATTGGCCATTTACTCGGTGTGTGGGAGTAGGCCTGGCCAGCAGTGATCATTACTGGACTGGCTGGCGGTGGTATCATTTTATTAATTTAATATAATCTGATGTTTCTTTGGAGGGAGGTTCCTCTTATTTACTGCAAACAACATGTGATGTACCTGTGGTGAGAGTGGAGCAGTGCTTTCACTTAATCACGCTCATTGCAAAATATCATAAAGCAGACAGATTAAAAGTAATCCAATGGTCATTTATACAAAATGGCATGAGTGTTTAATTTCTGCTGAAGCAGGTCTTATTGCTCCAAATGAAATTGATGACCAGCGGATTACATAAGTGGATTGTAGGAGCTGAAGTTGGTGCTACACAAGCAGCATTATGAATGAAGAGTCACGGAGTGCGTCGCTGTGTAGTATGCATCCCTACCCAGCAGATGGCCCCGCCTGCAAGAGTTTACTTTGAAAAAGGTGCTAGGATGGGGGGCGGGGGTGCCCTTATTGAATTGGCATTTGAGACATAGCAATGAAATGTAACATTTTTTGAAAGTCCCTAAAATATTTATCTCTGGTGAAGCTTCTCTGTGGACACTAGTTTGCTTTAGCATCCTATTTAATCAATGACATCATTGCAAGTTGGGGATAGCAAATGGTCCAAATGACTGGTAGTTTTTGTGAATGAAGCACTTAGTGACTGAGGAATGACGTCAGCACAAAAGCCATATTCTTATTAGCCAGATAAGACTGAGGGGAGGAGTCCCATTGGCCTACCGTAGCATCAGAGCAATGTGATTGGCTACCAGAAGATAATTAAACACCTACACAGTCATTGCACAAATCCAAGTGGTGGGATATATAGGCTGCTGCGTTGGCGCTGCATGCAACAGAATCAAGAGTTGTTCTGCAAGTTGAGAGAAAGTCAACTTATTGAGTTTTGCAGAGATATTCATAGCGATATATATTTATTTACTTTTTTTTTGCTGGGTGATTTTCACTGAAGGTAAGTGTTGACTTCAGTTTGCTTGTTGTGTGTTGTCGTTGTGTTTCCCGATGTTTTGTGTCCATTTGCTTTCGGATGAGAAAAGAAACGGGTGAAGATTCGCTGGGTTAGACTGCAGTGAAGTGATTGTGTTGGCAGTGGGTTCAGGAAGGAGGCTGCTGGGGTCACATGTATCAGCAACATCCACTTTGTCGGGGTTCGGTTTTCTGCTTCAACCCAAAAAAAAAAAAAAAAACAGAGAAAAAAAAGTAGGAAAGAAGGCAAGAAAGGTTTTCTGAAAAACAGAGCTGAAAAGAACACCATGAGATAGAGAAAAATGGGCAGAAGCAACCAGATTTCAGTGTTTGCGTTGTCAGACACAGTGTGTGTGCGTGTGTGTGTGTGAGAGAGAGAGAGAGAGAGAGAGAGAGAGAGAAAGAGAGAGAGAGAGAGAGAGAGCTGGCAGCTCATTACACTAATGCACTAGTCCCTCAGGGAGTTGGCAAGCTTGGAGCCCACCCCTCAATGCCCCCCCCACCCTGCCTTTTTCTGTTCACCCCTCCTCTTCTAACTCTAGCAAGTGCCACCTACATCGCACAGTCCAGGACCCTTTCCTACACACACATCCATGCACACACACATCCACGCACTCAAACCTGCAGACAAACCTCCGGGACGTGCAGCGCGCACCATGACAGAACTACATGTCCTGTGCTCGCAGTTGGATATTGCTGAACAGGGCTTTTTCTGAGAAGAAGAGCAGAAATTGTCCTGTGTTGGAGGATGTTCAGCAGGAGGCTGAGATGTGGATTGAAGTGAGCTGAGCTTTCATGTTGCAAATTCTTCCTTTAAAGCAGTAAGAGGATCAGACACCAACAAGTACACCTTCTAGTTGTGTGTGTGTGTGTGTGTTTTCTTCTGTTCTTGTTGAAGATGTTAACGGCAAAAGGTTTTTGTTGTACAAGAAGCTGATGGTGGGTATCTTTCTGGCTGTTTTAGGGGACCATGGTTATGTTGAAGATCTCTGCTTTCCTCGTTGCCTACGCCCTGGTTATTTGCCAGATGTACTGCTCACAAGCCGCCCCTGCCAGGTGAGACACCCACCATTCACATTTCACACTTGAGACTCGGCTGATTATGCAGTTTTCTGATGTAAAAAGTGTTTTTAGTTTTACAAGCAACAGGTTGGATGTAAAAGGCTGTTTAAATAGCAGCTTTAGAGATTTTTTCTTTTAAATGGTCATTTAAATAAATATTAGTTTTAAAAAATGATAAATTTGGAGGCAACGCAATGGAATTTAAAATATACTTAATAAATGTACACAGAATTTAAGTTTTATTTAATAATTTAAGTTTGAAAGGCAAGTTTTTTTTCTTTTATCTGCAAATTCCATTCAGTTTAATTTTTAACTAATGGAAACAAAATTTTAAAAAAGAAAGGTTTAATTCACCTCAGTGAGAGATAAAGGAGATCCATATTTCCATATGAATCCCTACTGCAGCCACTTTTGCTCTGTTCCCATATGAAGCTATTGATTTTCTAATAAATCTAAAACTGCTTGGACACCAGCCTCTCTCTCAAATGGGGCACTTTCCGCAGATTAATTTCCCCCCATCTTGGCCAGCCTCCCTCCAACTCAGACGCCATCTCTCTCATAGGTAGTGACGTCTATCTCTCCACCAACCCCCCTGTCCAACATCTCTCCCCACCAGCACCCTAACCCCACCGCAACAACCCCCTTTGCATCCCACCACCCATCCTATTACCTGCAGGTTATAACTCTAGAAAAGGATTCATACAAATTACGGCCTCAAACTTTTTTGCCTCTTCTAAACCCATTTCCCTCCAATCTCTCTCCTGCTCACCTCAATCCAACACCACAGACCGGGTTTAGAGTCCATGTCAGACCGAGTCACGCTCACGGACTACGAGGCGCGGAGGTTACTCAACGCCATCGTGAAGGAGTTTGTGCAGATGACGGCAGAGGAGTTGGAGCAGCAGGCAAGTGAAGGAAACAGGTACGTACGACTTTTTAAACTGTTTTACATTTCATCCCTTACAGAAATAAACAAAGTAGGAAAAAAAAGCTGGTTAAAGAGAACCTTGTTGGCTTAAATTGGAAAGGTAAATGGTTCATCATATTCTAATTTCATTTTTAACACCAATGAGGAAACATCCTGGGTTCAGTCAGGTCTATAGAGGTATGTACTTCTCATTAGACCAGGAATGAAAATAGAAATGTGATAATAATTAAAAAATATATATATATATATATCGGTATTCTCCGCCATGACCCTGCTCCCGCATGGATGAGTTTGATTTTGACATGTGAACAAAGTAATACTGCCTGCCAGGCATGTGAACAGTTTCCTTGCTCATCAGAACAAATAAGCGTGCATGATGTCAGTTGGGGCGAAGCTGCATGACAGTGGGAAGAGACTGGTTTCTGTTTGTTCCGTGGGTGTGAAAGATGTGGGACTGACTGGGGCATGGGTGGAGGTTTTTGGCGCATGAGGGGATGGATGACAGTATCTCTTTGGAAAAGCAAGGCGGCATGATGCTGTAAGGGTTGGGGATTGTTTTTTAGATACATACACCTGTAGTGGCATGACATAGAATTGCATGTGAGTGCAAATGTGTATGGATGAGGAGGAAAGACAAGTGATGAAGATTTGTCTTCTGCATGTTTTTTTTTCCTTCACCCATGAGCCTGTTTTCTGCATGTCTCTTGTGTATCCCCCCCCTCCCTTCCCAACAGCATGGACAGACCCCTAACCAAGCGCTGCTCCAACCTCAGCACTTGCGTGTTGGGCAAACTGTCTCAGGAGCTGCACAAGTTGCAGACATTCCCTCGCACGAACGTGGGAGCAGGAACGCCCGGCAAGAAGCGCAGTGCACCTGAGAGTGACAGCTATGCAAGCTACGGCGAGACGTTTGACAGCATCTAACCTTTCCCCCACCTACCCATCTTCTACTTTTTCCACTTCTCCTCCTTCCTGGCTGTTCTTTTTGTCCCCCCTTTTTCTCCTTATCTCTTCTCCCGTCATCCTCCTCTCTTCAATCCACATCCCTCCTTATAGTTTTCAGATTGGCAAATGCATGCTAACTTTATCTGCTTGAGTGACATGAAAAGAAGATGAATTTTTAATCCCCCCTCCCATTTAATCCCCTGCTTTCTTTTGGCAGAGAATAAACTGTTTTTATTATCTCAGACAATCAAATTTAATTTTCCCAAATGTAATTCCGGAGCCAGTTCAGACATCCATCTCTGTGTACTGTATGTGGAGTCATTTGATGGCATTTCAAAGCTTATGGAAGTTACAAGTTGAGAGACATCACTTAATATAAAACATTAATAAATGATCCACTCTTGCGACACTAATGTTTGTTGTTCAATAAACGTATTTTTCTACCAGGAAGCCTAGTTGATTTTCATTTAAAAAAATTAAAACAGTTAGTTTGGGTATTTGGGAACACTTAGTGTGGACACTTTATAGTGTTTTCTCCATCTAAAAAGGTAAGAACATAGATGTTTTTCTGTGCTGTGCTGTAATTAAGACAAGTGACCAGTGGAGATGCTTTGTGTTTTTGTGTGTCAGCCTGTGTTTAAGCATTATATCGATGTTCATCACATTGAATAGCAGTGTTAATCCCAAGTTTGTTCTCCTGAAGCAGCGTTACAGCACAGAAGCGAGCCTGCAACACAGCAACCTGCGTGACCCACCGCCTGGCAGACTTCCTTAGCCGATCGGGGGGCATGGGCAACAGCAACTTTGTCCCCACCAACGTGGGTGCCAAGGCCTTTGGCAGGCGGAGGAGAAGCATCCAGATGTGAGCGCTCCAAGATCCTTCAGGGAAACGGTACAGACAGATAAGATGAACATCAGTTTGCATTGCTCTTCAAAGCACCATCAGATTCCTGTTCATTCATGTTGTTTCTTTCTGCCTGTCTTTGTATCTTTCAGAGGTTGAAACCCGAAAAGGAAACCATCAGAAAAAACAACAACAACAACAAAAAAGGAACCTGTGAACAAAAATCAACAAAAACAAAATTGAGCAGAAAAATTAACACTGAACTGGCCCTTTATCCACTCTTTCACCGTGTTACGGGAAAAGAACAGACGTTTTGTTCCCATTTCCATTCTGTTAGTGAAACCTTTTGCTTCTGGCAAATGAGAGAGGAAAAAAAGATAAAAGGAAAAAAAAAGCACTTTACTTTATGTACATGAACAAATGAACTCCTTGTGAAAAAAGAAAGAAAGAAAAAAAGCATCCAAGTGGTTCCTCTTTTTATACATGAATATCATTGGAAAATAAAATGAAAGCAGCAGTGGTTATCACTTCCTTATTTTCCACCTTTCACCTCGTTATAGCACATTTCTGCCATGCTACCTCCCCCTCCTGCCTCTTAATTGAAATCCTTATCTCAACATTTCCCATTGTACACCTTCCTCTTGAGGGTGTCCTGCTTTCCTGTGTGCCAGAGGGATGCCATTAAAGATCAGCCTACCCAAGGCCCCCCCCTACAACGGCTGTCGTCTTGTGCCTTGATGTAGACAATTTACATGAACATGATTGTACAGCTCTGTTTCCAGATGACCCGTTTGAGGATGAAGAGAACGACGACGGATTCATATTGTAAACAATGTTGTGAAAACAAATTTCAGCAAGATTAAAATGTATTTTAGATACACTCGGGTTTGGGGTAATTGTGTTGTTCTTCACAGATTTTTACGCAGGTGTAGAAAAGAAACTGCATGAAAGAGAAAGTGAAGTTTATATTTTTACTGTTACATACTGTCCGTGAATTATAAATTACACTTCGAACCTCTCAGGAACAGAATACTTTATTTGTTGGTTGCAAATCTAACAAAACTTCCCTTGAAGACAGATGCACAGTGACTTGCTGATAACATGCAGCACACATCTATAATTGGTTAATTATTGGACATTGAATTCACTGCTGTGCGCATTACTGCTGCACAAATACGATGTAAACACATCAACTCATTAGGAGTATTTCTGACTGACACCACAGTAGAACGGACATGCTAAAATCCATAGTACAACAAATAAATAAATAAAAATGCATGAAGAGTTGCATAATAAATGGCAGCAAAACCTGCAGTCAGTCTTGTTCATTTTTGGCTTCAGCGAAGATAAACATACACAACGCTATATGTGAGTCGCTGAGCACAAAACACTGTAATCTACAGAGAGCAAAAAGTTTTGTTTTATGAGCTGAAACATTACACAAGAGAGTCGTTGTTTTCTTTTTTAACATACTGCGCTTCATGTTCAATCAGATGCTACATGAAGTGAGTGAACATTGTTTTTACAGCAGGGCACCAATAGATGGCAACATAATTACCCTGACAAAAGCATGAACGGATCTCTGCAGAGCTTCACACAGATATGTTGCATCCACAGATATTCCACGGATGATAATAGTGAGCTGCGTGTCACCAGTTTTTCCTCAGGTTTTACCCTAACTTTATGATCGTTAAACAGATTTTGGATAAGAGGTTGAACAAATATCTGCAAAGAAAAAAAAATCCATGATGTCTCTTTGAATATTGATCTGATCAGAGCTGACAGCAGAGAGCAAGAACTGAGCATCAATCCTATTCTTTATGTATTGATATTATGAAAATTTTTTCACATGCAAATAAATTAGGATAATAATAAAAAGACAAGAAAAACAAAACATAATGGTCAACAAAAATACAGGCATTATTACAGAAAAATAAACATGACCTGTATTAGAAAAGGTCTACAGCACAAAATAAAATACCCTTTGCACACATAATGAGGGACAAGGGATAAAATGTAATTACATTTCATGTTTCCCAGCAATGATCTGTTAGCTCTGCCAGTTGTTTCAAATAATAAGTGCAGCATTACCAAAGAAAAGAAAAAAAATCCCACTGTGATTGTTAAAAGAGGGAAAAAAAGATCCATTGGTTTTGGCAAACAAATATGGCATGTAAGTTTGGAAACTTTAGGGAAAAGGAGCCTGTTCAACATTTGGGAGAAAGTGAAAAACAGGATACAGATAATCCTATTTGGTTGCACGTATGAATGCTAAGTTTGCACCAGAGAAAAACACAGTGTGTGTGTGTGTGTGTGTGAGCAAGGCGCTTGCATACACTAGCAGTCTGAATCAAGATAACAAGCAGATACGTGTGAAATAAATGTGAAATAAAAGAAGTGTGGAAATTTCTGAACTTCATTAGCAATTGATTCTTCAATTGCTGATGAAGTTCAGCTGGAGGTTTTTTTTCTTCCCACATGAGAGGACATGTAGAAATAATTATTTAAAAATTAGGGGAAAGGAATTTTTTTCCTCTGTTCCTCTTCAAACCTTAAAGTCTCACCTGTCACAGTTTTTCTACTCGCTCTCTGCCACACCATTGAGTCTGCTTGTGAATAAATCAGCGCTGGAGTTTGAGTCTTGCTGGAATCCACAGGAATTTTTTACAGCATGACAAGAGGAAAAAAAGGGGGAAAAAAAGAATCATCTCTATATTGTTGATAATTGAGGGGGACGGGATGTAGAGGGCTGATTTGTGAGGTTGGTTTGGTTTTAAGCTTCGTTCTCGGCAGTAATCTTGCTTTGCAAATGAGAATTGCAGTCCTAATGATACGCAGCTGCTTTCAATGGGGCCCTTTCAGTGTGGAATTAAACAGTTCGTATAAGGAAAACCAAGAACCACGAGCCCCCATCTCTGAAGAGAGGACATGACACCAGCCCAGTTCCCAGAAATGCACACCACAAAACCATTTCAAAATCTGGGGTTTTGGAAGATGCTTTCTTTTAATGTTTTAAAGAGTAACTTGAGTTGGGGGAAAACTCAGAGCTGTACCCATTTTGTTTTGTCTGGACTGCCTTATTTTCCACTACATTTGCCAACTTAGCAAACTACAGTATTGGTCTTTTTGAAGAGCAAAGAGACTCCTTAGTCTCATTTGTTCTCATAACTTTATTCCTAATCTTTAAAACATCTATTTGTTCCAGAGCTCTACAACAAATGTAACTATGTGAATAATCTGGAACTGCAATAATTAGGCCCTAGTACCGAAGGCGGTGCGAAGGCCTACTGGAACTTTACCGTTTCTTCTCATTATTCTTCTCCCGTGTCTAAATAAATTGCATTTTTGGGGATCTGAACATGCTCAAAAACTCATCAAATTTTGTGCTTGGGCAAAATTACACAAGGGCGCGACCTTTTGTAAAGTCCCCAGAACTGCATGTCATCACTCTGTATGAAACTTTGCACACGTTCTATGTGCTCATACCTGCGATAAAGTCTCCAGAACATATGGTTTAAACCAAACAGGAAGTCGGCCATTTTGGTGTTTTACTATGTTGTATTTGATCCAACTTGTCCTAGGGCTTTTATCCCAGTGCCAGCAAAAATGGTCAGGATGGTCAGGAGGCATGTGTGATACAAAAGTTAACAAAAGCTTTTTCCCAAGACATGGCATGTAGGAGGGGCGAGACCTCAAAGTATCATGTCTCGCTATGAAAAACTAAATATAACTGACATAAAACAAGACATCTGGACCAAAAGTGACAGGTATTATGCCAGTCCCATACTGAGGAGGTGTACATGTCAATATTTAGTTATTTAATTTGCCACGCCCCCTGGTGGCCGGGATTTGCGTTTTCTACTCAGACTTAAACTAATTAGACAAAATCTGTGTCGAAAAACTGTGGCTCTACACCTCAGGGCGGGACCGTAGTGGCACAGCAAACTTCAATATGCCGCCGTGACATCATCAATCACCATAAATCCCACAATTTTGGTCCAACCATCATAAAATTGACAGGGATTAATCAGGGCCGGGTCGAGAACAAAATGATATGACCATTTCCTGTCTAATTCTTAGTCTAGCCCACTTACAACAGCGCTTTTTTCTACTCTGGAAGGTTGTTCTCCCCAGGAGGTCATCCCAAACACTTGAAACTGCTTAACAAATTGTAAAACCACTCATGATGTAGCAACAAAATTTTGAAGTTTCTACATCAAATGTAAATATCCCGAATAATGGTCAGATACCACAAAACAAGAAGTACCTGTAATTCAGCCATTAAAAAGTCAATCTCAACAAAACTGCTTATGGATGATGAAAGGCATGCTGTGAACTCAATCAAATAGAAACATGTTGCATAAGTCCCAATATGTATGGATCCCTTCAGCCCTTATGTATTTTTTCCACACATAATGACAGTCCTCCTCAGAAATTTATCCCAAACACTGGAAACTGCTTGACAAATTGCCAAATTCATTCATGATGTAGCAACAAAAAGTTTCTACACCAAATGTAAATATGGCGAATGATTGTAGGACGCCATGAAACAGGAAGTGTAACTCATCCGTTATAAAACTGATTATAACAAAACTTGGCATGAACAATGACAGCCATACTGTGAACTCCCATAAGTCCCAACATGGATGGATAGCACCCCTTAGAAAATTTCAATTGATTAGCCCTGCCCAGACAAGACAGATATGCATGAAAATTGGTTCACCAGTCCAACTAGTCAGGACCTACAAAACAGCCTCTTGGACCTATGGGCTAATTTCATTAGACAGTCGGCCATTTTGAATTGAATGCTATTGTATTTATTTGATTTTATTTTGTTTGCATTTTTGTTGATGTTTTTCTTTTTTTGCCTTTTCCGATTGATCAAACCCATCCTAGGGATTTTATCATGTCGGGCTCAAACTTTTACAGCATGATCATAGGACCCTTTCAAAGTTATCAAACACTTTTAGATAAATGGGCGTGGCCGGCCGTGGTGCATAATCAAAGTTGATGATGCGCCAGCCTGTAGAATCTTGCTCTATCTCTGAAATACAACACCCGATCTGCACCAAAGTAATCAGGGGTCACTCCAGTTACATGCTGACTGCAAACATGTCTAGATGGAGTCACGACTGTAGCCTCTTCCACCTGGGAGCAGGAAGCAATCAAAAGCCTAAATGGCATGATGTGAACACTGTAAGGACCTTATGTGAAGCTGGCTGCTCTGAGGTTGAGATTGAAGCATGGGACGCGGTGGCTGCATCGGCTGCAAGCGGCACTGTAGCTGTGAGGGCCTCCAATGCTGCCAATTCATAATAAATAGGCTAGCCTATGTAAGGGAACCAAAAAGATTGCATCAAATCTTGACTTTGATCCAATCTCCCATCCTGAGGATGCATGACGCGACACTGGGAAGGAAAACTCCCTTTTATTAGGAAGGTAAAACCTCTGACAGAACCCAACTCAGCGAGGGAAGCCATCTGCCTCGACTGGCTGGTGCTAGTCAGGAAAGACAGATCAATATACACTTCTGCTGCTATCCAGGAAGACCTACAAAAAAAAGGAGAAATAAGGAAGAAAAAGGAGAATTAAGAAAAATAACAATATAAACAACTAGTTGTGAATGAAAACAATCATTTGGAATAAAATAAATTCTTTATTATGTGGTTTTCCATTTTTTAGTAAAAAGACAAGAGTTGTTTATTATTTCTGGTATGTGTACGTGCATTACTTCCACAATGAAAAGGCAAATAAACATGATTCCATGTAAATCTCAATTCAGAACTAATATTTTCTTGTAAACTGGAAGAAGAAAACTTTAATTTAGTATGATTTAAATCGTACTTATTATTTTTGAATTATTAATTTCAAATAAAAAAAACATGTAGCTATACCCACTAGGTTTTAGTTTAGTGCAAATAAAATTTTTTTACTTTTTGTGGTGAAAACCATACAGTTTCTAAAATTACTCATTTTTTGCTTTTCTTATAAATCTTATAGATCTTGATGTTAAAAAAAATTACTCAAAGCAGCCCCTACAGTGCAGATATTGAGGTAAAGGTGGGCAGAAACACCTTGCAGGCATTGAGCATGCACCCAACAACACATATCTATGATCTGAACTTATCTAATCCAAGAGTTTCAAGTTTTTACACTTCTGCAGAGTCTTGCGAAAATATCACTGGAATGGGATGGATTAGTGCTTTTGAAGTGTGTAAAAGCAATACTGTACTTTATTCTTTACCTGCTGATCCCAATCTGGCTACAGACAACAAACACAAATCCCAGAAAGCAGTAACTTGCAGCTGCACTCACAACAACTCCTACTATCTGCTTGAAGCCAGCACAAAAGTGCAAACTGCTCAGATATATATGGTATAGGAATTTATTCTTCCACCAGTGTAGTTTAGGGAACTCAGAAGAGGGAAAGTCTTGCCCCTTACAGACCACTTTGCGCCCTATGGGCTCTATGCTTCTTTCAATGTAAGGTGAGTACAGTCAGTGTAAGCTGGAACTGGAATCTTTAGATAAGGATGACGTCTTTTATGTCCTCTTAGACTTGTGCACAGAGACCCAACTTAATCTGTAAAAAGAACAAGTGGATCTTCACGTCATGCTTGTGCATTTTGCGTCTTTTTAATCTATCAAAAACCTGTTTCCGGTAGGACACTGACCTGTACACACCCGAAAAACCACATAGTTTAGATGTGCCAGGTAACTAGCAGCTAGCCCACACCACTTGTGTTTTCTGGGTTTATGAGTGTTATGTAGCGCTGGAGGATGTGGACCTAAATGCAAGAAGGCAGCCGGATGCAGAAGAACGGCATTTATTTACTGCGATCCAAAGAACTAGACATAAACTTACTGTACATGCGAAGGAATACAGATATATAATGAACCGGCAAGGGGGAAAGAAAACCAAGGGAATAAATACACTAGAAACTGAACAAGACACAGGTGAAAAAAATCAAACCAGGTGAACTAATGACCAAATACATGAAGCTGAAACAGAAAGCAATGGGCCAAACAGGAAAAACTACTAAATAAAACAGGAAGCCAACGCAAGCTAACCCAAAACCCTAACAATGAGGATGTAGTGCACACCTGGGTGGATTTGATACAAAATGTTTTCCGCCCACAAGAGACCCTACATGCACACGACATTGTTTCTGGTTATGAATGCATTTTCTCCTCCACAGAAATATTTTCATACTGATGATGTGTAGCTGCTTTTTCTTTCTTTCCTTTTTCCAAACGACTAAAGTGAAAAGTTTTGTGTGGAAAGTGATGTAAACAGGGCCCCAGTCTTCTGTTTTGTAGCGTCATTTTCAGACCATCATGGCATGTCAGCCATTTGTAGTTCTGTTCTTTAGTTTCAGATGAAACTTTCATACAAACTATAAACTCACAATTAATTTATAAAAATTCAAAATGCTTTACATAAAACTAGCATAACAGCAAAAACCAAACCAAAACAAAAAACATTAAATTGGTGTTAACAAAAACCATATAACTGGGCTTTCTATTGTTTGTGTTCCCTGTCCGATATGACTGGTAAACCCAACTTAATGCATTATTTCGTCTTCCTTATTGTTCTCAAGTAGAAGTGGTAATAACATATAGACAAGACTGGTAATGTATAGCAAGAAAGTAATCTAGTACAAGCAGTAAATGGAATAGAATAAATAAAGGCATCAAAGCCCTCTTTAATGTGAAAACAAAGCAAACACACACAAAAGGAGCCTTCACAATTGGAAACAACAGGGACAGACATTTGTGAGAAACACCAAGAAGGCAAAGAACCAGAGGAAGGTGGAGTGGAAACTCTAGCAGAACAACAAGAGATATGATCAACTATGATAATATATCTTTTTAAGTCTCTCAGTGGGAAAACTCTTGTGCAAACAGATGCAAAGCATCTAAACAACAAGGAATACAATACGGACAATAATATCAGCTCTCTATGCATGTGTGGTTCACTAAAAGCAGTGATGGTCGTCTCATTGCAGGATTGAAGGACCTACTATGCTTTTCTTCACACACACTCATATTTTTAAAACTGTTTTTTTTCCTTGTGAAGCGCTTTGAGTTGCAATTGTGTTGAAAGGTGCTGTATAAATAGAGACATGACTTACTTGGGGTGAAGCTGGTCACCTGCGAAGGTCTGCTGTACTGTCAGTGTTCTGCAGGGGGTGGGAGCTGTTCCCCAACATGGATGACAGCTTTGCCATCATCCTCCTGTCTCCCACCACCTACACTGGGGACAGGGGCCAACCTAGTACAGAGCTGCCTTCCAGGTCAGCCTGTCAAGTCTCTTCCTGTCCACATCTGATCTGCTGCTGCCCCAGCAGACAACTCTATAGAAAATGTCTGATTCCACCACTGAGTCATAAAAAGTTGTAAAGAGTGCTCCAAAATACCTCAGTCTTCTGAGCAGATAAAGTCTGCTCAGTTTTTTTCCTATTCATTGCACAAGTACTCAGTTTCCATTCCAATTTATTCATCCAGGTATTTATAAGATGACACCATGTCTGTTCCCTGGGTGTTCACTGGTGTAGAATAATTCCACCACTAGTTTTTTGGTTTAGTCCATGTTAATCTGGAGGTGGTTTTACATCCACCAGTCCACCAAACCGTTAGAGAGTTTTGTATAAACTCTGTCATGGTGACTTTTGATGAGCCTTCTGATCAGAGAACCTCTACACATGAAAACATGTAACATAGTAATGTCTGAAGTGGAATCAAGACCTTAACTGGCTTCAGATTAGCTAACAGAAGAAAAATTGAGGACAGTCGGGACAAGGCCAATGAAGTGAATTTGTTTTTCAACAAATTTGTTGCGATAGCCGCTGAGTAACCCCTGACTGACTTGTCTGCTGTCAGTCTACAAACTGCAGAGTCTCGCCCTCCCTTCCTTACAGCCTGACAATCTCTAGTGAAATCCCCATTCACACCTCTGACTTCACTCCCCTAACTCTTCAACCTGACACCCCCACCTGTCTATTACCTGTCTGCCACTACCACTGTGTTTTTCCCTGCTGACCATGTTCGGAGACAGCTGATGAGATTCCAACAGGGCAAGTCTGCAGGCCTGGATGGTGTAGGTCTCAGAGGTCTCATGATCTATGCCCTCCAGCTTTACGGAGTGTCTTCAGGATGGGTCTGATGCTGTAGAGAGAGTTCCCATACAACGGACGACTTTGTGCCTTTTTCCTCTGCCAAAGTTGTTGCATCCCAGTGGCTTAAAAGTGTCTCAATCCTACCCCATGCACTTATAAACTGGTGAGTACAGTTTCGACCATGTTTACCAGACGGTTTACACACATGTATTTAATGATCTGTCTACCCAATGTACAATGATATTGAGGGCCATGATTCTTTACTACACATAAGATCGTAGTTATTGCCTGAGAAGCTAACAGTGTTACGGATGTTAAGTCACTCTCGTGCTTCCACACAGACACAGTTCTGTCTGGTGCTGTCTAAGAGCTGGAAAAATAAGCATGTGACTCCTCATCCAGTTACCACTTTTGTCTCAATAATTTTTACTGTTGTGGTTTTCCTTTATTGACTTTCTGACGTTTTTTGATTATTTATTTTAATTTTATCTTTTGTGTGTATATGTGTGTGTGTGTGTGTGTGTGTGTGTGTGTGCGTGTAGTGTTTTTTTGGGGGGGGAAACATTGCCTAAGGCACAAAACACACGTGTGTGAACCCTGTGAGCCAACAAAAGTCTACCATTGTATATTTTCTCTATTCCTTTGTTAAATTTATTGAAACACACATGATGCAGAAGTTTGCAGCTGTTTATGTGAATCCAGTCGTTGGCTAATGATGATCTCATAGTTCACCAGTATTTTTGGGGCCTTGACCAACTTTTCATGTTCTAAACCATCTTTTTTTTAAATATGCTGGTCAGTCCAAAAGTATGTTTGTGAATGGGCATCACGCCAGCACCCAGACAGTGTGACTGGGCTACGTGTGCCCTGGATTGTGTATTATCTAACAGGAAGTCAGAGTTTTGCATCATTCTGGCTTGAAACTCCTTTTTGGTCTCTATGTAAAACTTTGTAGTTTTTATTTTTTCCTCAGTGAAAACTATAATTCAGCTAAGACACAAATGCATGGTAACATACTATAAAGCTAATGTGTTCCATGAGTCATTGTTTAAATTTAGTCTTATTTTCTTAACTTGGCAAACAAATATATATTTTATCTTCAATAGAAACATTGTGTAAACATACAGAAGCAAGAAAGACAAAGAGTTTCCTGGAAGGATCCATGCTGGCATTTGAGCTTTCTGAGCCTTTCAAACAAGAAGGTATTTCATTTTCATATGACATCACTCCCATATATGACTTCCAATATCCCAGTTAACTCAAACTTATCATTAGAGTGACTGGTGAACCCTTTGGACTGTGGGAGTAAGTTGTAGAACCCATGAATACATATGCAAACTCCACACTGAAAGGCTCGGCTAGAACCCCTCCCACCCAGCTTTTCTTGCTGAGAGGAAACAGTGTTAACAAGTGCCATCAGAAGCTACTGTTAGGGGTATATTCCCAGAACGCCCCCAATAGACTCAATACAATGATATAAAGCCACACATGTAATACCCTGCAATTATATTAAAGTCATCTATCATATTTATTCATTGAACCTCACTGAACTGAACAAAGAACAAAGTAGACGTTATAGTTTAATTAGAATTTGAACCAGCTAGGTATGATGTCATTCCCAGGTGCATCCTGATGTCATGACCTTTCATTTGCACTTGATTTGAGGTTAATCTAACAAATATTTACAAAGACATGGTCAAAACATTGATTTTTCAGCTACAAAGCTCCACTTGGTGTGAAAATATTGAACAAGACAGGTATGATGTCATGATCTGATACATCCTGATGTCATGCCTTTTTATTTATTCTTGATATGAGGTCAATGAGCCAAAATATAGCCTAAAATCAGATTTTTCAAGCATCAAGCGCCCCCAGGTGGGGATTACATAAATCCAATAATCGTAAAACGTCGCCTTGGGGACCTAAACAGAGTATCAAAATGAAATAGTAAAAATTGTTAAAGTTATCGTGCTCACATGAAGGACATCCAGTGGCGGCGGCGGCGGCCTTTGGGGAGAAACAATAATATCGCCTAAACTCTGCGTTTGGGAGAATTTTACATATACCAGACAAACTAATACAAACATGGACACTATTGTAGCATGTGTGAATGAACTTCAACTTAATGACAGGTATTAACATGTACCTATATTGTTGCCATAGTGAGATGACACTATGCTCAAGACTTGAACAACCACTGCACCGGCATGGTGCCTTTAGTTACATTCATAGTTGCACAAATCACTATCGAAAGTTGTCTCAACTGAAGAATCTCACTTCATTGCCTAGCAGATTTGTAAACTTGACATTTTCCGTTAACTGTTTTCTCGTCAAAAAATTGTTAAAACATCTAATTTATAGGTTTTTTTTTCCAGTTTGGTTCAAGCCTCACTTTTATGCCACATATTTCTGATATTACACACTCATTTTAGCAAAGTGCTTACATATAAATTCATGTTTGTAAAGTCTCAAGTAAAACTATAACCTTCAGAAGGTGTCATTTGCAAAAAAAAAAAAAAAAAAACAATATTCAGTTGATCATCACATTCAAACTCAGTACACTTTCATAACAGCTTTTAATTGCTGCAGTTCTCTTGTTTTTTCTAGGAAATGAGGTAACGTATATGAGTAAATTAGCTGTTTACATTCAAATTTAAGCTAGAGCTAATATTACAGCCTCCATGCACTGTAACAGACTCTATGTGCATATGTGTGTGAAGCTGTGTGCATTAAATAATCACATGATAACTATTCAGTCAAGAAATAAGACTATATGAGCTGCAGCAGCCCAGACCAGCTGGGTCTTCGCTTTAATGGGAACCAGCTGACTGCCGTTTATACTTTTATTTTCCTTCCTTATTTTTAAAGCTCCCAGTTTTTCCATAAGGCAGTCATTTCCAAGGATGACGTGAAACCAGACACCCAGGAACAGTCGTGGTAAAGATCCAGAAACAACACAAAGCTGGGCCCTTACATCCTACCTTCCCCAATCCTTCTTTCCTTCTTGTGTGATTGTTCCTCTGAAGGTAAACACCCTTTCAGCATGTCAGAAATGGGATTTCGTTTTACTTCCATTGCAGTTCCTTCATCTGACTTTCTTTTTTTTTTGTCCCACCCTCTTTCTTCTCCTCCCCTCCCTTCCTTTGCAGACACATCTGGAACCCAGTTCCTCATTTATTTATGCGGTCTGTTTAGTTTCTTCTTTTTTCTTAAGCATTATTTAAAAGTCCTTTACCTTGTCTTGTTGGCAGTTTCTCTCCATCTGATGAGGTCTGCAATTACATCTCACCATGACTGGTCACTCTACAATTACATGCTCCACCACAGAATCTTTCCCCCTCCTCTGAACTGCACCGCTGCATATGGCAGACCAAAATAGAATAGTTTCATGTCTGTTTGGATGGCAGCCCAGCTGAAACTATGCTCCACTCTGACTGACAGTGGGATGTGGACTTTTTCTCCTTAAGAAAAACCTTTAAGACCAGTCCCGTTCAGAGTCAGAGCAGTCTTACTCCATCTGGCTTTGGAGGTGGTTTGCACCATTTGGGCTCCAAAAGGGGAACCAGAGCGGGATAAAGTTAAAGTGAATAAATGTGAGCAGGGAAACAGAAAGTTTCCAGGGCAGAAAACAAGACCCACAACCTTGAACCCCAATGGGAACATTTTATCTTTCAACTGGTGGCCAAAAAATGGGTAAGTTTCTCAAGTTTAGTTTCATGTTGATGAGGAATGAAGAAGTATTACCATGGAAACTTTGAGTCTTTTTATTTGACTTTGGGAAAACTTAAAGGCTACACAACCAAGTTGTATCGCACTTTTAAGGATTATCCCAAAAAATACAAAGTGTCTTCACTTGAACAAATGTGGTTGATTTAAGAGCTGTAATATGTTACAGCTGGTGATGCTGTTGTTTTTCTGAACAAAGTGCAGCTGGAAACTCCTCTGACACTTTACTGATGCCAAAGCTTATTTTGCTGTCCCGCAAATGTAGTTTTAGGTTTTTTAAATGAGTTTAAAAAAGCAATGTTTATGCACAAAAGTTTGAGGCAATCTTGTGTTAGTGTTTATAATACTTAAGCATTTTAAAGATGTTAATGATTGTTCCTAAAGTATGAATTGACAGAATTTTCTTTACTTTAAAAATAGAGACACATATCTTCAAAAGCTTTAATAGAATTCAGTACCAAAGTAGAAAACGTTATAGATTACACACAAATCAAAGTAGGTTACGCTAAAGTCTGAGCAAAGATAGAATACCTGAGCTTCTGATAAAAACTTTCTGTGAGAGGTTGATAAAGGGTGTGAAATGCAAATTTTACACCATTTGTTGACTTTTTCAATCTTGTGTTGGCGTTGGTAAATCATGCTAAAGCAATTCTGCAGTGTTGTAAATAAAGGTCCAAAAACAAACAAGTTGAAAGATGCTACATTCTTCATTAATTCAGCTTAAGATGGATGTAGGACTATAATGTTAGTAGGACTCCAGCTTTCTGCCGACTTAGCTAACAGAAACTCAAATTATCTCATGTGAATGAACAAATATAATAAAGATGCTAACATGCTATCATCCATGTTAGGTTTGATTGATAGCCTTTCTTCTGGGAGTCTGCATGTACCATCTAAAACTGTGTATGAATATATGCACTATGTGCGTTTGATTTTATAGGCAAATGGTTTGTGTTTACATGAGTGCATATAAGGATCTATGTGTTCTCTTAGCGCCTATGCGTTTGTTTTTCTTGTCTAAACCTAGCCAGGTAGATCCTTCGAATCTACGAGCCTTCAAAGATTTAGACAGGCAGCACCTGTGCATTAATGAATGAGTGGTAAAAGTGTAGTCAACAGCCATGTGTTACCAGGGTTACCAGGGTCAGAGACATCTCTGGTCACATAAGTCATGTTATCACTATGTAATTATCTGACAAACAACAACACGTGGATCTGAGTAGTGAGGTATTTATAGGCTAAAGTCAAACATCTAAGCGAACCTTTTCTCTAAGATCACCATCATTTAGCTGTTAGTAAAATATCTGAATAGTCCTCAGACTGACACCAACTGATACTAACTTGGGCTGCTACAGGGCTAATTGATGGTGTTTTAAAATATGTAGAATATTTGGGACACAGTAAGAATTTTACTTTGTACTGTTTGTAGTTTATTTGGCAATAACAAACATGGTCCTGTTGTACAACATATGTAGTGAAGGATTCTGGGGTTTGGAGGCAGACAGATTTGCATACAGTCCTCTAAAAACTTAACAATGCATAGCTCTTTAGGAAACAAGGCTTAAGAGTGTAAACCAACTTAGATTAAACAGCAAATACCAAAGCACATAGATCCAACAGCTGATCTGGGTCATCTTTAATATTTATTATATAAGACTTTTTCTTTATAAAACTATGACTTTCATCTTTTAATGACCCAGAGACATGCAATGCCCCACAGATCAGGTTTATTATCCTGGTCAGATAAAAATTTGCTCATCGTATTCTTTCATTTGTTCAAGTTCTTTTTACCTCAGTTTGTACTGGGGACTCGTCCATGTCTTTTTATATCTTACATGATATCCTGAATAGATTTATTCTTCCTTACCACCTTCAGATTTGTTCATCAAAATTTACCCAAGCAGAAATGTTTGCTTCCCTCTTCTATGCATTAACCATAGTCCCTTTAAATTTTGGACCAGCCATCCAATAAAGTCTGCAAAGAAGAAAAAGCTCTGCCCAGAGGATGTGTTGAAAACAAACCGCAAGATCTTTCAACCCATGTCCGAGAATAGAAAAAAAGGATAAATGGGATAGTTTTTTTCTCACAGCTGTGAGACAGACACATTTCTGAGTATACGACTAAGTCTGCCCATGTGCAGACAAGAGTGCTTAAGGATTTCAACTCGCTTTGCTCTAAATGTTAGTGCCGTCCATGAGGTCATCTTTTACTGCAAATGTTTAAGAATAATGTCATTTCTATTTTAAATATCTCTTGAAGTGTTTATGAGTCACAACTATTGATGTGTCTGCTTTAAAATATTATTCCAAGCAGCAAATGAAAGCCTTAGGATTGCTTATTACAGGATGGTTGTGTGAGATAAAACTGGTTCAACAACTCATTTATTATCTGCAGATGATAGGCTACAACAACTGCTTTCTATAAACATCTGTTTAGCAGTTCTATCCAATAATACATGCTTGGTCAGGGATAAATTGAGTCACATTCAACTCTTCTCTGCCTGTAGAATGCCTAAAGAACAGCTGAGGAGGATGTGCCGGCTTTTGCTGTGTTTTCCTCATGGGGATCCTTCACAACAGTCTGTCTGCAATGTTATTGCTGCAGTGATTGTTCCTCTTTGGATGCCTGTGGGTCCTGTATTACTGTGTGGGACAGACAGTGGCCTGGCCTGATCCAGGTAGTTCCTGTGGGGACAGTGTAGATGGATTGTAATAATAATAATAATAATAATAATAATAATAATAATAATAATAATAATAATAATAATAATAATAATAATAATA
>JBAMHX010000011.1:10679524-10702113 GCA_037177515.1 Pseudomugil tenellus
ATATACCACATGCACCTCCAATGCACGCTCATCAAGATAATCAATATGCAGGTTAAAATGCTGTTGAAACTGAAAATGCAAAAATGTTCTTAGATGCAATCTGATGGGGGAGAAAAGGACGTGGATGCAACTTATGATGAAGTATAAAATTATAATTCAACGTTAAAGTGCGTGTGTGTGTGTTTTGTTTTAATGGTGATGTATGGTTGGATGAGTGCATGAATATATTTAAGGACTGCGTTGAAACACGGTATTGCTCCAATAGATATGTTTCTGGGAATGAAAAAATGTTTAATTGGTACCTAATCATAATCTCGCGGCGAATACCAAACTCTCTGCGAAGAAGCACATCCTCTTCGTCAATATAGTCTTCAATAAACAGACATGCCATGTTCCAAAAGATGAGACTGACAAAGCGGGTGGGATTTTAATTCAAGGAAATGGAGCACATGTACTTCTGAAAGGGGAGGAGACTGAGATAAACTCAGGGTTTCAAGCAGAAAACCTGCTCCCGAACAGATTAGCTTCAGAGACACTGTTACCATAGCAACTGACTCAGAGTTACACTTAACCTTCTTTGTGAAACAGGCTAGAGTTTACCCTATACACTCTGGGTTATTTAAACCCTCTTCCTGAAACCGAAAACCCTGAGTTGGCCTCATTTCAGGGTTGACTAACTCAGAGTTTTCAATAAACCTCCTTTGTGAAACAGACCACGTGTGTTTTGTTTCTATTGATATACCTGCTTTTAATTTAGAGGCAGAAAATTAGAGGGGGATTGTTGGTTTGTGTGTCTACGTGTGTGTGCACTAGTGTATCGCTTTAAGAGATAATAGAATCAGGTGTGTGTTTTTTAAGTACATACACTTTTGTTTTGGCATGAAAAGTGCTTTATAAATAAAATATAATTTTATGACCAGCCTGAACCACATGCCCACGTGTGGCCCTTAGCGTGCTGTCATCAATTAGGTTTTTTTCTTCACGGGGTGGGAAACATCAGGGTTACTGCCATAAAAGTCTTTCCTCTCCACAGTCTCATGTAAGCACTCATTGTCATGTGACATTAGAAGGCTCCCGTAGCACTGATAAGTAGAGACTATCACTGAGAGTGTGACTCAACGTTTTTGACCACAACCAAGGTTAGAAACAAGAGCTCTTAGTGTGAATTTTGAGAAGACAGTAAGAAAACATTGTTTATTGTCAGCTCATATCAAGCTGGATTCATGCTGAATATCATTACTTATATTTTTCCAAAAACATCAAAGCCAGCATGTGTGCGGCTCCTATAAGTAGCAAGCTGCTGACAGCGAGCTTTTAGGGTTCATGCCATGCCTGGTTTGAGTCCCAGCCTTTTTCTTATGGACAAACTAACATTTTTTCTGGAACTATTTCTTGCTATTTTCTCTCCCTTCTGTCTTCATCATGGTTATTTGGATTCTCCTCCCACAAGTCTAGTGTTTCCACATATGCTAGTTCTCACACAGACTTGCATACTAACTGTTTGGATCTAGATACATTTTAACAGTGTTTTCTTAGTGTAAAAAGCATTACAGTTATTTGCATATGACCTGCCTATATTGCTGTACTTATTTATTAATAAATACAAAGGTCATTTAGTATTTAGTATTTAGCAACATTAGATGTTAGAGCAGGTCGTCATGTATTTGTTCTGATCCCCGTTCAATGCCCCTAGATCTCTATAGTCTTCTTAGTTAGCAGTCTGCATTCTCTGCATGCTGCAATTGACTAAAAAACAAGCACTTTCATTATACTTCAATAAACTATTGATGACCATATGAAGCTATAAACTATTAAAATTATTTATATGAACTATAGTGAATAAAGTTACCAACATGATTTAAGGATCCACATCAATTTTAATACAGCATCATCCAAACAGCAGAATGTCTCCATGTCAGGACAGGGCAGAGACTGGGCATGTGAACACACTTGCAGAAGCTGTTGAATGGAACAGGGACTCAGGATGCTGCAAGTTGGAAAGAAAAAGGCCCACGAAGAACCTACAGCATGGAGTGATCTTATAGGCAGGAGACATTTTCCCCTTCTGAATCCCTTTAGCTATACAATGCAGTGGTTCTGAACTCTGCACCTGAGCCATTAGTACTGTATCACTGGCTTATGATATTAGCTCCAGCAGGCTCTGGGGAGCTGTGCTGACTCGCGGCAGGTTAATGCAGGAGCAGGAAGTCCTGAAAGTTGCTGCAGCTACGAATTGAGCTGCTGTCTGTAGCGTGATGAGGATCAGCAGGTAAAGGGTCCATCTATGTCACATACTATGTTCATCATCCATACATATGCAAAAAAGGCAAGCCAGACTTAGGCCTTCTCCACATGTAACCTGGGGATCTAACAAAACTTAGATATTTTTCTTTGATTTGGCCTGACATCTAAACCAAAATGCAGATTTACGTAATCAAAAACTATTATTTTAAAAAAACTCTGACCAAAGTGAATATTTTAAATACCTCTGGTTAAAAATCTGCATGTGGACATTTATGACTGGGGTTTTCACTTTGGTGTTTGGTTTAACATCATCAACACCTTGATATTTGTTTACAACATGCAAGTCCTAGCTTTATTAATTGTCCAGGCGCTTCGTGTTTGTTTGTTATCACAAGCAGAAATACCACTGCAAATAGATCTCCTCCTTCTTACTACAGAAATCGCAGGTTAATTTTGCATGTCCTCACATAGAAGGACAGTCTACTGTCAAGCGATCACCAGTCGATGTTGTCATAAAAGTTGCCTGCACACTATACTATTTAACTGACGAGAGTAGAGTATGAAAAAAGGTTTGATATAGTCATGAATGTGCTTCGCAGCGTTGTTCTGCAGACAGGTGTGGATGGATTTTTATTAAAAAACGAAGTGGTGTGGACGTGTTTTGTCCTACTAGCTGATAGAGGTTAGATGTACGGATTTACAAAAACCCGGCTACGTGTGGACAAGGCTTTAGGCTACGTTCAGACTGCAGGCTAAGTGACCCAAATCAGATTTTTTTTTGCCCCTACACAACCTGCATAACAGTTTTCATAACAGTCTGAATGACACAGATCTGATCTTTTCAAATGCGACCCAGGCCACTTGGATATGTAATCCTAAATCCAAAACGTATCTGATCTTTTGCCATGAGACTTCAGTCTGAACAGCCAGGTCACATTAATCCAACCTGATGCAGTGTTTCAGAGAGACGCTCAGCAATGTACATAATGGTTCTGCTAGTCATTAGGAAATTATTGATGAACTCCTTATCTGTGAAGCTGCTGCATTCCTCTCCTGGCTCTCACTCTCTCCTGGCTGCAACTTCGTATCCACATGTTTTTCTGTGAACACGTTTCTGCCGCTTCTTCACAAAATCCCATCTGATTCTCCTCTTTTTTAATCTCTTAAAAAAGAGAAAAAAAAGACTTTCAAAATGGTCTCATAATAATTTTAAAATGGCAAGATGCGCTCCGCTGTTAAATATACATGTTTACTTCTGTAAACACAAAGACGTCATTCATGTCGATGTGTCTTCTGCGCGTGCGGGACGCTTTTGGTGTGCATAAGGTTCATACAGGAGATCACATTCGCTTGAAAAGATCAACTTTCAGAAAAAATCTAATTGAGTATCATGGCCTGCAGTGTGAATGTAGCCTTACATAAATGTTTGAAAATTATTTTGAATAACATTTTAGGTGATTTTCAACTGGAAAGGTGTTTGCAGGTAAGAAAAAACACATTTGTGTGCGCTGCCTTTGTAAACACATAGATCCTTTCACATGCACAATCTGCCTTTGCATATATGAAGTTAAATGTGAAAGCCAGGTCAACTGTTCATTGCACATAAAAACACACATAGCATCTTTACCCAACCAGTAATCCCAGCTCAGTTCAAGAATGAATGATTATATTAAAGTAAACTTATTTTTTTATTGTGGACTTGTAAACAAGACTAAAATGGTCGCTTCTTGTAGAATACGTAACAAGTTTTAATATACAACCACAATGGCAACAAAAGAGATAATATTTAAAATGCAAAATAAAAATGTGTGATGATGTGCAAATCATATTTATTGTATTTCAAACAAAAATAAGCAACATTAGATGAAATGGAAATATTTTACCATTTCAGAAAAAAATATCAACTCACTTCAAATTTCATGGAATCTCAGTCAGATTTCCTGTTTTGATGATGGCGGTGGAGAATACAGCTTAAGTTGTGGGTAAAAAAAATAGATGCTCAGTTAGACGATATATGCTTCACATCATGTTGACACTTTATTAGGGAAGTGCCTGGATCCCTTATTCCCTTCCTGTGATGTTTGACCACATAAAACTCCAATTCCACTTAATTGGAATTGGACCACAAAATTTTAATGTATTGTCAAGTTTTTTGGGTTGAAGTTATTAAGGCAGTCCATTTGACCGTTCTGTTGGTTAGGCTCTTTATATCCTTTACATCCTGTGAAAGGGAAACAGAATTAATTATATTCAAAATTTATATTAAATAAAAAAATAAAATTATAATAAATAATAATAATACTTTAAAAAGGTGGGGGTTATGATTATGTCTAAATTTCCCCCCCGGTGGTGAATCAAATTTAAAAACGTCTTCATTTGCATATTGATATAGTTTGACAACGAACAATGTCAACACAGAGATCCGCAATGTGTCACATATTGACAGTACACTATTGTGGATAATGACGGCCATGCCACTCTGAGAGCATTTGTAAAGACTCTTAAGTTGTGGAGACTCAATTAAGAGAGTGCAGGTATAAATTTTTGTGTAGGTGGACCCACTATGGCAGCAACTCATGGGGCCTAAGGCTGGAAGATAAATCAATATCAGACTGGTAGAATCAGAGCGTCATCTTGAAGCTGCTCTTGTGATGACCTGTTTTTCTTTCCTGCGTTCTTTTCTTTCCATGCACATCAACTAATTGGACCGAGGTTACGGCTTACTGAACTTTAGCCTGTTTATCTGTCTCTGCTGCAGTTGCCATGTACTGTATGTGCTCCGTGACCCGTGTTACGGTTCATTGGTGAAATCATGGGAGGAAATGGAGGCTTTAGTTCTTGCATGCTGCTGTTTTCTGTGAGATTCGCAGAAGATAGAAAGGTCACCACTCCCTCCTCTTTGTGAAAATGTCTGTTGAGAACACCTCAGGGAGCCTTGAGGAGTCACTACTCCTAGTTTCTCTCCACTTCTCTCTAGTGATATCGTTTTTTGAATTTGGGGATCTTTGTCTTCTCTTCTTGCAGAATGTTTCCAGTTTTGTCAGGTTGGACATGTTGGACAACATTGATGGACAGCCATTTAAGGTCTCTCCAGAGATGCTCAGTTGGTTTTAGGACAGGACCATTAAAAGTTGTTCAGAGTTGTTCCCAAACCTCTCCTTTGTCATTTTAGCTGTGTACTTAGGGTTACTGTGTTGCTGGAACACGAACCCTCAGTCCAGTCTGAGGTTCTCAACACTCTGGAAAACCTTTTTTATGTATAATACAGATATAATACAGATATATCTGTACTTCATTGCATTAATCTTTTTTTCAGTTAGAGCTGAAAAACACCCCACACTATACTCCTGCCACCACCATGCTTCACTGCTGGGATTGTATTGAGTGGTTGATGTGAGGTTATCATGGTTTTCTCCAGCAACACTGCTTAGAATGTTCAAAAATCAATCTTGGTCTCATTAGAGCAGAGAATCTTATCCCTCATAGTCTGGGAGTCCTTTTCATGTGTTTTTGGCAAACTCTGTGTTGTTTCATATGTCCTGCACTTATGAAGGGCTTCCGTCAAGCTCTCTGAAATGAAGCTCCAATGGGTTCAGGGCTACAAGGACATTGACTCTAATACTTTCTCTCATCTCCCCAGTGATCTTTGGTTTCTTTACTTTTCTCACAAAGGCTCACTCTTCTCCCCGCTTGCTTGTTCATTTTGGCTGCTATCCCATATGCCTTCTTAAATTATTATTTTGTAACCTTCGTCTGATCAGTGCCTCGCCACAATTTAAGGGTCTCGGGGACTCATATGGTAGAGTGTCATCCAATGACTGGAAGGTTAGCAGTTTGAAACCTGCTCCCACAGTTTCCTGTTTTTGTGTCCTTGGGCAAGACACTTCACCCTCCTTGCTTCAAGCATTGGCATTGCTGGCTTATGAATGTTTCGTTGGAGGTTGGAGAGGCTGTTGGTCCTCATGGGCTGCCATGTTTCGGTCAGTCTGACTATGTGTCTAGATAAGTAGCTTGTCATCACCATGTATAAATGTAGAGTGAATTAATTTTTGATTCAAAGCACTTTATGTACCATTAACAATAAAGCACAATATAAATCTGATCCAATTTCAAGCTTTTTTTTTCAACCTCACACTGAGAAAAATACCTCATTTGGTTTGACATGCACTGTGAGCTGTAATGTCCTATATAGACAAGTGTGTACCTTTCCTAATCAAGCCCAAGCACTAAACACAGCTGGACTCCAAAATCTGCAGCCAATTTTACCTACAATTTCTATGGATTCAAAATTCAATTTTTTTTGGAAATTTAATATATTAGCTTAATTACCTTACTCTTAATGTCTAGCTGAAAGGTCTGACCATAATGCTCCTAAACTGATGTCATTCTGACCTTTGTAAACCATCTGCAAGACCATCGTCCTTCCATCAGGAAAATGTTTAGACGAGACCTGATTCTTTATCTGTCATAGCAGAATTGATACTCCAAAGTGTGACACATAGTCTTTAAACGAAGGTGTCTCTAAGTGACAGGGCAGAATTGCTTTGACTTCTGTGTGACAACAGATCTCTTAAGTGATTCTTCTTGAGTTATAATCTTGTACCTTGTCTGTCAGTATTTCATGTATTGTCTCACTCCATGTTTTAATGTTTATTGTATGTTCAACTTCTTTTATTCTTGATTATTAAATTTATATTCTTATCAATCTAAGAAACCAGTCTTCTCATTCTTGACAGGAAAAACGGCCATTACACATTGATAACTACATTTTTGGAGTTGTATATTAACCATGTGGGTTGTTATAGTAATGGTTTATACTTTTGCAGTATCTGGAATACTTTCTCTCTGTTTTGAAATCACGTCAGTATTTCTTTTTTTGCTAATTTGGTCCTTGACTTTTTCATAGGCTTCTAGGAGGATGTCCTACTCTAACGGAGAGAAGTAACTTTGTAAATCAGTAATTTTGTGATAGATCTCTGGGGTCTATTTAAGGATATCATTGGTATGCACTGATCCAGGATTACTTTTACCTGGCTTGATTAATCCACATCTGGTTATTCTGGCTTGCTATTTGTGTGCCCAATTAAGACTGGATGTTTTTTTTGTTTGTTTTTTTTAAATAGGTGCCTCCAGCTTAGTTGTTCATCAGATTTCAATTGATCATGCATTTTTGATATGTAGTGGAATTGGAAGATTATGGCGTTACAGCTGACAAATCTTCAGCAACTGGGTGATGCTTTCATGTTAATATGGAGCAAAATCTCTGAGGAATGTTTCTAACACTCAGGTCTGGGGGCCCAGTACTACCAACTATACCTAAGCAGTTGGTGAGTTTACATAAGGAATTAAAGAATATACACAGATAAAACTTTTGCCTCCATTTGATTCAAGAAAACAAACTCCAACTGACTCCCAACTATTTTATCAGAGTAGATGTTGCACCTTTTAAAAGATAGTAATCTAATTTATTTTAGACCATACTATATTTTAAATGAGACATGGCAGACTGCTTGCCAGATCTAATTACCCAGAAAACTCTCCCCAGTGTTTACTTTTCATACCCAAAGTGAAAACAAAAAGCAGTGAAATGGCGTTTTCAAGTGCCACGTGTGTGCTCCGCTGGCACATATGGAACATTTACTGCATACTTTGCCATTCCTGATATTTAGCTTATCAGACTGACCCCATGTGAGAACCATTTACCCAGTGCTCTTGAGTCAGTGGAAAACTGCTGAAAAGTCCCACCCTGGAGTAAAGTGGTTTTGTGTTGCACTGATCTGGGTAGGATCTAATCCTCCACCCCTGATTCTTAGTCTCCCTTCCCTCTCTCCCTTAAACCCACACATGGACCCAGCCCACCTAATTTACTCCCATCTCCTAATGTCAAACAGCTGTTCTGTTGACTTGCTAAGATTTGCCTTTATGTCCTGCTGTCCTTGTTCCCCTGCTGTCTTAAGTTTAACCATTTTGCATCAGTCCAAATGTGACACTGAAGTATCTAAATTCCATTTAAATAGATGCAAGATGATGAGTTAAATGTAGGTGCATGTGGGAGGAGGTGCAAGTAGACAGACAGCTAGCTATATATTTGGGGTATGAATCTTGCTTACCTTTAGTGTTTTCAAGTTGTATGTTTTTGCTGACACATAACGTCACTAACTATGACATTAATTTGTTGAGGTCACTTCACCTGTGACTGACAGATGTAGATTAGGTGATGATGTCCGGGGATGAGCGCTCCTGCTGCTGTTGGGAATTTGCTTTAGGTGATTGTTCTGCCAACAAGCTTGACATTCAGCATAGAATCTGATAATACAGATTTGTCAAGAATTTTTCACTGACTTTAAAACTTTGGCCACATAATTCCAGACAGCGCTTGAAAAGCAGCACTATGCGCTTAGACTGCCAAGAATTTTATTACAATGTTACATCACGTGTCTGCATCACAGCATTACAGTAAAAAAAAAAAGGGAAAGAAGCAGTGGGTCACAGTTTCATCTAAGACGTAAATCACTTTAAAATGTACAGGAGGATCAGAAGATTTTTTTTACAGAGTCTGTAAGCCCCAGGGCACCCGAGTTGTTCAATTACAGTTTTATGGAGTTTACTCCTGTGTCTTGTGGTTTTATTGAGTACTCATGCTGAGCTAGAGTACTTCTACTGAAGCCGTTGGAGTTCAGCTTACTTTCATACCTCGTCCACCCAGAGTCCTGCTGTTTGGATGGGTGGTGTTGAATAAAAATCCAAAACCCCAGATTTAGCCCAACACTTCCTCACAACCTCAAAGTTTTTTTCTTATTCTTGCTTTCTGAAAAATATCCCTCTTGACTCAGATCACTGAAGCAAAAAATATGTCAGTCTCAGGGGAGATGAAGTGCAGAAAGGACCTTTTATCATTAGAATCCATGCTGTCCCACATTGCCACTCTTGCTTGTCGTAAAGCACAAGGAACGATTCTCCCATTATCTTCATTTACAGCCATCGCTGCCTGGTTAAGGATTTTTGTTCAACTGAAACACTAACATCTTGAATAGATGCCTTAAGATGAAAAATAAAACTGGACAAACTCAGTTATTCCGATTTTCCCAAAAAGTGTATGGTGTGTAAAGTGAATGGTTGTTTAAAAAGTATCTATACAGTCAGCACAGTGTTGCAAGCTGCAGATTGTGTCCACCATCAGAATACATAGTGATGACTTCAAGCAAAAGGCTCAAAATGGGTTCCCAGTATTCTTGTGAAAATGTCACAAGTCCCGAAGTTGTTACTGTCATGCACAGTGTAGTTTAGATGTGGTTTCAGCTGACATTTTTTAAAGGTTAGCCAACGTATTACTGTGACTTTTGTTAGTGTAAATTCTAACCACGTTTGATAGCATTGTGGCTCCATTTGTTTTATTTTTTGTGCTTTTGGCTTCGTCAGTATAGTTGTTTATTTTGTCATGCAGATGCACTCCTGTCTTCTAATTGCACCCTTTCTGATTTTTTAAAATTGTCTCTGCTCACAGTTACTGTCTCACAATACAATTCTTGTTCTTTGTTTTCTGTATCTGACAGCTCTTCCTTTCATTTGCACTTCCCCTCTTTGCCACATAGCATTTTTTCAGCCAAAGTTAGGTGTGGTTGGAGTTTAAGTCATATATGACAACACCCATTAATTTTCTTATTTTAAAAACCACACAGTATTGTGACTGACTGATCTTCCACATCAGCAGCAGTCTCATTTGATAAAGTTCCCTTCATGCTTAATGTCTGTTTTTCTTTTTCTTTAACGTTGCACAAGTTCTCCAAAACAGAGTTTATCCCGTGTGAACTGACATCTTGCAGCTACCAGATGATGACAGACTACTTTGTTAGCAACATGTGTCAAGTTGTTTTGACTTGTTATAGTTATATACCCTACTTTTACCTGACCACATGGTAAGCTTACCTCCAATTATGAGTCTGACTCCCTGTAAACCATGTGGGGTGTGTGTGCTTCTCTATGGATTTTTCTTATTCATTATTTAACAGCTCCTGATGTTTTGCTGGTCGTTGCTGCTCTGGTGTCAGGTGCCTGGTTGATCCTTTTCAGGATCCAGTTCCAGTCTCTTTGGCCCATTTGAGCTGCCTCCAGCGCTGCTGAGCGCCACTCTAAAACTCTTTTGGTAGTCCTGGATGTTGTCTCTTTCCCGGCTGATTTCTCTTAGCTTTTTATTCATCTTACTGTGGATGGAGCCTCGTAAAATGCATTGGATTTTACTCTTGGCATAGCATTGGTGCTCTTTGGGCTCTCAGGAGGTATGGTTTTGCTATCATCATTTTATTTTCTCCTTGAATGCAAGAGTTATGGGTGCTTTTACTGCAGACCATAAAGTACCACGAGGATGTGTGTTCACTTTTGCAGGCTTACGGTGAAGCAATATAATTATTTCTGCAGCTGAAAGTAATCTTTTTTGAGGGGGACAAAGTCTCCTTTAGTGTCTGAGGAGCTGATCTAATAACTAATGCTTTGAAGTGTAACAGTAATCCGTCATAGTTATCTGTCTACATTTATTAGCATGACAATTTGCATTGTTTCTAATCTTAGACCATGAATAGGGATATAAGTCTGTGTGTATATTTGTGTGTGTGGGCGAAACTTGAAACTTGATCTCATCTCCTTACATGACACAGGTTGCCTAGAAACACCATGAGGGCAGAATATTTAACGTCCATATTATTACTGTATGCCAGAGGAAGGAATGTTCCCAGACCAAAACAGATTACAGTAGTTTTGACCTTACATGGGAATCTTCACATTTAGTCAGTTAGTAGTTTTTATTCATGGGGAAAGATGAATCATTTCCCTTATATACTTATAGAAAGACTGTAAAGACTAATGCTAGACAAAAAACTGAATTAATCCAAAAGAAAATTGGAGTGTTTTTGTAGAAGGCTAACAAAAGATTTATAGGTGTACAACATTATCTTTGAAAATATGACAAGAAAAATAACATTGCCCTGTTTTCCACACATATACATAATTACTTTTCTAGCTCTTTTTCAAATATGAGTAACATGGAGGAGCTGGAGAGTCTTTGGAAAAGAAACACAGTATGTTCATAAGATTTAATACATTGTGAAATGAAAATATAGATCACTAAATATAGTTTCAAACCCAATAAATATTAATACAATAAAGAACAAAATATTTGCAAAATATTTTGTGATTACACATTTTAAACAAATATATAAAATATATAAAAAGTTACAAAATTTAAACATTGATTCATTATTAAATATTGGGATTTATAAATGTACATTCAAATGCTACTTTGTAAAGGAAAATTCAATAACACATCCATAATTTGGTTAGAAATATCTTTTTATTTCTTAGATTTTAAAATGTAATTCCCATTTCCATTTTTTCCTTCTGCATTTCCAGTTCTTTTTGCAGTTTCATTTTCCTGTGCGTCTTCCACCATTTATCAATACAGCTGCTCTTTGGACATAGCCAGTTTTCTCTTTGGTTACACAGCCACATATTTGTTTCTGTCTTGCATCTCCAACTTGGCTTGACTTTCTCAAACTTTGAGAGCAACTCAAATTCTGTATGCTAAATGGATTCTTCAAAGATTTGACTTACCTTTAACAGTCTTCTTCAAGGATCTGAATTTCACCTTCTGTGCTGTCAACACAGTTAGAAAGCAAGCTAGCTAGCCGCTACTTCCTCAAGTGTGTATGAATTATTTGTTGAATTGGAAGTGATCCATCTATATTTTATTTCACAATTAATTTTTCTTTTCCAAGGACCCTCCTGGTCCCTTTAAAATAATAAAAAAGTAATAAAAAAAACATTTGATTTCCTGTGGACCTGCAGCACATCCTTGGATCCCATAGTAACAGAAAAAATATACAGTATAAGTAAAAGAAGTACAATGGAGTGAAACTGTGGCTGTGATGTCTGGGTGGCGTTGGTGGAGCATTTTATATGTCAATCAAATCCATCATGAATACACAGGCTGGTGAGAGATGCTGAGTGATATGCAACTCCTTTCTGCTTCAAAATGGATTTTTAAAGTAAGGAAAGCTTGAATGATCCATTATGGAGCTATTCTGGTTCTTTTTCAGTACATCTACTCAAACTGTAAGTGCTACAACTTTTCTATCACATACCGTTGACACATAAACTTTTGACAAGAATCTCTCCTCAAATTGTTATAAATAAAGAAAACTCTGGAAAGAGGAAGTCTGCTGACTCTTGTCAATGATTTCTAAATAAAGTAATATTATTTGTTACCGATTACCTGAAACATATCTAAATTTAGAGATGAGATGAGTTGAATTGTTTGCAGTTTTTGCTTTAACTGGCCAATATGTGTCCTGCCTCTCAACAAGGTCCACTTCAGGTTTAAAGACTGTTTGTTAGAGTTTGTGCTATAGCATGATGTTATGTCCAAAGATGACGCCAACCACGACTGTCTGCTCGACTCTCTTTATTTAGAACTGCAACATTCCTTATAGCCAACAAAACCATAAAAATCGTACTTTGCCCCAAACTGGTGATGTCCCATATTTGCGACATACTGCTGTACACTACATCCCCCCCCCCTCTCTTGAAGAACTTAAATCCCAGAACTTCCAGGGTTCAACCAAAACCAAACTGACTAGATAAGGATTATTCTGCCACATGACAGGCTATGTACTAACTTTCAGTCCATACCCATTGGCTTCAGAAACTTTTAACATGGTCATTAAGATAAAGGGGCCTTTGGTGGGTACTAGTTGGGCGACCCACTAGAAGCTGCCCGTCCGGGTCTGGCTGACACTCAGTCGGGACCACTAGCTGATCATCCATACAGTCCCATTTCCCACCCATGAGCCATGGATCAGGTGCAATAGGCTGTTCTGGGGAGAATGATGGCTGTGCTACACATCTGAGCCAGCTGGAGTGCCAACGGGATCTGTCGGCCAGGCGGAAGGTGACTGGTCCTTATTGCTCAGTGATCTCTGCGCTGCAGACCAGTTGGAGAGTAGCTTGTGTGAATGATTAGCCCAACGGACAAAAACTCAATCCGTCACGGCAAGGAAAGGGCTCTTCACTCAATGTTTGTTATCAAATGCCTGCTTCGTGCGATGTTGCTGAGCAGTCACCTTGTCATCTGCTGAGGACTGTCTTGTTGAGCCATACCCTCCCGCTGGGTGTAGGTGATCCAGGGGACGCTGGAGTTCACGACCCAGCATCAAGAGTGCTGGGGAGCTACCTGTCGTAGCGTGAGGTGTTGCTCTGTAGTGGAGGAGAGTGTTCTGCTGCGCTGAGGCGAACTGGAGACCTTCTACTAAGTGTGAGTCGATTTCTGTGGGTCTGTTTGAACCGCTACACAACGCCATTTGCCTGCTGGTGATGAAAGGCGGTGTGTTTAATGCCCCATTCCCCTGTGAAGTTGGAAAATTTGGCTGAGGCAAACTGGGGTCCATTGTCGGTGGTGATTGTGTCCGGCACACCCCAGCAGGCAAAGAGGGCAGAGAGGAAGTCTGTAACCACCTTGGTGGTGATGGTACCGGCCAGCTGTACTTCAGGCCATTTAGAGTGGAGGTCATAGACCACCAGGAGGAAGCGTTGATGTTGGGGGATGCCCCAAAGTTCACCACAGATGTCGACTGGAATGTGAGACCAGGGGCTCGGTGGCCAAGGCAGGGGCTGTAAGGGAGGGGTTGGTGGGGGACCTGTCTTACCACTTGTCAGACAGGCTGAACAATTCTTCACCATTGTTTCAATGTTCCTGTCAATGCCAGGCAACAGGCCAGACCTCTGCACCATTGCTTGACTCTGAACACGGCCAGTTGACCTTCGTGTGGCATTGTCAAAACACGTGCTCTCAGGGCGCTGGGAACAACTGTGCATAATTGCACTGCAACATTCCTTATAGCCAACAAAACCAGAAAAACCTTTCTTTGTCCCACACCAGTGACGTCACACAATTGTTACATACCGCTGTACACTACACATGAAGCTTAGCATACTTGCCTTTTGACCTTGTGTTTAGGCAACCAGCTCTATTGTTATTGTAAAATCCTAATAACGCTTGAAACAGAAGTTACTCAAAAACTGACAAACAGTTTAGCCCCATCTCCTGCTTCAGTTACGTTCATAATTCAGTCCATTTTCAGAGGGGTTAGCTATCTGTCACCCGACACAGAAATTGTAACATTACCACTGCTACACACGGGGCATTGTTGAGCCGTATGACTGACAAATAACCAGCAAAAATTAAAAAACAAACTAGAGAAGGAGATGAACAGGAAGAAAACAAGAACAATATCAACAACTGTAGACATGGTGTGTGTATTTGGATGGATGTGTTAGTGTCTTGGCACAGTCACCCACCGATACCACCTTATTGGAGTGAACTCTGAACTCAGCACTGCATTAGTGGATAAACTTAAAAACTACAACATGACAAAAGAGGAGGGTGGCATTTGGTTCATTTTCATATCACAGCAGAAAATTTACATCAGAAGTAGATGGTAAGTAAGATGTCTAAACAAAGTTCTTTTAAAACAAAAACATAACAAATAAGATACTTTTTTACTCTTTTGTTTGAAACTGTGACCCTACATGTCGCTATTTACATTTTGTAGCTTGCAAATGTGTAGTGTTTGTTTCTGAAGCCTTACACAAACAACATCTTTAACCCCTTAATGTCTAAAATAAGAACAACTGCTTAGAAATATCACATTTTTAAAATCTGAAGAATTTATTGGGCCTTTTTAAAAATGTGAAAAAAACTTTTTTGGCATATTTACCAGTATCATATGGTGTGCAACTGGGTTTTAAATAAAGTTTCTACCATAAAATTATGTCAAAATGTCTCAGCAACGGTATGTATCAAATATAAATAAAAATATAAATAAAAAAAGTTTTACGTTCTGTACTTTTCTTGACAATATTACAAAAAAATTAAGACTAGAAGATGACCTTATGTTTGACCACTTGACTTATTCTATGCTTAATACTAAAGCCCAGCCACAGGGAAGACAGATTTTAATGAATATCCAGTCTTAGGAAAGCCAGCTGTACTTACTGTGCTGCTTAGAGCTGTTGTCATGTATTAAAACTTTTATTAATATAAAACTTGAACACCTACTGGATTGTCACTTGCTTGAGTTTGAATAAAGCTCTGTAATTCGCATCAATCTGTTGGCGTTAGCATCTGTCCATCTGAAACTTTTTTGCAAGAAATCCATTCTTTTACTTAAAGTGACAAGTGTTTGTGCAGTTTGCGTTTGTTACCTGCATTATTCACCATCCATCTCAAACTGTCATCTTCTCAAAATCTCCACTTCTTTTTCAACTCTTTCACTTTCCTTCTCAAACAGAGCCACTTATTGTTAAAAATATATGGAAAATTGAAGAGTGCATCCTCTCTGTCCACCTACACATTAAGTCCTGACATCACAGTGCCTCACATACAAACCTGTAAAGCTACTAAAACCGTCATCCATCCGGAAACATGTCAAGACAGTGACACTGTTTTTCTATCATTAGCAACCCAGCTACTGTGCAAGTGCAGAAGAATTTGGCGTTGTATGTTCCATCCGTGATGTGGACTGTGACTGTGAGTTGCACAGGTCGTCACATAATATGAACGTGATAATTAGGAGCATGTGGAGGTGAATGAGACAACAGCTTTTAGAATGGTAGTTCAGTCTCTTAAATATGCTAGATATGCTATTCTGTTGACTCACAGAGGTTAATACCAGATATAAACATATATTTTGTCTGTTCTGCATATGCACAGATTTCCTATAACAGATGACCATTGTTACCAGAGTCCACCTTGTTTGAGCATCATGGGTTATAGTTTTATTAGATGTTTTGCTTGTTTTTCTTTTCATATGTATTCATCAATACTGAGCAATTACAATGATAGTTTAGTGTTTTCAAACTATTTACTCCATGTTCTGGCATTTTCTTCTCTTTAGCATCAGTTTAATTTTTTTCTCAAAAAACAAAGTAAAGAAATATTACATTCTGTACGTATTTTCAAATATGATTATATGAGTTCAGCACACTTTTGGACAAGTAGTCACAGGTAACATGAAGCAGAATAAATTTGAGAGTTATGTAATTTGCCTCAGATAAAAAATAAATAAATAAACAACCAAAAAAGGAATCAAAATAAATCTAATACATGTTGTCAGTGTGTGTTTTGATCATTGGTTTTAAATGTGAAATTAAAAAACAAGAACAAGCATTATATGTAATGTTTGTTGTTTGCTGCAGAATGAGGGACAGTTTTTTACACACATAATATATAATGAATTGTGCCATTTTTTAAAAAAATACCAGATCAATTTAAACATTTCTACAGTGGAAAACTGGTCATACAATATGGTTTGGGTCTGGCAGAGCGCCAAATGTTAACTAATAATTTTATGACAAGTAATTTTACATAAAATGTCTTTGCAATCCTGCTCAGAAATTATTCCTCACATTGCAGCTAAGCTTGTCATTCAAACATATTTCAGCATGGATTTCACTCCAAAGTGGGAGGATGGTTAAAATATGTTGTAAAATACAAAACTCAAATACAATAACAACAAATTTTTCTACCCCCTTTTTACCCCTGTGCCTTCCCCCTACCGTTAGCTTGAGTCTACGCCTTGAAAATAAGGGTTAAAGTGTAGGGCTAACTTTTCAGCTCCACGAAATCCGACACCACCCGTTTCGTCTCATAACTATGACGCCATCAGACAGCATCGCTAAAACTGTCGCCAACTGCGGCTAGTTCTCAGTTTGATTTTCAGCACTATGCCGTCTCAAGATCAAAAGACTTGTTAAAAAATCTTATGATACATCAGAAATGGCAAATATAACCTGCATATTATAACATTAACCCATGTACGCATTGTTGAAGTTTTCATTACTTTACGATATTGTTAGTAATAAACACGAAAAACGTTCTACAGCTGTTGTCGGCAAATTATAAACAGAGAAACCATGACACAGCAGTCTTTTTAATCATATGATCATTAATCATATGATTATTTGTGCCAAAATGCTTAAGTTTTCAAGTTTTCTTCCTACCCCGCCGTCTTTAGTGTGCATCTGAAATCGCTCTGTTTGAAGGAGTGTATCGCCATTCGCATTAGCCCTACCCCTACCTGCAAAAGAGAATTGCGATAACCCTTCGTCTCTCGTGAACACAGAAAATGTAGGTTTAGGGCTAAAGCGAAGGGCTAAGGGGTAGAAATGAGATTGGATTGAAAACATCCACTTTACTGCTTGAAAGAATAGTTGTTCATAGACGCAACTGTGTGAATTAGCAGCTTTTATGTGGTAGCATTTTGGCTAAACACAAATGGAACAAGTTCATTTATCAGTTTGATTATAAAACATTTCTGCAAGGCCAAGAACACAACAATTAACAAATTAGATTAGTTGAATCCATAACCAGCCACTGAGGGAAAGGGAAGACGCAAAATAAAAAAATTCATCCAACTTGGAATAGTCTGTAGCTACAGTCATGTGTCGGCAGGGACTAATTAATCCAACTGGTGACTCAAACTGAGCGTGTTCATTGCATGTTCAGTTGGGTATTAAGACACCAAAAAGTATTTGTACTTTAAAAAATGTATTAATCGTTCAGGAATCAACCAGATTATAAATCACGAAGCATAGAAAAACTGTAAAAAAAATATAAATCCTTTTAGCTCTTTTAGTTTTATATTTATTTCCTGAAAGAACATGTTTAAAAATAACTAAACTGACTCGCTCAGATGTGACCACATAGGTAGAACAAACAAATCAGAGTTGCTTTGCAGATAACTTTAGTAAATGTTCCAACCTGATATAATGTTGAGAAGACAACTTCTCATTAATCTGATTCCTTAAACAGCTTCTGCTGGTTTTACGATCCTTTTCAGCTGCTCTAGGCAGCAAAATTATGTTCCAATCCCACTAATTGTCTCCATTTGTCCTCCAATGGACACTATTGCACTTTGTAGATGACAACATGAAAAAAATCTGTTCAAAATTATGTCTTTTTTATTTAACTTTTCATATATTTGTGATCAGTTTTCACCCTTAGAGATCCATCCCTGCTTTGTTTTGGCATAGTCCTGTTCCACCAGTAAACTCTTTCCCCTCCATTTAAGCAGCAGACTCCTCCTCCGTCTCTCATCATCGCTTCTGTCCAGGTCACCGCCAGCCTGATGGTAAAAGAGCTGAGTCAGGATAATTTGCACACTACTAACAATTGCCTGCCAGAGGGATGAGGATCTTTACTTTCATATTTTCTTCATTGTGTGTTTTAACTCAGTGAATCTATCATTTATCTAAAACGTCAAAGCTTTGTATGACAGCTGACATTGAGACGTTTTTTAATTGCTATATTTATCTTCATAAGCATGGTTGTTGTGATAAATGTCAACCTTTGTTTGTCATTACTCTTGATTCTGAAGCAAGATTGAAGCACTGTTTGGTGGATGAGAGACTGCCTAAAGGTTTGGCTTGTTGCCATACTGTGGAAGTATGCTCATCCCTGACCCACCAGTTACACCCATAATGCTACTGAGATGCAATGTTCTCATTGAAAAAACTGAGCATGTTTCAAGTGTTGGAACTGCTTGAATACACAGCTGCATAATACAACAGACAATTTATTAAATATCCTTATTCTTTACTGGGACCAACAACATAATTTAAAAAAAATAAATAAAATAAAAGAAATAAAATAAATAAATAAATAAAATAAATTTAAAAAAAAAATAATAAAAGCCACAGCCACAGATTCAACAAATCATCATCAAGTTCACTTGAAAAGGGTAAGATAGTTACAAAGCTGGTCATTGAAATAGATCAACTACAGCACCACAGAAGAAGAGTAAGAAATATAAATTAATAAGGGAGAAAACAGGCCCTGTGATAGACTGGCGACCTGTCCAGGGTGTACCCTGCCTCTCGGCCAATGTCTGCTGGGATTGGCTCCAGCTCCCCTGCGACCCCGTTCAGGAATAAGTGGTAGAAAATGGATGGATGGATGGATGGATGGATGGATGGATGGATGGATGGATAAAAGAGAAAACAATTTCCCCACCCTTGATTCACATTGTTTGATTGATCTGGCTGGAATCCGGAGGGAGGGACGAGGTGGATATGCATCGAGATGCAAATCAGATAGAGGTCAACCACTCACCCAGGTGCTCAGAGACGGCTTTCACAATGTTTAGAAAAGATAAGGAAGAAAAGAAGCTCCAGGGTAGAGATATGTGGTTTTATCCAACATTACATTAGAGGTTAGCTAAAATGTAAAGCAGAGCTACCAAATCATGGTTTTGATGTTGATCAATGGTTTCAAACTCGCGACCCACAGGCTCAACTATGATCTTGATATGACCAATGAAGTGGGCTGGTGTGTTAGAAACTAACACACAGATAAAGATTATAAACCAAAAAAAAACCTCTTAAGAAATTTAATAGGGAAAGACTAAGCACATTGCAAGTCTCTCCTTAGATGTGACAAATCTAAAAATCCTAAAAGGTCTAAAAAGTAGAAAAGATTAGAAGCAATTTGCTGGATTGAACATATTTGGGATTCCTCAACTGCATATTGGTCAACCTTTAAAATGCTGAAGGTTAAATATGGCTAACTTTGTTAGCATACCAGACTAGTGCTTCTGCAAGTGCCACCGTACTCAGAAATATACCTCATGCTTAAAATAGTTTGTCCATATCATTGCTATCAGTGGAATGCTCTGAGATAAAGGTTAAGAGGGATGTCTGGACAGAAAACTGTTCTCACCACATGTTATGTAACAAAATAATGTAGCTTTATTTATAGAATATTTAAAAAGCAGGAATGTCATGATGAAAGATTTTCTTGGTATGCGCATTGTCATAAAATAATCACAACTTTGTCTTCACAATGACTTCTGTGTTAATTGCCATTCCTAAAACCACATGAATTCTTAAAGGTCTTTGTTGTATTTGTCTTTATCTTGATGCCATAATAACAAAATAAAGCAAAGTAAAGCCTCATTCCAGCCAATTTCCCTCTGTTGTAAAAAGAAGAAATACATCTTATTTATCAGTGAAAACTGATTAAATTTTCCACAGCATCTCTATTTAATTGGAACTGTGATTGTAACTTTAACCTCTCTTAAAGAGTATTTTATAACAAAACCTTATTGTATGATGATATAGTATGTTTTTTGTATGTGAGGCATTGTGTTCAACTAATGATTTTAACACAATCATGTGTCTTTTATTACTAATCACCAAACTGTCCTTTTTTCCTTTGAATTTCTTCAGATAATCACTCTCTTCTTGTACTCTGCTTTGCATAATCTATACAGCAAACTTGTCTCCCAATCCAGTACGATTTATAGTTTGTTCAACTATTGATTCTCCCGATTGACTATGAGAAATTTTGGGTACTCATAATATCCATTTAATCCAAATATACATTTATTAATTACCTTGTTGTCATTTCTACATCTGAAGAATTTAATTCAACCTTATTCTGCATAATTAGGAATCATTGTGCAAGACAAACAAAACCGAATTACTAATTCTTTCCTTCATGTTGGAGGATCATGTTTTAAAGGTCATTCCAGATATCTGTAGAGAAACTTGAGCAATCTCACCAAGTGTTTATTCAGTTCCCATCAGGCATTAAATGCTGCCTTGTGTGAGTCTCTGAGCCCGAGTATAAAGGCCCACTTTGAACCGGCCCACAGCATGTGTGGGATGGGAATGTTGGGTACATGGCTCAGCACAGCCATTTCCAACTTGTTCCCACCCAAGTACTTATACAGTACCCATCCTGCTCTGTTTGTGTCCCCACATGACAGCTCTGTGGTCAGAGTGTTCCCCTGTGAATCTCCAGCTCAGTGATCGGAACAGAAAGCTGTTGACTTGCAAAAACACAGTTGGTCGGATGTAGCTGGCAGAAGCAGCTTTTTCAGATGGTGCTACCTTTATTTTTGTGACATAGCATAGCAGTAAGATAAGGGAGGTTTTAATCGCAAGACTTTTTTGAAGTAAGGTTTGAGGATGCGGCATTAAAAGGAGGCACTCTGAAACATGAAAGCTATATATTGCCATCTTGAACTCTAACTCATTAATTTAAGATGGGGTGGCCTCTCAAAAGGGTGAGTGGTTTTGCTTATTTCATCTTTTTCTCCTCAGTGTTTGATTTCTTTGTTTGTGTCAAACAGGAACTCATTTCTTTTGGCACAACAATGGCGTTTAGCCACAGCAGTGCGGTATTTAGTTTTGTGCAGAGATCAGATTTTGTATTCATTTGGTAGTTTTACCCAGAGTCATTTGACTTTACCACAGCATGTTGGAAAAACTGGAAATGGAGTTGAAGAGAGAACAAAGAGAATAGTCAGAGAACAATGAACCTTTATTCTGTAAATAAGATGACTTTAATTAAGGAGATTAATCTTTTAATACTTAGTGGGTCAGATATACTTAAGGTTTGCGTGTACTAAAACACAAACCCATTGCACACGCTAAAAAAAGCACAAACTGATCTACTAACAGTGATTAAAAGGGTTTGCATCTTCCATAGGTGCAAAATTGCGCGTCTTCCTCGAGTTAGTACATTTGTCTCAATGAATATGTAAATTGGGGCGTTTGTAAGAGACACTTATTCCTGTCAAGGACGAGGACACTGGTTTCTTTAGATTGAGAAGAATATAAATTTAATAATGAAGATAAAAGAAGTAGAACATACAATAAACATTGAAACATGAAGGGACAAAACATCAAGACATACAGACATGGTACGAGGTCATAACCCGGGGAGAATATTCCCCAAAGACCTGTGGGTCCCACAGAAGTCTGGAGCTATTCTGCCCCTGTCAGATAGGGGAGCTTTGTTTAAAGACTTTGGTCACATGCGTCAATCTGTTTCTAAACATTTCCCTGATGGAGGGACGCCGGCCTTGCTTCGGCTACTACAACCAAGGTCTTAGCAGATGGTTTACTAAAGTTTAGAATGACATCAGTTTAGGAGCCTTATGGTCGGACCTTTCAGCTAGCAATTAATTAAGAGCAAAGTAATTAAGTTAATACATGAAATTCCTCTATATGTTCACATACAATTTTGCATGGAGTGGGAGGAGAACATGTAAATATATGATTTTAGCACAGGCAAAGCGATTTATCAAACCTGACAGTAATTTTGCTGGTAGAAACTGCGCCTATATTTAGCACGTTTCAAAAGGACGTGCAACGGGGGCAATGCATAATTGTGCACACATGGCTGCAGTGATTGTTGCAATACGAAGACATGGAAATGTAGGAGACCGTTTTTCCTGTCAAGGACGAGGACACTGGTTTCTTTAGATTGAGAAGAATATAAATTTAATAAT
>JBAMHX010000011.1:10712413-10731257 GCA_037177515.1 Pseudomugil tenellus
GGTCCAATTGGAGCCTAACACAACAGCCAGAGATCGTTCTGTATTCTTATTTGATTCATTTGTGTTTATTTTAAATGACTGTTTGTACTAAATTTGTTTAAGAGTCCTGGACCTGACCGGAGGGGACAGAGAAAGTATAGAGTCAATAGAAATGAGGAGAGTTGAGCAAAGACAGATGAGATTAAGATACACCAGACAGAAAGCAATACCTTTTTCAATCCAAACAGAGACACCAGACGACAAACTGCTACACCTGTACAGAGACGTAACAGAGAACATCCTACAGCTTTTGCAGGTCACATATCTTACAATTCTAGCGAGTCCCAGTAAGAGACAAAAACAAGACATTCATCACAACTAAAACCAAAGTACTAGAACCACGCTCAAAGAAACTGACAAGAACACAGCAGCTATTAACATGCAAACACCTTGTCAGCATGCACGCTATGAAGAGTGAAGAATTTCTGAAGAGAAGAAGCTTTATTTGTATAGCACTATTTCATGATAACTTCGTCTCAAGGCGCTTCACATAGATATAATTGAGCCAATTCATAATAAATAGACTATGTAAGAGAACCAAAAAGATTGCATCGAATCTTGAATTCGAGATCTTCCATCCTTACATGCATGATGCAACAGTGGGAAGGAAAACTACATTTTAACAGGAAGGCCCACACTGGGAGCTGGTGTGGGTACGGGTGCCTGATAGCTGAAGGTTCTTCCTCCAATTGTTTTCTTTGAGATTATTAGAGCGAAGTGCTCTGTTTGGAATATATGGAACTATGAGATCTCTGATATACAATGGAGCTTGGTTATGGAAAGCTTGATGTGTAAGGAGAAGGAGAATTTAACAGGGAGCCAACAAAGAGATGCTAAAACTAGAGAAATATGATCTCTTCTGCTAGTTCTCATCAGAACCCTCACTGCATTATTTTGGATCACCTGGATACTTTTCAGGGCATATTTGAGACAGAACATAAATAAGTAATTTTATTAGTCCAGTCTATAAGTAACAAAAGATGATTAAGTTAAAAAGGAAACACATTTTACTGCAGCATTTTACTACTTCTGCGTTTCTGCAACCATTCGGACCGTTGTCGTCTAAACACAGCCCCAGACCTCCTCGTTAATAACCGTTCAGTGGATAAGCCTAATTTAAAATTGTTAGTTACCTCTGATATCAGTTTTATAACTTCTATTTCTTTAACTTCTTTGATATCCGTTCAGTGCATAAGCCTAGTTTTTTCTATAACTCTTTATCTAAACACTCACCGGTCTGTCTCAAAGAATTCTGGGGTCCCAGATCTGTAGTTTGATCCTCTTCCTCCTCTGAGGACCAAACTAAAGGCCCCTGACCCAGGCGGAATTCAACCCGTGGATTCTTGTTCACAAAAATCCTATGTTTTGTGGCCTTCGACAGTCTTCAGTGGCTGCCTGTTATCGATGGAGGAGGGTCTCAGATGTCACGATAACAAGTTAACTTGAGCTTCTTTCTAACAAAAATCCAATTGTGAAAACTTTTCGAGTTATTGCGTTAACACGAAGGATATCCGTTAGTGGCTGTCATGATGAAGCCATTATAACACCCACACTCCACGTTCGGGGCTATAAAAACAGAAGTGTGATCACGCAAACATTAGTGTGCCCTTGCAAAGTTTAGAGACAAGACCGAGAGATCGCAGTCAATGATCCAAGTCAACACACAAAAAAATCCACCTAGAAGGCGACAGAGGAAGCCACCAGTAAGTGCCCCCACAGCCCCGTTGCATTGGTACCAGTAGATCTCCAAGATCAGCAACCTCCAAAGCCCCCTTCCATTACACACCCAAGGTGCAGTCCCAGTCTGGTGGCTTTTAGTGGCTTTCTAATGATTCCTCACAAACTCTTGCAGGTATCATTTGCCATTGTTTTCACCATTTATTAACATGTGATAGTTTTTTGTACTCTAGTCTTATCCACTAGGGTCCAGAAGACCACTATCATATAGTGCACTACAGGGTTCTGAGTACAGTGAGGGTTCTGAGTAAAGTAATGGAAAATGTCTCAGAAACTGTACCTTTCGAATATGATACATTTGCCTTTATAGGGTTTTATGATGATGATTCTGAGTATGAACACAGTTTAATACCAGATCAGCTTATAACTTATATAATAATTTTAAAAAAGAAGGCTCTGGAAGGCAAGATAAAAATATCCATCTTCATTAGAGTCTTTCCAGTGTTGACTCATAACAGAGGTGCTGCTGTAACTATCGACCTGTCCTCTATCAGGGAGCTTTGGTCTTCTCACTGCCGGATTCAGGATTACCACCTTAAGCCTGCGTTCATTAGAGTCACTGCTCAGAGAGATTGATGTTGGGAGAAGTGTTTGCTCAGTTTGACCTGTTATCAGCGCTGTTGTCTAACTGAGAGGAAATAGGAGGTTAAACTAACAAGCACAAAATCCAGCAATTATAGGTAGAAATAAACTTGATCATGCAGTATTGATTCTAGGAATGCCTTGGTGGGTTAGACTGAAATACTGCTGTTTCCAGTTCCCATTTAAAGCTCCACCTTGAAAGAACGAAAAGGGATCTATTTGCAAAAATAACACCTTACACGACATCAACACGGACAAGGCTGATTGGTACTGACGTAGCAGTAAATTACTATTGAGTCTGAATTGTGATGTTAAATTTCAGAACAATGTCATTTGATTTATTTAAAAGAAGAAAAAAAAATATTTATATCATCATTAAAAGAGAAAATCACTTGGAAGATATTAATGTAGCAACTGGATTAATAAGAAACTAAGCAGTGAGCTTCATAATATTAAACCAAATAAAGAAAAAAAAGATTTATTACTTATGCATTAGACAGGTGATGGTCATTCCAATGAGTAATCAGCGTCTTTGTATCTGGTGTCCAGCTCTCCAGCATGCTAGGACATAGGCTACGTATTCATATAAAAATGATGGATAATCTGGGAGTGGAGGAGAATGAGGCATGGAAAAGGGACAAATGTGGCTTGCCAAGCTAAATGATCTGTGACCTAACACCCACTTTAAATTTATGATAAAAACTTCCTTAATTTTCCAATGATTAAGCATGTTATTTCTTGTGGAGGCGTAAGACATGATTGAGACACTCTGTGTTGACTGGCTTGAGCTTAATCAGTAGGCTGGGCTGTGCAAACAACTACACATGTCTCAGATGCTTCACACACGTTAGCTGCACACTGCCTGTAGAGCAGTTTGGACATTTAAACCACTGCACAAATCATCAAATCTGTAATTCTCAGAAACGGGAAAATGAATTACGTTTCCATATAATGGTTAAAAAAGATAAATAAACTCTCAGATTTTCTCAAGTATAAGAGATTTACTTCCCAAATGCATATTTAACTAAATAAAATGTGGAATGTATAATCTATGATTGTTAAAAATGTCATTGTTGACAGCGTACTCTCTTAATAAGCTGCCCAACAAACAACTAAGGTTTTAACTTTATTTAATTCCTTTTCTTTCTGTTTTGGTTCTGTTATACACAAAAAAGGAGCTGTAATTATGCACTGGTCTCTGGCATTACATCATCTCTAACATAAATAAACTATACCAGACTGTAATACCTCATTCTTACTTTGTTCCTTTCCCACACAGTGCCCACATGCAGTCTCTGCAGGTCGACTCGGTCCAGCGGTGGATGGAAGACCTCCGCCACATGACAGAGGTGGAGTGCATGTGTGTCCTCCAGGCCAAACCCATTGGTGTGGAGGAGGACACCCACCAAGGAGAGCTGATTGTAACCTCAGGGGTTGGTGCAGGGGAGCATGTGGCCAGAAACAACTTGCAGACACTCCTCCGCCGTGCGCTGGTGGTCAGTACAGAGCTGGGAAAGATGTTCCAGCGGCTGGAGAAGGGGCGCTGGCAGAGGGTCCACACCACAGCTGTCCGGGCAAACTGCCACGTGCGTTCATTGGTACATGAATACAGCGCTGCTCGGAACACACCGCCTGAAATGCAGAAGGTGATGGTTGATCTTCACAATCACTGATCAGAAACATGTTCTGCAAACATGTATGCTTTCTTGGTTTTATTTACACCACTGTGTTTAAATTGTCATATCATCAACTGATGTCACCTTTCTTTCTGTTGCTACAGTATGAGAAGTCATTGCTTGAAAAGTGTATGGAGCTGACGAATATTACAGAGAGGTGACGCTCACAAACATGAAACTAATATCATTTAATGTCCATCTTTGCATTTGTTATAATTCAAATACTTTCTGCAAACCTGCCTGCAGGTGTCTTCACACTGATGATAAATTCTTCCTGAAATCAATGAGGGAGGCTATCCACGAGATCCTGACAGACGTCAGTGATTCATTCAGCAATATGATTGACATGGCTTTGGCCAATGAGATCCGGGTATGTAGTTAAATTCCACCTCTATAACCGTCTAAATGGAAAAAGCTGACCGACTTACCAAGTTTTTTTCTTTTATTTTCTGCTCTGTCTTGGGTTTGGTTTTATGAGTGCAACTCATTCCGAGTTCAGAGATAATGCGATTATTTTGCTGCTAACAACACATTCAGAATAATAACTCTTTAATACTAGCAGAGGGCAAGCATACTTATTTGTGCATTTTATTAGACGTACAAAATACCTCTTCATGTTAGTCATTGAAATCATAGAATCACACTAAGCTCTCCACACCAATCATCATAGATCTGTCTACATCCCAGATACCTCATCAGTCCTCAGCATGAAAATCTACAAACAAAATGTTACTACCACTTGTTACTGCAAAACTTTTACTATTTTAGTTTTATAGTCTTGTTAAATTCTCCAATATAATCATAAGTCTATTTTCTATGGCTGAAAATATAAATTTGTGTGAGCATTTGACTGCTTATAAGGTAAACTGGCAACAGGTCAGTAACTGGCCATAGAGGAGCACTTCACAGAGGCAAAGTCTCTTAGATATAAAGATCAACAATGTGTGGCAAACTCTGTCTAAACACTGTGAAACAATTCTAGAAAAAATGTTTCATGAAATTGTAGCGACATTGAAGATCCCACCATCTATAAGCTCCAAAGTTTAAGAGAACCAGGAGGAATCTCTGTGCACATATTTCTGTAATGCAACAAATAAGCTACTTGTGAGCAAAACCTAGAAATGTCTAATCTTCTGAAAGCTAAAGCTTATTTTAAATGAATTGTGGCAAAGCAGAAAACTGGTCAGATTAATCAAAATTTGAATTTTTTCTTTAGGAAAAAGCATTTCTCTCCTAAAACTCCAGCAAACTGGTCCATCCACTACCCAGAAATCATCAGACAGCTGTTTAAAGAACTAAGGTTGCAACACAATGGCAAGCATCACCCTTTTTAGAGATATGCGGCTACTATCACTTTCAAAATTGATCTCATATTTTCCACATAGTGGTAAAATTATCGCATAGATCTTTTAATCTTCATCTACAGTTTTAACACTTTAAAATGTTACTTTTTGTTGCCCTTTTTTTATGTTATGGCGTCTTTTTTTGGAATTTTTGTATGGCTTGTTTGTCCTTTTTTGAAACAAATAATTTGATTGTACTGTAAAAGGAGATGCTCACAGATCTTCTTGTACGCAGATGATAAATGGTATTCTTATTGTTGATAAGTAAGTTTAGACTTCTTGCCATTTGTTTTTCAAATATTTTGATTGCTTTTGTTAGTGCATGGTTGATTGTCCACTTGCTTATTGTCTTTGGCTCATTGCTATTGCTTTGTTAATTTTTTTCCTGACATGTTGAAAAGAAACTACTAGTCAATGTTTCTGTTTCAACACGTCATGTTGCTTACGTTCCATTGGGGATAAAATATGGGTTTATAAGATAAGTAAATACTCACTTTCTGTTTTTACTTCCATACTACACAGCATCTCGAATTTGCAGGATTTGCAAGAGATTGAAAAAAAGTCAAGTCAACTTTATTTATAAGCACATTAAAAAACAAGTATTGATGAATGCTCTGTAAAAATAATGATGGCAATAACTAAAAAAATGAACATTTGAATAAAAAAAACAAATGAAAGGAAAAATAAAACAAAATTTTAAAAAGACAATTGTCAAAAAAAACTGAGGAAAATGACAAAACTTTTTATGATTAAAAAGAAAGTAAAATTGAGTCTTTAAACAAGTTTTTAAAAATGTGTAATGGGAAGGTGGTGTCCCAGTGGGATGGGGGAGCCAACAAGTGAAAGAGCTCCATTCCCTCTTCGAAAGAATGAAAGACTGTTTCACCAAATTCAGCAACATGATTAATTTGAGTGTATTGTGTTTCTAACATATTATTGAAGGTCTTTTCTTTCTCCTAGGTTCTGATCAGACAGATTGAGTCATCAGATAGTGTTCACACCATTGGCAGTGCCATTAGCAACCTCCTGTCTCTTACCCAGGATGGACCTCAGCTCTGCAGCATCATCGCCAAGGTACTGAGAACATCCCTCTTAGATTAGCCCTCATTATGACAATGGTTAAGTTCTTTTGTTTAAGGGTTATAGAAGCATATTTCAGAACAGGACAGTGTGCAGAGACACCCTTGTATGGACCACAGTTTGTGTTTTTGCCATCCAGACCAGTAGACTTACAGTATCTCTGTAGACATGCTTCTAAAAAGCATTTTAGTTGGAGATAAGACAAGACAGACCAGACAGAGAGTCTCAATCGGCCATTAGTGAGTCGACTGCCTCTAGGATTTTTTTGATAAGAGAGACCCTTCCTGATTGCGCGCGCACAAACACACACACAAATACAAATACAGCTCCTTTACAGCCAGATTGTCAGATCAATACTGTCAGCTCCCATTAAGAATACACATTGATCACAAATGCAGGCAGCTTAGGTGCCTTTACCTTTCAGTCCATCATGCAGCGCCACTGGCGCAACCATCAGGGGAACACTGCCTACCGTTTGATGCTAATGAATACCCAATACAAAACAAGTCCGCCTGCCATCTGAGTTAATTAGCCTCCAGCTGTCTGTCTGTCACGCTCTCACATACCCATTATAGTGGCTCACATCATCTGGCTCACATCTGAGTTCCTTTTACATTGCAATTTCTACAGCTTGCCGAATTCAGTCACCCACTTGTTCTGAAGAACAGCAATGAGCTGTTTAAGGACTCGGGTGGGGACCTCATGTTTCCGTCTCCCTTCCCGTTACCGTCATCATTGTTGACAATGTTTCGTGAGTGATATACTGCTTAGAGTGATTTGAACAATATTATTAATGGATGAAAGACAAGCGAAGGGAGTGACAACTTCTCAGGAAAAGTGAAAGACTTGCCTGATTAGGTATGAAAGTCGGATGTATCTCCATCCAGCTCACATGATTACAGCAGCAGAGCCTTTCAGCTGCTCATGTATTGTTTTTAATGGAAGCATTGTTTCATCATTTATATGTCAAAGCTGACTTCTGCTAACATAGCATCTAATCAACAAACGTGTGGATAAAGACAAGGATTAAAGATGAAGGATTCAAAAGGAATCAGTTTGAGTTCATTTGAGGGCTGCAACAGAGTGAATACTTTAATAATTCACTGTTTATTTGCTCATCATCAACAGCGAGAGCGTTCATTCAAAACTGTGTCCATCAGACTGATTAATGTCCAAAGCTCACGCTCCTCTCAGATTTATCCAAACCTCAGTACTCCACCACGTTTAGGAAGTTGCTGACTTTACATGTTTATATGTTGCTTGGTTGAGATCAATAGTGTAAATACAGCGAAAATTGCTGCTTTCCATGAACACATCATTAATGAGGGTTAACTGAAATAGTGAAAATGTGGTGTTTTAAATGAAACAATATGTTTGAAGAAACTTTAAAAACTTGTGTTTGTTCAGTGTTTCATTGTATTTATTTAGGCTGCAAGGAGAGCAACGATTCTCTGAAGACTGATTTGGATGACATCTTTCCTTTACAAGATATTTGATCAATTCTGTTGTTTTCTTTTTCTGATTATCAATAATCTGCACATCAGAGGAGTAAAAAAATTTGCAGAAATGAATCATGAATGTAACCCTTTAACTTTCACATGAAGAAAAAGGCTCATTGATCTGTTTGTTTTGCACAAAAATAATCAGAATAAATGTGTTTCAGCAAAAGGTTGAGATGTAAGTTAATACCAACATTACAACAGTGAACTGCTGGAAATGGGAAACGTTGAGAACAAACACTTTGTTTGGTTTTACATACTAAAACAGAATGTTAATGATGGCTAAGGCAGGTTTTTTTTCCACAAGTCATTAAAGAAAATCACCATATTCACTGCAGATTTACCTGTACCACATAGTAGACCAGGAAGCTAAATGGTTAAAGCAGCTTTGTAGCTGTACCACCAACTTCATTAAGTACACAAATAGCTACTCAGCTAAACACATTCTATCTTAGTGGATTTTGTCATGTAGACACAAGGCATGACTTGTGGTTCAAACTGATCACCAGAATGAAGAAGAAAGAGGATTTGACATGGTTGCTGGTATCAGATGGGCTGGTTTAATTATTTCAGAAACTCCTGATTGACCGGGGTTTTGGACAGACTGGTTGGAGATAGTAAAAAGGCAACAGGAAGTCAAATATCCACTGGTCTAATCTAAGGTGTGCAGATTTCCATCTCTGAATACACAGCACATTCACTTCTGAAACAGATGAGCTACAGTAGCAAAAGACCACACAGGATGTCACTCCTGTCAGCTATAGAACAGGAAACTGAGACAACAATTCACACAGAATCACCAAAACTGAACAACAGAAAACTGGAAAAAAAAATATAGCTGTTGTGATAAGTCAGCATTTTAGCTGCTACATCCAGCTGGTAGGCTCAAAATTAAGTGGAAACAATATGAATTCAGCCTGTGTTGTATGGTGAAATGCTGGGGGAGATATTGTCTTGGCACACTTTAGGCCCTTAAATACCAAATGAACACTGAATATTGTTGCTGCCCATGTATACCCCTTTATGATTACAGTGTAAGATCTTCTGATGGATCTGATGGATACTTGGATCATAGATAAGTGCAGTCAGCCTGCTGTCCAGTTGGACACAGGTGTTGCATGCAGTGCTAGAGGCGCAATTTTTATTTTTTGTTCCCAATGTCATTAGTACTGAATTTTCTAGAAAAAAAGAGCTAGAAAAAATTTTCCTGACTCAGTATATCTTATCTATTTATAGCAACTAAGTGCGGAAATGCTCCTTAAAGAGAGTCTTTAGCCTGCTCTTGTAAGTAGATAAGGACTTTGGCAGTTCGTTTCACCACCGGGGAACAACAAAGGAGAAAAGTCTCGCTTGTGATTTAGCCCCACGTAGTGATGGTAGTGTTAGGCTTCTTTCACTGGTTGAGTGGAAAGTCGACAGGGAGTATAATTCTGCATTAATGAGTCGAGGTAGACAGGAACAATTTGAATTAATGAAGCAAAGCTTTGAATTTGATGCGTGCGGCAAATGGGAGCCAGTGCAGTGTGATTAGCAGTGGAGTGACATGAGCTTGTTTTGGTTGGTTGAAGACCAGACGGGCTGCTGCATTTTGGATCATCTGCAGAGGTTTAACAGAGCATGCTGGCAGGCCTGCCAGTAAGGAATTGCAGTAGTCAATACGAGAAGTGACTAGAGCCTGAACCAAGAGCTGCGTTGCAAGCTCTGTCAGGTAGGGTCTGATCATTCTGATGTTGTACAGAGCAAATCAGCAAGTATGGGCAACCAAGGCAACATGGACCTTGAAGGTCAACTGTTCATCCATCATGACACCAAGATTCCAGAAAGCAGATATAGGCACAAGTGTGACAGGGTCACAGTTTACACTTATCGGCATATGTAAGGAAGGACTGGCTGGACAGACTATGAGCTCCGTTTTAGAAAGATTTAGCTGAAGGTGGCGATCCTTCATCCATGCAGAGATATCAGGGAGGCATGCTGATATTCTCATTGAGACGGCTGCATCGTCAGGTGGAAAGGAAAAGCTGAATGTCATCTGCATAGCAGTGGTAGAAAAATGCCATGAGAGCTTATGACCGCACCAAGTGAGGAAGTATATAGCGAAAAAAGAAAAGGGCCGAGCACTGAGCCCTGAGGGCCCCCTATTGTAAACAGTTGGATGATGCACCACATCACAAAGTTTAAATCATCTCTAACTGTTTTTTTTTTTTTTTGCACATGACAGTGATGAACAAATAGCTTGCTATGCAGGCACCAACATATAAATTTTTCCAAACATAATGCAATGAGCCTTTAATTGTCTTGGTTTGTGGAAATGACTTCTTCTCATTGTGAAAAACACAACTATGAATGTTTTGTAACTGCCTGAACATCCGATACATCTGTAGCATCCACGTTAAATGACAAATGCGTTGTTAAATATTACTATATCAAACCACAACCAAACCACCATTTAAATTTCCTCCATAAAACAAAGCAACTTTCATTTTAAAGTGTATTCATATAGAACATCAAAAGTGCTTTACATAAAACATTAAAAGCAATGTAAAAAAAAACAAAAAATCAAATGTGATCAAATGCAAAAAATTAATGTTAACAGTTTCTGAGAAAAGTCAGGAAACAGAAAAACTGGTATGAGTTGCAGCAGACCAGCAATATCATTGGGTACAACAGAGCAGAGAGAAAGCACCACGAAGCTGAGATGGAAAGAGCTGAACATGCCATGCAAGCCTGAAGGTGCACACATGGATAGAGAGGCATGAATGTGAGAACAAATATGTCGTAAGAGCTCCGTTTAAGGAATGAGGAAGAAATCAGTGGAAGCAATTGTTTATTGAAGAAAGAAAAGAAACGTCTGACAAGCCTAACAATCTGTAAAAATCTGGAGAGAGTTTAAAAAAGGATGGAATAAACAGAAAGACGCTGCTGACATAAGCTGGTGATTGCATTTATATTATTTAAAAAAAAAATCCAACTTGTTGAATGAACAGGATCAACAGGCCTCCCATCACTACCAGAGCAGTTTGAATCAACATGAAAGCCTTGCTGGAGTTTCGCACGGTTCACTGTAAATCATCTGATCATGTTGGCAGTTCTTGCAGGTTCGGTGGACCAATATTACGTAAGCAGTGAACAGAGATGAGCAGTCAGGCCGGAGGGCAGGACGATTAACCACTTCAAACCTCAGCAATGCGGCCTTAGCAGAATATGAGACATGCCTGCCCAGTATAATAGCCTTATTAGGATAATGGTGGTAGTTACAGGATTCGTCTTCCTCCAGGTAATTCTAGCTATCTGTGCAGCCAATACAATTCTCCAAGTGTTTTGTGTATCAGACGCATGCTGTAGTGGAGGCAGGGAGCCAATACAGGAGCTATTTTTGTTTGCTTATACCAAGTATAACTGAACAAAAAAAAAATGCTCAACCATTATGGCTCCCAAAATCATAATTTTTTTCTTTTCTTTTTTTGTATATTACATTTTATTTTTGCTCTGTGTTCTGTATTCATGAAATATGTATATTTTGGCCAATTTTATTCACTTTCAAAAATTGTTGGAGCCATTTGATAGTTTCTGTGGTTGGCAGGCTTGCAGAGTTAAGCTGGCCAAACCCATCGGTCATCCCAGGTCTCCTGGATTCTTTGAAACCAGAACGCTGCTGTTGGCTTCAACCTGTGTGGGTCTCTTTGGCTCTCTCATATGGTGTGCAGGAAGGAGCACTTTGTTCCCATATTTTCAAAAGAACATGTGCTCAGAGACAAGAGCAGACAATGACGTATGGTCTATAATTTGGTCGTATGACTCTAACATCATCTAACATAGGACTTTCAAGAATCTCAGTTGAAAGATTTTTTCTTAAACTAACGTCCTCATTTGACCAATGTCGTTTTCTTAAAATAAACACGAAGGGAACAAATTGCTGAAATCTACAGATTTAATCTGTTATTGTCATAAACTGATCAATCAGTTAAATTAACTTTTAAAATTGCAGGATTTTCTGAGTCTGTTCAGTATTTGGTTGTTTTTTAGGATAGATGTAAGATAAATGTTAATTTATGCTGGATTTTTGGCAAGAAAAACCTATGTTTGAATCTATAACAATTATCCTCTGATATGTAGGAAAAAAGGAAACTATTAAATTCAAGTCTTTTGATAGTCATGGAAAATGTGGAACAGGACAAATAATTACTGACACATCAGCCTATTCTTTCCATGCTTAGTCTATATTGTTTATTCAGGGTTGCAAGTAAAACTGAAGCATATTTTTAAAAAGCAGACCAGCGGTAAGGTACAACCTGGAGCGGTTGCCAGTCAATTACAGACCTCTTAAAATGCTGGTGGATTTTTCTAGAAGTCGTATTCGTATTTGAAAAATGTACCTTTTTAAAGTTTAGTTTTCTGCCTGAATCAAACCGTTTAGATCTTAAAGGCAAAGATCAAAACAGTAAAGTAGAAACATGCTTTCTAATTTAAAAAAAATGGTATTGATTAAAATAATTGCACCACAATTAATACATAAGCAGGGCCGTATCAAGCCCTTTTGGGTGTGGGGCCCCAAGCGAATTTTTATTTGGTCATTCAATCTGTATAATAACATGTAAAATTAAAATTTTGTGGTTATTATTTTTTTAATATTTATATTTATTGATGTTATAATTTTATGTATATATAAATATCTGGATCTCTACATAATTCAAGTGCTTTTTCGAGGCCCCTTGGTGGTATGGGCACTTAGTTTGCTTATGCCGTTGGAAACCTCTGGATGTGAGAAGATATTAATTATTAAATATTGCACTATAGTAAAACATATAGTAAAAACTTTAAAACACTCAGTCAACACAGAAAAAAATGTATCTATTGCAACCATTTGAAAACAAATTTACTATGCTGATGATCTCTTAAAGTTTTAGTAACCTTACCACATGTGCTGTATTCACAGGAAGGAGCTGTGGTGGCCCTGTTTAAGATCTGCCGACAGGACCGCTTCAGAGACCTCTACGCTCATGCTCTGAGAACTGTGGCGTCCATCTGCTGTGTGGAAGAGGGCATCAACCAACTAGACAAGGTAGAGCCATCAGTTGCAAACACATGCATGGATAAGCCTTCCCTTTTTATCTTTATTTACTTATTTTTATGTTTAGATAGTTATATGCTTTCATGCTATATCACCACCTTAGTGGGGGCCACCTGCGTTGGGGGCTGTAATTGGTTCTGGCTTGTGGTGGACGTCCGCTTGGCCCGATGGGGGTGGGGGTCTGTGGCATTGTTTCGCTGGTGTGGGCCCCTGTCGGTGGTTGGGGCTTTCTGCCTTTGGGTTGTAAGCAGCACTCAGTGCAGTGGACCTAATGAGATGGGATTTCCTGACATGGCTCCTGTGTATTCAACCACAAGTATTTATAAGGTTGTCCAGGTTTAATAGACAATATGGATTTAATATGTATCTGTATGTGTGTGTGTGTGTGTGTGTGTGTGTGTGTGTGTGTGTGTGTGTGTGTGTGTGTGTGTGTGTGTGTGTGTGTGCGTGGTGGGGTAAGAATGTAGATTATGTAGAGTGGCTGGATTGCTTTTAAATGTATAAATCACTTTTTGCTACAATTATGATGAAAAGTGCTTTATAAATAAAGTTTGAATTATATTGAAATAGTTCCCCACTTAAATGGCTTTACTGGTCTCTACTTTGCAAACTGTCTCTTTTGAACGTACATTAAACATCATTCTTTATTTATCAGTGAGGCCAACACAGACACAAAAAAGCTACACACAATAAGCCCTATAAAAAATATCATCTAAATAAAAAATCATCTATACGTTGCAGCTATAAAACAAATAAGAAGAGACAGAGGAGGTACTTTAATAAATCCAATAAAAAAGAAAATATGGATAAATATAAAATAATATAAAAATGAGACCAAATGAAAGTACTTTTATTGTATTAAGAACATCACTTCCAGTAAAAGCTGTGTCATCCTAGCCGGGTGTTGTTTAACACTTATCCACTGAAGTTCTCCTCTTCTCATTCAGTCGCCTACCGTCTCTCCTGGTGTTATGACTGGAAGGCCTCCGTTTATTTTCCCAGATGAACATGTGCCAACAAAGGCAGCGAGAGGAGGCCCAGCTGCTTTGAAGCAAATTGTATAATCACAAGGGATCAAACAGTTAAAGCAACGATTTGGCAGGAAAATGTGCACTTTAAACATGATGTAATTCTACTTGAAATACTTTCAGCTTTTCTGTAATGATTGATATTTTTACTTGACACCCGACTCTGTCTGATTGTTACTTTCATAGTGAAACAAACAGGACACTAATTAGTATAAAGTATATGAAGCAGGTTATATTTCTCTCGCAATACTAAATGATTTTACATTATTCATGAGCCAGATTTAACAATCTTTGGGCTAACTTGACTCCAGATTTCTATTTACATTATATCTACCATTATATTTTTATGAATGACTTCACAAAGATCTGTTAACTCAGTCAAATTAAAATCTACGAGACAGTGAGATAACAAGTACCATACGGTGGTTACATAAATCCTGATGATACTATGCACATTATATTAGTGCATACAGCATCTATGACGTATACGAGTGGCTTCGGCGTGAGCTATGAGCTAATTATGGGACTGCTTGAATGCAGAGTCAGTAGGTCAAACATCTTTTCTTCCACTGTCGATGTGTGTTTATAGGAAAAAAAAAGGTGGGACAGAGAGAAAGAGAAAAAAAAAACGCTAATGAGACATCGATAACTCTGCGTCCTTGTTTATTCTCTGCGGTAAATTCCACCAAAACAAACACTAGACACACCTGTGTTGAGTGGAGCGTTTACAGAAAGACAAATATATCTCGATTCAGCTGAACGATGCCACAGCAGCGTCTGTTCGCATCCAGAGCAGCTGGGACTGCTTAAATCATCTGTGAACATTCTTTAAGAGGAACCTGAAGTCTGAACCCAACATTAGCAGCCTGGTCCCAGAGGAGAGGCTGTCAGGCAAGTCTGCGCTCCCAACCGCTCACCGGCAATCATTCAGGCTTCACAAACACAACTGTCCTTGTTGGTGGGTGATCTAGAAAAACGGGCAGCAGTCACCACTGCTTGTTGGTGGATATAATGCCTTAGTTCCCCCCCGCCCAGCTAGAGCTTTATGTAATCATAATAATGGTGTATTGTGGAATATCAACATTGCTTATCGATTATGTGCTCACTGAACATAGATAAACAATTGGAGAGTGAGTAGATGACTGCAGTATTTAAGTAAGTAAGGTTTCAGCCTTTACATCACCGTTCATTTAAAATAAACCTGAACTAAAATGTAGTTAGAAACACCATAAACTTGGAAAGTATATCCTCTACGTTTTACTGGAGAGGCATGTGAAAGACATCTGAGAAGAAATGAAAGCTTAACTTAGAACATAATGTGATGCAAAGTCAATTGTGTAGACAATGTTGGAATGTTTTCCAAATTTAAAATCTGCTGATTTAACACAATCACTTCTTTTCCTCTCAGAAATATCAGCGATGAAAATAGATTTTAAAATGTTCAAATCATAAAAAAGAAGGATAAACCAAAGTAATATTATTTTATTTTATAGTTAAACCTCTGGTTACCTACATTTCCCTCATCACATCAAGACAAGAAGGTTTGTGCTTTCAGAACAAAACAAATATTAATTATTCTACATATTCTTTTTCAAGCGCCTTTTTTTCTGTCGATCTCTCGTTACTATGTAAACATCTACAGTATCATAAGATGCTGACAGATAAAAAATGTTACGCAGTAATAATGCAGTGCTTGCGATGATGCTTTCAGAAGCAAAGTGACTTTGTGTTAGATGTCAGAGCCTCACTTTGCTTGTTCAGCTCCAGAGTGGAGCTGTGTGAGGGATGCCAGTCTTCATCATTATGTTTTTTTATACAATTAAAGTTGCAGAAAACACATTTTTATATATACATACTTAAAGTATTGAAATTATTTATTGACATTTTGGAGTATGTAGGCCATTTTATATTATAGATTTGTATGTTTTCCATTGCATTGTTTAATAACGGAGTATGGAGTTTTTATCATTTTATTTAAACATTAAAGCTTTTAAATTTAAATAGTTTTCACTCAGATCAACAGCTTCAAATAGGCCATATTTCAAAACAATACATTAGATTTTTCTGTGCATTTCTACAGGTTTATTTTCATGTTGACATGTCGCAAAACCAGAGATGTCCCAGTCAGTGTGTTGTGTGTTGGGAGGACTGGGACTCCTGTTTATCCAATTGGTCGTCTGTCTGTTTAGATTTCAGTATGACGACAAATTGGAGAAATCTGTCATTTCAGAAAGCCACAAGGAAAAAAAGCCACAAAAAAAACTCCTCAGGGCCAACTTTTTCATCATTTATTCAAGTTGATATAAAAGTTATTTAGCAATGACCCAGAGAGTAAATAATCTGATATGTTTACTGTCCTGTAAATGAGGAGTTGGGAAGCATCCTGTTTTGGGAAGGAGAAGGAGGTCCGGGAAGGGAAGAGTGGTGAGTCGAGGATGAACGGGGGTGTAGGGAGTGGATCGTTCCACATCAGTGGGTTGCTCCGGCACAGTGCTGCTGACGTCCACAGAGACAAAAATAGGGAATTGCCCTGTGAAGCTCTGCACGCTGATGCTCGTCAGCGGATAAGACTGACAGGTGTGGCTGAATGAGTGCCGTCACTTTGCTCCACTAGAGATATTTGTTGGAAAACCTTTGTTCTCAGATATCATGTCTGGCTTTGTCTCTGAACAACCTAATTGCTTCATTTCCAAAATGATGAAACATGATGGTTGTGATGGAGACACAACACACTTGTGCTGCTTATTATGAGTTTAAAGCAGCAGTATGGATGATCCACAGTGGAAGCTGATTTTAAACACTTTCACATGTGCAGAACCTGTTGAGAACTGCTTCATATAGCTAGAAAGAAAAGATTATAACAGGCAGGAACTGTGTAGCACAAACTGTTAAACACTGCCCTCAAGTGGAGGAATACTTCTTCCACAGCTAATCCATTTCTCTCTAATTCCACCTACAGATAAAAGCTAAAGATAAGATTAAACGGTCTCATGCTTTGTCAACCTTCTGCCATGTGCACCAAAACAGATCTCCTCACTTTGAGCTCATCCATGACAGCAGACGACGCACACAGAATGGATGAATGCTGGTCTGCTGTGCATGTTTCTCAGTCAAATGTAAGTCTTACAGGCTGAGCCAACATTTGGTCAAGTTGACATCTCAGACACAGATCTGCCCATCAGACGGTGACTGATATAGCAACTGCTGCGTTACTTCTGACAGGATTTACGGATAACTTGAAAGAGGCAAAACTTTATGTTGTATGTCTAAGATGTGCAGGAAACAGTAATGTCTGACGTAGAGTTTGTGACGTAAAAATGCTAAATGAAGTCCAGCTGATCACTGATCTCAAAAACCAAATGGAATGATGCTGCCCTCATGCGACTGAAGGGATGTTGTAAAAGAAAGATAAAAGCAAAAATAGACCCCTCCCCACACCACACACACACACACACACTGCAGACAAACCGTCCAATCGTTCTGTCATCAGATCAATGATAAAATTAGACTTTGCTTCTCACTGAGAATAGTTTTTGCAAGTACCCAACAGGATGTCACATGAGCTGCAGGAAGAATGCCTGACCCCTGTGTGTCCACTCTACTGTACCTGTTGGACTGGTTGAGCTAAAGGTTGCTACTCTGTAACGCCCTCCTGTCTCTGTAAGGATGTTCTGGATGTTAGTAAAATGGCTATTGACTTGCTATTTATATTTATTCATTCAAGACTATTATTCCCAGAACAAATTGTTTTTGTTTGCTTTGTCATTAGAAATTGAATTAATACATTGGAAATTCTCTAAAAAATATTACAATGTTTTAACAGGGATTGCCATCAGTTGCATTCCTCTCATTTTGGCCTATATTTGACACAAATAGTGGAAAATGATTTTGAATTGCAGAGAGGATGAAACTGTGATTTTCTAATCTCTTGATTAGACGTTGTCAATATAATGTATGAGGATGAATAATAATACATCATATTAGGTACATTTACAGACAGGGTCCTATAATGTTTGCTAATCTGTGAGGATATGGAGGAGGGAGGAGAACTCTGGTCCTCCACAGCCTATCGACTGCAGCTATTGAAGGTTTATGCTGTTATAAAGCTGTTTCAAACAGACTGAAACTAGGAGCTCGAGTTTATGTTTGTGTAAATGGGTATATGTGTGCTGTGTAGCTAAAAGTTTAATGATGTGTGTGTTATTGAGCTCTTATGTTTAATCCTTCAGTGTGTGAAGGTTTTAAATATTCAAACGTTATTTTATAAAGTACTTCAAACTAGATCTGTATAAAAACTGCTTTATAAATATAGTTTGGTTAATGAATCAATTACACTGTTATCACTTTTTGTTTGTAAGGTCTGAGTGATTTTCAGAGAAAATCCTCTGTAGGTGCTGAAGGCTAACACTATATGTACTAAAATACAAAATAAATAAATAAGCTGAACAAAATGAAGTCAATCACCTATATAGTTACACAAAATTACTGATGATCACATGAGATTGTAAGGTAACTGCATGCAACATGTGTCTCACATGTAGGTGGACGGGATTCTATGCCTGGCAGACATCTTGACTGATGAAAGCAGCATGGAAGCAGCCAAGGCTGAGGCGGCGGCGGTTGTGGCTCAGATCACATCTCCCCATCACACATCCACTCAGCATCTCGCCAGCTTCCTGGAGAGCATGCACGACATTGTAACTGCACTCATCAGTGAGTGATGCTGTATCCCATGATGCTGTGCTGGTTTTCAAACCCACAACTCAACTGATAATCTGAAGATAATATA
>JBAMHX010000011.1:10742030-10756764 GCA_037177515.1 Pseudomugil tenellus
ATAATGAAGAATAAAAGTTGAACGTACATTAAAACATGGAGTGAAACAATACATGAAAGACAAACAGACAAGGTACAGAGGTATGTTGTCACACAGAAGACCAAAGCAATTCTGCCCTGTCACTTAGAGACACCTTCATTTAAAGACTATGTGTGCGTCGCACTCTGGAGTCTCAATTCTGCTATGACGGATAAAGACTTATGTCTCTTCTAAACATTTTCCTGATGGAAGGACGCTGGCCTTGCAGATGGTTTACTAACGGTCAGAATGACATCAGTTTAGGAGCATTATGGTCAGACCTTTCAGCTAGACATTAATTGAGAATACGGTAATTAAGCTATTATATACAATTTTCACAACACTAACACTGAGCTGACCTGCTCACGTTTTTTAACACCACCCCCTTTTGCAGCCACTGTACCTGAGTAAATCGTTCGTTCATGGGCAGCTGTTGCTCAGGAAGAAGAGCAGTTGTCTTTCAACCGGAAAGTTGAAAGATCTATTCCAGGCTTTCCCTGACTATGTGCCAAAGTGTTCTTGGGTAAGACATTCAAGATAGCCTCCGATGCCTCAATTGGAGTATGAGTGTGTGTGTGTGTGTGTGTGTGAGTGTCAGAATGGGTAAATGTGCTGTGTAGTATAAAACGTTTAGTGGTCAACATGATTGGAAAAGTGTTATATAGGTCCATCCTGTACTAGGTAGACACCTAGTTAGTGGTGAACACACTAGCTGTGTATAAAGTTGTGATAACATGTCAGTAAAAAAGCTGTTTTATCCCAACCTTCATGTATCCTGTTGCCTTTATCAAATAAAGTCAGTTAATGACATCAGTGCTTCCAGCAGCTGTGACGGACTGTCTCTCGCCCAATGATTGCTGGGATGGGCCCCAGCTTCCTTCCTTTGATTGGATTAAGGGGCTAGGATTTGACTGACTGCTTTCAGCGGGAAAACAGCTAGTTAACTGGTTGTGTTCACTGTTTAACTGGTCAAAGTCAGCTTTATTTGTATAGTACCACTTTATAACCATCTCAGCTGCTTTACAGCCGCATTCATTTGAAATCATAAATTTATAAAATATAGTCTGGGTAAGGAACATCAACATATTTCACTAAATTTTGACTTTGACCCAATCTCCTATCCTGAGCATCCATGTAGCCACATTGGGAAAGAAAACTTCCCTTTCCCAGGAAGGCAAAATCTCCGGCAGAACAAGGACAGCAGCCTTCTGCCTTGACTGGCTTTAAGCGGAGATGACAGGAATAAGACACCAACAAACACTGGAATCTTTTGCCAGGAAGACCTGCTGAGAGAGGAAGAATATGTTAATGATGCCAAATTCATATGTTTATACCTCTTTTATATATTATCTATGGTTTATACATGGAAAGTAAGAAGTAGAAAAATAACAAAGGAAGCGCTCAGTGCATTATGGGACATCCCCCAGCAGTCAAGCCTACAGACTCATAGCTGAGGGATTACTAACCCCTTAACTATAAGGTTTATCAAAAGGGAAAATTTGTAGCCAGATCTTAAAGGTAGAGAGGGTGTATCCTTCCTGAACCCACACTGGGAGCTGGTTCCAAAGGAGACGAACCTGATAGCCAAAGGCTCTTTCTCCAGTCGTTTTCTTGGAGACTCTGGGAACTACGAGTAGATCTGCAGTCTGAGAGCAAAGTGCTCTGTTTGGAATATATGGAACTATGAGATCTCTGATATACAATTGAGCTTGGTCATGGAGAGCTTTATATGTAAGGAGAAGGATTTTAAAGTCTAACCTATATTTAACAGTGAGCCAATGAATAGATGCTAAAACTGGAGACATATGATTTCTTCTGCTAGTTCTCATCAGAACCCTCGCTGGAGCATTTTGGATCAGCTGGAGACTTGTGAGCCAAAAGACAAATCCTGGACAAAATAGCTTTACGGTTCCACATTTTATTACTAGAAGCCAAATTAATGCCATCCAGATTAACTGATGGGACAATTTTGTCTTGGGTTTTTCAGACCTTTAAAGAAGGACCTCACCATTCTCTTAATTTACAAGAAGAAAATTCAGGTCATTCAGATATTTTTGACATCTTTGTAATCCAACAGACTGAGTCGTTTTTTGGGTTTATTTATTATTGATTTGGGGCTAATAGTTGGTTAGTTTTGACTAAAAACAGGTTAAAGACATTATGTGCAGGTGCTGATGGACAATTTGCAGAATTACAACACTTTTGGATGATCTATTTCCATTTTAGTCCAAAATGTTTTACTGATGCAGCTGTTTGTCTCTTCGTGAGAGAATCAAATAGTTCCAGACCTGAATGCATCATAATGAAAAAAGAAAAAAAAAAAATTAAAGATCAGAGTTTGATGTCCTTGAGCCAGGCATGGGTCAAAAAAAAGGAAGGTGAGAAGATCAGGATGCAGTAAACAGGCGTGGGTCAGAGCCGAGGAAGCGAGCCGAGAGGAAACAGGGAGACAGGTGGAGATCTAGAACCAGGGAATCAGGCTGAGGGGTGTCCAGGAACAGGCGGGAGTTGAAACCCGGGAGTAAATCCAAATAAGTTTGTCCAGAGGCAGGGTGGTGAGTTAGAGCCAGGGAAGGGAAACGGGATATGGAATGAAGGACGGGAAAAGGCTGGTGGATACGATGATGTCTGACAAAGGAATGACTGGAGAGCTGAGTATTATATGGGAGTGAGGGAATAGGGAACAGGTGCAGGTGATCAGGTATGATGAGTCTGGTAGCAGGTGAAGGTAATGGAACTGATTAGGTCCTGAGTCGGGGCGTGGCAGACACAAGGCATGACAGATGTCAAGAGACCAGTTAGCTTAAGTTAGCTTAAGATGAGAGCAACTTATCTTTCATACAAACCTCTCTCCTGCCCATCTACTAATTTTCTCTAATTTTTCCTGTCTCCAATCTGTACTCCCCATCTCATAAGAGATATTTATAACGTTTAATGACACCGGCTTAAGTAATGATCTACTTTGCAGGTAATGTGTAAAACTGATCTCGGGGAAGTACTCGGGGAATGTAACATTATGTTATTTCATTACTTATTTTATAACCATATTTAGGCTTTTACTGAACATTTAAATAAAACAGGACAAGTCAGTTTTAAGACTGCGGGAAATTCTGTTGTTTAAACATCAACACAACAACTTAAACCAGCAGACAGATGTAAATCACTTCCCCACATCTAGACACAGTGTTACATATCTCCACATCCCCATCATCTCCACCAGCTTTCCGTCCAGTCCAAACTGAAGCTGCCTGCTGTCCTAGAGGTCTCAGAGTATTGTCTGTTTCCGTGATGCAGCCAATGTCATCATAACTTCATCACCTCTGCTTCTGTGTTCTGACTAATTCTTAAAAGTATGAAGAGTCCAGTGGGTTTCTTCATTTTGCACATCTTTGCTGTTTATAGCCACTCAGTGGCTATAATATTGTTTTTTGAAAAAGATAATCAGGTTTAGACAAGAGTCAGATCAAATGATATTTGATGTAAAATAATGTTATAAGTTACATCAGTGTGTCAATATTTATATCCCTTATTAAGAAAAACACAGTGTAGGATCTTTGTTTACTGACCCTCAGTCTGTTAGCTAATCTCTCAAAATCTAAAACAGCCGAATGATGGTCAATTTCCAGTATCCCAGCCAGCACCTCTACATTGTTGTTACACCTTGGACAAGTTCAAAAACCCCAGCCAGTCTGCTAGTCAGTGGCATCCAGCTGGCATTCAGTTCAGAGAACAAGAGTAGAGTGCTCAGCACGGTTACACGTGTCATGCTTCCTGTGATAGTCTGTAGCAGCTTCCAAGTTGTGACTTGCCAGAAATCTGCTAATTCCAAACAGTGGAAAACCGGTGATCATAAAGCAGATAAGATAATCATCCACAGACATTACCATCAGGCACAGCGCTCTCCATGTCTACCACGGATCCCTCCCGTAACCAGCTGGGTATGTCTCCCTTGGACATGTGGGGTCCACATTTGCCGTTCTTCTGGTTTTGGTCAATTTCGTTATTCAACCAGCTGACCAGATTCATTATGAAATTATCAGGGAGAAATGCAGAGATGCTCTTTATAGAGAGATACACACAGACAGACAGTTCAAGGATCACAGAGACGGGAGAGAAGAAAAAAGCATCTGCTTTGCTCAGAAGCTGGAAGAGAAGAAGTGCTGGAATTCCTACCATGATTCCTTTTCCTGTATTTGTGGCATCCAGACCAGTGATTTGAATATACTTTCCATTCTTTCCATACATCCCAGTATACTTGAGACATCAGAGTTTCCAAAGCACCTGATCATCTGTGCCTAAAGGAATACTGCAGTGTTTTGAAACTAATTACAGTGGCATTGGACATATTGCAAGGTGTCACCAACTATTACTACTACTAGTAATAATAATCCATTTTATTTAAAAGCGCCTTTCATGTCACTTGAGGTCGCTGTACAATAAAACACAATAAAACAACAACAAACAATAAGATACAAAATAAAAGTATGTGGACAGAGTGAGTTACAGAGAATACGATTCTGGAACAGATGAGTTTTGAGTTGTGATTTGAACAAGTGAAAATAGGTGTAAGAGTTGGAGGGCTGAGCGGCTGAATGCTAGAGAGAGACGGCTAAAGGGAACTATAGTAGGTTTTTTTTTTACCAACCCTGTATACTGTGATGTACAGGATTCAGGCTCTCTGAAATGGACTGCCCAGCAGAACTACTAGGTATGATTGTACAGGTACACCTTTTCTTATTTTTTCTTTTTTACATTTTTTTAAGACATATGAGGTGTTAAAAGTTTTCAACATGTTCTAGAGGGCTGTTTACCTATTCAGTAAAATAATTTCCCAATGGAAGCAAATTATTTGTGTCCAAAATATCCACTAAGATGTGAAAGTGGTGTGTTGACTTTTTTTTTTATTTTGAACTTCTACAGAGATAAAACAAAGCTTCTTTTTATGGCATAGTTCATGATGGACTGCCACGAATTTGTTCAATTGTTCCTTGAATGCACCTTAATTTTTTCCTGCAGTGCAGGTGGTTATTTTCTATGAGTCAGAGTTGATTCTCAAATTGCTGATGCGTTTAAATAGCTTTTTTATTTTTTCAAAGCAAATGGCCTTGATCAAATGTGTATTCAGAGCTATTATTCATTCTTTATCAAACTGATAAATGAAAGACAAGCACAGGCGATTCATTTTTTCAAAACAAAAATTAAGATTTTGCACTGTTTCACTAAAATAGCCCTTGGCAGCCATGTACAGTAGCTCACTGCATACAGGGGCCAGCATCTCTGTGGAGAAATGAACGTAATGAAATGCAGTCATTAAAATTTCAAAAGCCACCATCTTAGTAGTTTCAAATTGTGTTTTTATTAAGTCTGTATATTTGCATTTATCTGTGTATGTGTGTGGGGTGAGAGCTACTGCTGGTCTTTAGGGGCTGCAGAATTTCCAGCAGAGACGCTTCCTTAAACATCTCATGTGTGAACAACATTGATAAATATTGGGGGATTTTTAAGTTATTCATTTAAAAAATGACACTATTGCCACTAGCTGATATGGAAAGTAAATTTTAAACACAACCAGTAAGAATGTAAAAATGAAGCCAGCTGAAACATCTCCACAGCATTGACTTAACCTTAATCAAACATGGATTGTTTTTTCCTAGAAAAATAACTGGGAAAAATTCTTCCTTCTTTATCTATTCTTTTAATTCATTCACTAAACATTCAAAGCAACTATCTGATCGTACAAAATACCTGCACCTGTTGTGTTGCATATTTCTGTACATTTTTAATATGAACTTTTGTTATTATGGGTTTTTTTTTTTCCTTAATGTTTCTTACTCTGTATGTCTGTGCTGTCTTAATCATGTATTTTACTGCTTTTTTAACATCATGGCCCTTTTGACTAATTCTGGCTTTTTACTCATGTATTATTATGTGTTTTATGAAATTGGGTTGTACCCTTCAAATAAAAACAATTTAATCTAAAAAAATGCATGTGTTGGCAACATCACACTATGGGAATGTTGTTATCAGAAAAGAAAACATTTATTTAACCAAATATATGTATATGTTGTTTCATTTTTGTAAATTACATATTTTCAAGTTTCAATGATGCAGGTATTGTTTTGGCCATTTGAATTGCATGATCCTGCATATCACTTTTCAGACCCCTCAAGCAACTTTTTCTAAAAGAAAACAATGGTGACAAATTTAGCCATAATTGGAGACTTTTGGTGTCCGGCATGCAATCATGCATTGTGTACTTTTCTTAGCTGCGGGTACTGCCACAACCATGCCCCTCCCTCATCCAAAAACACTCATAAATATATTTGTCCTCATGCAGAATCCAGATCCAAGCTGCAGGAAAATAGTAGATGGTCACCTCAACTTCATGACCCGACTGAAAATGACACATACAGTATTGGAAGTGGCTGATCCTGCTCTGGTTTACTGTAAATGCCTATAAATGAAAAGTGTGGACAAAAGTAACTTAACATGTTGTAGACTCTTTATAAGGGAAGGAGAGTACTCAAAATGTTTCTCCGGATAAAAACATCTCTCCAGATTTTACAGCTTTAATGTCTGTCTGTATTATTTAATCACTCAGTTCCTATTATATTAATAAAATGTTTGATTTGGGGTCAAATTTTGCTATGTGATCAAAATGCAATTAATGAAGATTAATTTATTTTAAAAGCCTCTTATTTAATAGATGGATAATGGAATTGAGTCCTTCATCAACTGATCTGAAAAGATAAACCCATAAGTGAGTTTAATGGGGAAAAAAATCTGACTTTTTGTTTACCTGGTTTCGCCCATGTTTCCTATGACCTCTCTCCATCTCACCTTTGGTCAGTTGTTTCCTGTTCAGATCAATAAAATTCCAAAAATTCAATTTTCCAATGAACAGGCATTGATGTAACAGACACATTCAGGGTATTGACCAGATGCTAGTATATAAAGAGCCTGTAAAAAGAATACATTTCAAATATTCGTATATAGGCACAAACGGGATCTCTTTAGAGAATGTATGTAAAAGATTATTAAATAATTCATTCAAAATAATCCCAGTTATCAGTTAACCTTACAGCTGTTGGTAAATTTATGGTAATTTATGCCTAGTCACAACTACAATTTGACTAAACTTGACTTTAAACATGAATTTAACTGGAACTTTATTCAGGCAACAGGATGCAAATTGTTCACCCAACAGTTCACAATTCACATTATGGTGACCTTCTATTGGTTCCTAAAATTAGGTTGAATACAAACAAACATGAACCTGTCAATGGATCTATGGCCCCACAACATTAGAAATATCATACAAGTACATTCACTCACACACTTTCCTCTTTGGTCCACTGAGCCCCCCTCACCATTAACAAGGTACCGCAGCATGCCGTCTCCATTTAGGGCTTCCATTCTTCCTCAGCTCTCACTCAAATATATAAACACACACACAGACTCCACGATCCTCCCTCCATCATGTGTCTCGGAGGATTTGTGGAGAGATTGTTTCTCATCCAGACGACCAGGCAGCAGAATTTTATTTGTTTTTTCTGTATCGCTGCCCGTAAGTGCAGACAGTAGCAAACCGCCGGGCCTCGTGCGTTAAATGTCTGCGTCCGCAGTTATGACGGAGTATATCATGTAACAGCCCAGCATCCATCGCATTTGGGTTTTATATGTCTGACGAGGGTGAGTATGTTTGACACTGCTCTGGAATGGCAGCAGTTGTTTTTGGTCTCCAGGGAATTTATATTTTAATGACATGTCTGTGATGCCTTTTTTTTTTTTCCTCTAACCTCGGTTGGATAAAGAGAAATGTGTATTGCCAAAATGTACCCCTACCGTTTGTTACTTTTTTTCTGTCCTTTCATTTAAATTTCATGGGCAATAAAAATCTTTAGAATTTTGTTCACTCTTGCATGTAAAAAAATCACAATTTGAAATCTTTTACTTTACTTATAAAGCACTTTTCATGCAACCAGTAATACAAAGAACTCTTATAAATAAAAGCACATTGTTCATATTAAATAAGCCTTCACACAACAAAGTATTATTTGAAAATCACACACCACATGATAAAGTCCTTCACATAAACACATACTAAAAAAACATTTGTACTGCTGTACTTTACAAATATGGATTCTTATCCTCAATTTCTGTCTCTTAACTGAATGTAGATAACCATCTGGTTTGCTGTGAGAAAATTCTTGGGAATTCATTCACACCAGGAACCAGCTCACCGACTGCCAGAGAGCGCCACCATAGTAGCATTCCAGTCCCCTGGGAGGCCAGGGCTGACAGCACAGCCAACTGCAGCAACAACCCTTCAGACCACAGGCGTATAGACTTGCACACTAAAAGCAATCAACCAAATAAAACAAGAATTGGAGATAAACACAAGGGGGGATAGTTTTGTAGAACGACTGTTGAACTTTGTCCGACATTACTACCATTTTTACTATTTTTCTTCCCTGTTGCACAGTAATAAACACTCGTGCCCAAATAGCAACATATTGGTAAACTGTTGTTTACCAAAATGCCACGAAAGTGTAGTGTTACCGGAAGATAGACCTTTTCCCTTTGACAGAGTCCTAGTGCTATTTACTGCCCTTAGCGGTGGCCTCCAGTATTGTACTTTTTGGCCGCAGCATGCTTGCTTGTTTGTAGCAAGTATACACAAGATGTAGCAGAAAGTTGCCCTGTGCGCAAGTCTTCAAAGCAAGTGCAATCATGCCCTGAGTCTGAGTATGTGTTGAGGTACTTTCAGAAATTCTGAAAATTTCTGGTCCCTGGAGCATAATATCAGCATTCTGTCTTGCATACTGCAAAGTCATTTGACCAGCTGTACCTGCTGCTTGTAAGTAAGGATGTTGTGATAAGTCTTTTATGACAGAAACACGTACTTGCTGATTTTGAAATTTCTCACGCAGAATCGGAAAGCCAAAACTTGTAGATTCAAAGATATTATATTGATTTTTATTGTTTGACTAACTGTGTGGGCAGATAAGTGTGATTCAATAGAAGTAATGAAAAATATTGACAACAAACCCAGAACTCAAGAAGCAACTAGATAGACTGATGTTTTTGGTCCTTGTTGGCTCTATGGTAATTTGAAATCTTGTCCAGTGCTGTCTCCATACTGTGTTTCCCTCTAAAACCATACCGGAATTTTTGATATACAACAAGAAGTCATTATATTACTCAACTGCTTAACCATTATCTTGTTTCTTTTTAAAATGGGACACGGGTCTGTAGTTGCAGAAACAAAATGTTTGTTTAGTAACAATTTCACAATTTAGTATGTGGTTTGGCTGCAGATACGGCAGCTAATATTTTGTTTTCACATGTACAAAGGTTGACATCAAACTCTGCTAACTACCCATTGATTTGAATCAAGTGTGAGGCAGCAGTGACACTCATAACACTTGCAGTACTCCAGTCTTCTGGGGCCAGAGTTGCCTGCTCCTGATTTAGTTCCTGCAGTTAATCTAACATGTGCAGTTTTATACTATGGGAGTAAACTGGATGACTCATAGAAAAACTGGGTTTAACATTTCATTTGATCGATTTATCATAAAATTATTTTTATTTAACTTACTTTTTTTATTTTGAAATCCTCCTTGTAATCTAATTTAGTAATGTAGAGTAAAAAAAACAGTACTGTGTTCTCTTCTGAGCTATTGCCAACAGTTCGAACAGAGTTCAAACATTACAGTCAAAACTCCTCAATCATTTTTTACAGCCCAACACCAACCTCTGAGTGACTATTTTAGAGTCTTCACAGATACTGAGTGAATAAAGGTGTGTTTTCCATGTGATTGCTGTTTACATTTTTAAGGGTGTAACGTTACATGCATGCAGGTTTTAAAGGAAATAAAATCTAAACATCTAGTTCTGCCATATATCCCCTGGCTGTACATGTCATTCCTTACCATGTTTCACTCTTGCTTACTGGTACAAAGTTGACCTGAACCAAACCTGGCAATTTCACAATAGGCTTAGAAGGTTTCTCTATCTCTCCATTTCTTCAGGTTAAGAGCCTGGGTGTCATCATGGACAGCACATTCTCCTTGAGTTTCCACATCCATAGCATCATTCAGTCAACTTCTCACAGCACTATGCATCTACTGCTACCATACGGAATAACAGTCCAGTCACCTCTCAACTTGACAAGTGCAACTCTCTTCCTTTCCTGTATTACATAAAATAAACATCCAATAAGATGCAATGAGTACAAATCACAACAGTAGCAATACAATGTCATCAGCAACTTAATAACAGTAAATTACTGCTAACAAGCATGGTCAAAACGACAAAGTGAACTTCGATCTCTGAACAGTTGTAACGTAAAAGATGCATGAAAGTATGATAATAGTATGAAAACCTTTGAAATAGATGTCCCTATTGATGATTCTAAGAGAGCCCTTTAAAGGACCTTTAATGTGGTTTGTGTTTAAAAAATTGAATGACCTTGAGATGTTGCACACATTTTTTAGTTTCAGAGATACTGAGCCAAGGGGTATAAACCACATAAAACACTGATGACATTGGCAAGTGTTCAGGTAACAGGGTTACAGGTTAAAACACCACTCATTAATTTAACGGCAAGAGTAATATGCACCAGATAAATACATTTATAGAGGGAGCTGTTCACAGTTTGACTGCACAAGATACGCACAGGTAGCTGAAACAATTCCCTGTTTATTTGACTGTAACCACACACCTTAAATGGGTCCCTGGGGCAGCAGCTGTCATTGGGTGAATGGCTGGGTATGCTCTGGACAAGTTGCCTTTTCATTGTAGAGCATATATTGCAGGCATCAAATTCAGAATGAGTGAATATTTGCAAAACAATGTTCAAACAATCAGTTTGAACATTATATAGCTTATATCTGTAGTGAATTCGCTTCCATATATGTTTGGAAAGTATTTGCAAATAACAGTTTTTTTGCTTTTTTTAAAAATATAGAACCTCGATTCTCAAACTGTGGTACGCGTACCACTGGTGGTACTCAAGCTACCTCTTGTGGTACTTGAGGGAAAGTCATATATCTGGGTATGGCCATTTTTGCTTAGCGCTCTTTAAACAGCGATATCTTCAAAACTATTACTTATATTGTGTTTTTGGTGAAAAAGATGTTCTTATGAAGCTAGCTTGTTGATTTCCTCAAACATGGAGAACGTCATGTGATTGGCCAAGTGAATGTCCTATCAGATTGTCTTGCTCTACCACATGTTGTTACACGCCAAATTGGACTGCTTTATATCATCATGTGGTGTATCAAAAATCTAAATGGAACACAATGTCCCACTCCTCACTATTTTGTGCCTCGGAAAGGACTACAGTGATGTTTGGGCTTATTTTGGGTGGGAGAAATCAGTCACGACATCTTTGACAAAGTCAATAGAAATGGCAATAACATTAGTAAGTTTGCAGTTTTTGTACATACATATAATAGTTAGAGCCCTTATATTTTACCCCATTATCCCAAAGATATTTGTAAACATTTTCAAAATGTCCAAAAAGTTGTTTGTTATAGTTTGCTGTTTTTCAATACATAGATGTGAAACTTCTTTTTTCAATTTATGTTTTTCTTTCTATGGATGTTTTAAAATAAATTTTACCCAATTAAAACATGGATATTATGAAAGCTCCGCTAACATGCTTTCTTTCTGAACTGCTTTTAGTTAATAGCCAAGTATCATCATCATCATCCTCTTACAGTTACAACTATGTTGTAACTTTATATATTTACTACTTTATTTTCAGGTAGGTCATGGTGGTGGTACTTTGAGGGCTCGTTATTTTCTCAGATGGTACACACTGTAACTGTTAGTATACCTGTTTCTGCCCCCAAGGGGACAACCTGCATCAAATTTCGGCATTTTAGGATTGACAATCACTACGTGGCGCTTTATTCACCAAAATCAGATTTTTGCCTGTATTTCTGGAGCTATTTGTCTAATTGACCTTAAATCAGGTGCAAATAAAAGGCCATGACCTCAGGATGCATTCTACCCTGATGTCATACTGGGCTGGTTCAAGGTTTCCACACCAGGTGGAGCTTTGTGACTGAACATGTGCGTCTTTACAATATTGTATTGTGTCTATTTGAGGTTTGTGGAATTTTATCATGGTAATACAAATCTGATCTGCCATCACTACCTATCTCCTACGCTAATCCAGTTGGGCCATAAAATATCTCTTGAGCACTGTGGCTGGGCAGGGATGTGGAAGTTAGCACTACTCTGTCCAGATATTCCTATTTTCAGTCAGAAATGTACATTTTTTGGTTAGTGGAGATTAGATTTAGTTGGTGTGAAATAATATACATACAGTTATGGCTGTGATGTGCCAGTGAACCAGACAGTGATCAATTTAAAAACAAACACATAGCATTACTTATCAATAATTTGTTAATTCCCATTAATATTCAAGTATACAATGTATTGTTTCTCAATGACTCCTTGTCAGTTAAACTAGATCAGCACTTTGAACCAGAAAAGGTAAGAACACGTAGACATTAATAACACAGGGCATTTGACAGATGTTTTCAAATACAGTACCACTCCCATCTCCCCGCCTATAAAAGGAGACCTAACAGCAGCACTGAGGGCTGTGTAAATTTTGCACAGATGAAAGTGAATATATAATTAACATGCTATAATTGCTGGTAGTCTCTCGTTTTATTTCAGATAAAAAAATGCAAGCTCTTTCTAAAGCCAAGGTCAGAGGCCCAGCCCCATGTATGACATATTTAATGGACAAAGACATCTGATCATGTGAGATGCACCATATATAAATATAATTGGAGCTGCTCTTGCTCATTTTGGTGTGTAAAAGAAATGAGGGTTTAATAAATTATTGTATTATTCTTTTCCATTGCATTAATGTTTTATTTCTCATTTTGCTCTAAATGCATAGATTGATTGATCATTTCCTCCATTTCAACTATTATCCAGTGGCCAAACCACAACTACAATGCTCTTTAACATAAAAGTAAATGGACTACCTCTGCCTAATGTTCTGCAGTGGTTTTGTGGCTCATTTTTCATTTCTATGTCATTTCCGTATAGCCGTGCTGCCATGCTTTTCTTTGCAAACAGCATCACAAGCACATGCTTCTTATTGACTTCTTATCCAAACTCAGAACAGTGTAGCTCTACAGACGGCTTTAAGAATCTATAAAGACTGAGACAAAAAAACTTTGTTGGATATGCGGTGTGGAAAGCAACAGAGCTGGGGTATGCATGTCCTGGCCAATGGGATCAGATTGAGAAGAGCTTTCCTGGCTACGCAGATGACCTCATCAGCTGCGGCTTGGGTGGTTTGGCATAAAGGGAGTGCATTGAAGTTGTGGCATGAGATGACAGAAACAAGGCACAAGTAAAACACGTGTTGGTCCTGGCCCTGGAAACTGTTTGATTTCTAGTGGCTTTATTGGATTGAAGAAGTCAACAGGGACGCATTGGAAGAGGCTAGTTGTCAAAATCCTTGAAAGAAAAGAAGATATAATTTTTTTATTAGCTAGCATGGGAGAACATTTTCTGTAGTTTTTCTTTGAACATTTATTGGTTTTTTTTCTCCAATTCTGGCCCAATGTGTGTACCTCACCATTTCAAGAAGAGGATATTTGTTTAAGTAGGGGTTGGTATTTGAAGTCTTTCTTAAAGTTGACCAATCAAACCTAAACGAAAATCAATTATTTGTGACATTATTGCTGAAATAAAATCCTCAGAAGGAAAATCTGAAATGCAAGTTGTAAATTACAAGTCTAGTGGTTCTTATTGTGTAGTAGGTTGATGGGTAAGTGGGTCAGAAGCTACAAAGTGGGTCAGTTACAACAAAACTAGTCATTTCCATCGTATTTCCATCTATTTTTTTTTTTGGTGGGGGGGGGGGCAACATTTCTTTGATAGTTTAGTAACAACAAACAAGGATTTTAGGGCGCAGGCACATACCAGTAAAACAATTGTGTTTAACTGCATAATATCTAATGCCACGGCCCCCTCCGGTCACATATGAATAACATTAGACAGTAACACATACAAGATTCAGTGTTGTTGGAGTTTTGAGGTTCATGCACAGTATTGTGCATGACCATAGACAGGAGGTTTAACTCAACCACAACAGTTCATGGCACCGGTTGTTTTCCATTTACCATGATCAGAATTTAGGATGTGAAAAATGTGTCTTTCATTTGGGTCACTCGTTGCTGCTGCGTCCCAGCTTCCTTTTCTGGTCCGTGAATCTTTTTAAACTTTATTTAATTTGTTGATTAGCTTGTCGATGCCACAGCCAGCTCCAGTCAGTTTTCTCTACCTGCTGCTGCACTGCTCTGTTTCATTTACTTTAGAATTCTGCTAAGAATTCGTACTTCCTTCACAATTTGTTAAAAAAAATCATCATAATCACTGTAAATTTCCCTTTAACACATGGTAGACCAGGAAGTTAAAGGGTTAAGAAGCTTCAAGCTACAATTACTCAAAGAAAGCATTCTTACTGTTTATTACTGTTTATCGGCATAAATAAAGAAAAAACTCGGTTTTTATTAACACCAAAACTCATCCGAATAGCTTCGATATAAATCTGATTGTTGGGAAGCCAATTGTAACATCCAAAGGCACAGCACCTGTGATTTTTTTTTTTCGACACGAAAAGTAAAATGGTGCAGCCGATCTGGTAGCAGTACACCAAAGTCCCTAACATACA
>JBAMHX010000011.1:10782140-10808328 GCA_037177515.1 Pseudomugil tenellus
CTGAAATCTATCAGATAAATATGACTTAAACCAGCTTAGTGCGGTCCCTTTAATACCAATAACATGTTCCAGCCTCTTTAGCAGAATGTAGTGATCTATGGTGTCGATTGCAGCACTGCGATCTAACAAGATAAGAACAGTTAGGAGTCCTTTATCTGAGGCCATGAGAAGATCATTAGTAACTTTCACCAGTGCTATCTCTGTAATATGATGAGCTCTAAATCCCGACTGAAATTAAAGTACCCATCTGCTAAAAGTGTCCTTTTTTGTGCCAAATTCAGATTTTAATAGGGAAAAAGTAATGGCTTATGTAATTATGCATTCAAAACAACACATGAAATCCACAGATAGATCTTTGCATTACCTTAATTATGACAGTTCTGATTGAAAATCTCATTTTTTAAAATAATAGGCTATGTTTCATTTACAGTGATCTTGCCATTTATTAGGACACCCCAGTTAGAGGAAAAACTGGTTTTAACTTGACTTCCAGTAACTTTTGTGCAGACCAGGACCACCACTTCCCAGTAGCATAGCTCCAGATATAAACGAGTGAGAGAATGGTTAATGAGAAGCAACAGATTTGAGCAGGTGGAGGAAAAAGTGGAAAGTAACTGAATTACTTTTTCATGTCATCACACTCTTACCGAGAGTTAATGAACTATGGTAATTACAGACACTATAAACTTTATTGGAATAGGTAACAGGTTACATTTGTTTTTGTTAACAAGGGGTAGACCCAAAACCTTCAGGGTGGAAGAAAGCTCCAGAAAACCAGAAACCATGAATGTTGCAAAAAATGAATGAAATTCCTCACTGAAGGGAAAATATTTTATTTGGTGACAAACATAAAATCTCCTGCAACCCACTATAAGTGGGGGCGCCATCTTTTGGGAATTAAATTAATCCCAGAGGGAAATTCACATTCTGTAGTCATTTGGTTCAGCTGTTTGGAGTTTTTCAGGCACTGGAACAAGGCAGGATGTTTTCCACATCACTGATATTCTTTACTGACTCAGACTGGTGTTGAACTCGTGCTGGAGAATTGGACATAGTTGTCTTGAGCAGGGATCTCTGGGACTGACACCAACTGGAATTGACACCAGGAGATGTGGAGGGAGATGAGGTTGTGTTCAGGTCCTTGACTGAGCTGCAGGGTGACAGAGTGGAGGTGTGACAGGAAAGCTGTATGCTCATGGGGCTAGCATGTAGCTCGTTTCAGCTAGCAGTTCCATGTCTCCTGTGCAGATCTTCTCTTTAACAGTAAAATGCTCAGGATGACACTAACACTGGTTAACCAGTACTGCAACTCCTCCTCCCTTTAGTGTTCTGCTGATTTGTCTATTGTGGTCCGCACAGACCATCTTGTACAGACGCATTACAGTCTGGGATATGTTCTGTTAGCATCTGGAGCTCGTCAGTTTGTTAGTTAGCGAGCTAACATTACCCATCTCAACAGTTGGAAGAAACTGTTTAAATCTCCACCGTTTTCTCTCTGCCTCACTCCTGCACTGCGTTCTCTTCTCTTTCTTTTCAAGCCTATTGAGATTAGAAGTGTTATTTTACTGATGATCTTGAATTTGGAGAGGATTATCAGTTTATCTTGGTGGATTAATAACCCTCATTGCCATGGAGACTCACCATAACAAGTCTTGAAAGAGCAGAAAAAATATGCAGAAACTCTCTTGTATAGCACAGCTTCTTACCAGCGTGAAAAGTATTTTTGGACAACCCAAATTGCCAGCTCATGTCTTAAAAAGATGCCTATATTACAACAAACACGACAGTTAAGACAGAGCTACTACAGTTTGCAGCCACCGAGCAGCGCATTCCAGAATGAATGATTGCAGAATGAATGGCATATTACTTTAAAATATGGTACACTACAATCTCATATACCATCCTTTTTGTACCTAGGGCATTGGGGCTGGTTTTTCAGGGGACTTGGTCGGGATTTCATTGTCACACTTAACCACTGATTACAAGTCATGCCTGATTGTTTGCACAATCAATAACTTGCATGCTGAAACAGTTTGTCTGGTCTTCTTGGTTTATTCACCCAAAACTAAAGTCATGTTTCGTTTCTGATTTGCTTGTTTTGTGTGTGTATCTGTGTGTGTGTTGTGCTTTTGTGATTCATACTTTATTCAGCGTGTCTTTCTTTCTAAAGGTATCTGAGGATTGTCAGATTTGTTGTCTTGTAGAGACCACAGGTTGTTCTCTGTTTCTTCAAAGGTGTAACAGATGGTCAGCTGGTTTTTCCTGTTTAGATCAAAGAGCTGATGCTTTTGCTTTCTAGCTGGTGTATCTTTATCTCCTTTTTCTTCTCTTCACTTTCCTTTCCTCTTTTTAAGGTTGTATAATTACTTACAAAAATGTTTAGATCTATAAAGGACTGAACTGAAGTGGAGTTTCCTAGACATTGACAACTACATTGCTGGATAATATGTGTAACCATCATCATATGTTTTTTTTTTTCCTGTATATTTGTCTGTACAATGATGACAAGAAAGTGTCTGATATAACCAGAGAGGAAAACAGTGGTTTAGGGAAGGTTCTTTGAATTGTTGCTGCGACCTTCAGCAAACGTTACGAAAAGTATCATCTCAATAATCCAGGCGATGTTCTCTGAGCATCACAGTCAGTTTTACTACAACCTTTACCACCAGTTCCCCTGTTAGCTGCATGTCTGCAGCTGGAACATCCTCTCAGTTACTGCATCCACCAAACCAGTCATCAATAATTTTGTGAATTTCAGCTAAGAAGACAGCATGTGACATCCTTTACAATCTTCTACTGAAACTCAGCTATATTACAGGGAGTCAATGCCACATGATGATGAACCAGGCAATCAGGCATGGCTGCATTATCCTCCCTGCACTGCCCTATGACCTGTTCAGTATTCTTTGACCAACAGGCAAGGATCTGACCCCAAAACACATAATTGTCCCCTGATTTACCTTATGAGGCAGAAATACATACAGAAATTTAAAAAGGGGAAGTAGGAATAAATATGTATAAAAAGAGGTAAATAATGTAAGACTGTAAATATTAAGAATGTAAATGTGATTTTTAATTTTAAAAAGTTTCAGTCAATACATACATGAATAAATATAATGTCAGATGGACATTATTGAAAATATAAGTATGGGATTAAAAAAAAATGTAAAATGTGAATAGTGTAAAAACATTTAAACAGAAAAAGTAAAAGAGAAAAGAAAAATAAAAAAGCAAAAAAAGTGAACTGCAAATTACATTGAAAAGTAAAAAATGAAGCATTAAAATGAAGCTAAATTAAAACAAATGAAAATCATCAAAGAAATCCATATTTTTCGTAACATCTTATTATAGTCAATGTAAAAAAATGTAAAAATTTTTATTAGCTTTTTTGTCTATTGTCTTATTTTTCATATATTTCTGTATTCATTTTTCATTTTGGCAGATTTACTCCTCCAAACAGGTCAGTTTCACCTAGTCACATTGCAAAGCTAGAAGCCCTTAAAGAGGGCAGGCTATTGTAGTTTTCTCTTTCTTGTCCTTGTTTTGCCACTTATTGTATATATTAGTTTTTTAGTGAGTGAAACTTTAATGGTAAAATGATCCCCATCTCCCTGCTGGGTGACACAAACCTATAACAACCCTGCGGTACAGTAACCATGAACAGCTTGCCGTTGAAACCTAATCCTACATTAACCAGACCTTTTGTTAAAGTGTGCTACTTGCTCCCATATTTTTAAGTTTTCTCTTTAAATTTCTGATGGAAAGCTATAGCTAATGTTAAACAGTTGTATGGATATTCTGGATAGGTTAGAAAAAGAAATTAGGCCAAACTGGTGGCAGCAGTGCTGAATAAATGCCCTCATGTCTGTCACGTTGTGAAGTACCTAACAAGGATCATTGAGAACTTAACAAAAACCACTGACAGATGTTTCACATTGCTACTTTAACCAGCAATTTTATGGTATTTTGGGCATCTATGTAATAACAACTATAATTATACAATATCATAATATATTTTTTACTCATCAGCCAAAAAATGATCTGAACAAACTTTGAAAGAACTTCAAACAGTACCATCTCCATCATGTCTATAATGCTGATTGAAGTCCAAACACTGGTGAGTTGCACAATAGTTAGCTAGCATCTTTCTCCCTTTTATGTCTTTTTGGAAGTGTAGTAAAATTATCCTTTTCTTTCTGTGGATTAACTATGTCTATGGCAGCTGATCACAACACAACTTGTTTGCATATTTAAACTCTGAAAAATAAAGAAATATGTTTAAGAATCACCACTAAAAATTGAATATTGTTGCACTTAGCAGCCTTTTGTCTTTACACTGAAAGGCCTGGATGTATAGTGGCAAAAGTGCAAGTGCAAAACAATATTACATCCACTGAAACATGTTTACTTTTTACCGATGTGTGTGTGTGTGTGTGTGTGTGTGTGCGTGTGTGTGTGTGCAGTATGTATAAATCTAAAACACACTTGTGATTGTGGTTGAGAAGCATCAAAATAAAATTGAGCAAGTTTTGATTGTTTCTCATTAAAAAGGTCCTGAATTAGGACACATGAATGAACAAGCTGACTGTGGCAAGATGGCCACTCATTGAATCAGTTTGTCTCCATTGGCCAACAACACAGGTGAGGCGTCTAGCTTTTGTATATATCTATGCTCTAAATGTAGCCCCTCGCAATATCACTTCCGGGTAATATTCCGGATGTAAAAGTGTTTTGGTAAACATGTAAAAGTGTTTTACTAAATGTAGATTTTGATCACAAAAATTTAAAAGGGTTTCAATTGATGTAGTATTGTTTTGCACTTCATGGCCACCATATGGACATGAGAAAATTCACTAATGTCCTCAGATATTTGTGCCTACCTGTAAAGATTTACTTTAAAAAAATACCTCAGCAGAGGTAATTAAGGAAAGTATGAATGTTAGGAATCATTACATTAGAAGTTTTCAATTTTCATGTGTTCAAAGAAACTGAAGTTGAAATTATTATGTCCATCAAATTTATTATATTACATTGTTTTGGGATACTTTAGTTGAATTTCAACTGAGTCTCACATCAGAATATTTCATCTTTAAATTGGTTAAAAAATACTTTCATTATTTATCATATGGGCAAAATCATACTCATAATCATACATTAAATTTACTTTTAATTTAATTTTTAATTTGTTTTTAACATCCAGTGTCCTTAACTAAAGCTGGGTAATATTTCATAGAGTTGTCATGCCTTTAATTAGTTTGATATGCTTCCTACAAATCAAATCACACCTAATAAGAGCAATACTAGTAATACTCTTATGCAAGACTACCATGAAAATATTAGAATATTATCTTCAGTATTTGGTAAATATTTTTATGAAAAGGAAATATGTAAGTGTTATGACAGTAAAATATTATCTTTGATTGTCTAATAATTATGCATTGGTTTATAACTATAGTCAGCGCAGTTAAATCAAAAAGGATGTGTATGTTATATATATATATATATATATATATATATATATATATATATATATTTCAAATTAATGAATTTATTCTATTTCTAAGGCATATTATTTTATAAAAACATACATATATATGCTTCTAATTAATTGACTTAATCATCTGTGGAGCTCCTGACACTTCCTGATTCTTTAGTTCTGCACAGGTGTGATGAATAGTATAGTATGGGTGGTTGGATTGCGGTTTTCTTTTGTGGTGTGTTTCTATCTCTTCTTTATGTTGCTTGTTTTCTTTATCCCTTTCTCCTGTCCTTTTGTTCTTTTTCTCCAAATTATGATCCACATTATCTGCCTGTCTTAATGCTGGACAAGACAAGGTAAAAAAAAGAAATGTGAGGGAAAAGGTACAAAGAAAAGAAGTGCATTTCCCTCTTAAGTGTATATAATATATTATTTTTATATATAATATAGAATTGAAAATAAAGAATGTCAGTAATAATGAAAACAATAAAATAACAATAAGTAGCAGAGAAAGGAAAAAAGAAAAAAAAAACAACTGTATGTATACCTTCAAAAATCCTTTGTGTCTGTGTTATTTCTGACCATTTCTTTTAGCATCACTACAGTTGAAAAATGAATTTATAAGCTGTTTCTTAACTCATCATGTTGAATTCCAACACTGGCAGCAGTGCCACTAACATATACACACATGTGTGTTGGGCTGAAGGTGTGACTGATGTTGACTACAGGCTCTATCCGAGCCAGGAGCTGCAGAGGGACTGGCTTACGGCCTATCTGGAGAGTTATAAGCACTGCACGGGTTATGAGGTCACAGTCACAGAAGCAGAAGTTACACAGCTCTACATTCAAGTCTGCAAATTCTCACTGGTGAGTGTCTGCTCCCACTGACTCTGTTGAAATGTTGAAATATATCATTATGTGGTGGCTTAACTCTTCAGTAAGGTGACAAATCTCTCAACGGTTATTTCCTTTTTTCCCCTCTTTCTTTAAGGAAAAAAAACGTTCTAATCTTGGAGGGATTCACGCTCTGTATTATAAGATTACTATGTGCATTTCAGCAACATCCATATGGGAGCAGAGCTATGAAAGGGCAGGGAGGCAGCACCTCAACATCACAATTTATTTTTCCAAAACCTCCCCCCAAAAGAAAACCATACCATGGCTGACCCGCCACCGCTCAAAGTTTGATGGACTCCATCTGAGTTGATTAGAAACTACCACAGGCAAAAAGAAAATGAAAGACGGCAGCCAAAATGATTTTTCTCATGACCACAATTTTCATTCTTTGGTGGCTCAAGTGGTCCCGGGCTATCTGTCTAAAAGTGCTTTCACAGCTCAACACAATATGCAGAATTTTCAAGCCAATTTTTGGGGTGGTGTAAATGTCTCTTGAAATAGCCCAGAAGTGATGAGGAAGCATATTACTTTTTAAAATAACTTGTGCTGTGGCTCAAAAAACAGAGAGGGGGAATTTAGAGGGAGGAGGAGGGGAGATAAATATGACCTTAATGGTAGTGAGAGCAGTGATAACATCATGTTGATTGAATTCAGATTTTCTGCGACAAACAGACGATGACTCTAAACTACAGGGACGTGCGAGACATTGTTCACTGACACACAAGAGGCCAAATTTTCCAGGAAAAGTCATTCTGACAAGCCATCTGTCAAGATGTCTGAGCCTGCAAAAACCAAATCATCCCATTTTATTCAGTCAATATATTATATTTGCTGGCAGTTCCAGTATTGTATCATTAGTTCTGATAACAAACTAACTGTTTGTTAAGGGTGACTTGAAAAGAAGGATTTGCCTATTAACTGTGGTAAATAATAAAACATTTGGGCTTGAGACAATCAGTGTCATGACATTTCCCCTGAAACAGGGGACGCGTTATGGATATTTCATTTTTTTCGTACTCACACATTTAACAACTCAAACATGAAAATTGAGCATGCTGTTGCAGCCATAGCCTCTTTTCCATCAGAAGTTACACGGTGAACAATACCGATTTGCATCACATCTGTTACAACCATATGATTTAAACTGATTATAGTCTTTGGAAATTTTCCAACAATTCATTAATTTCATGCTATTTCTGTTTTCCTCAGAGTAAAGCTTTGTGTTTTGTTTCTTTAAATATATTAGTTTCTATCCATTTTATGCTTCAGCCATCATTTGTAAAATACATAAAGTTTTTGCAATAGTTTGTTGTTGTTAAAAGCACAAAAAACTGTAGTATTGGAGGTTATTGATTATGATAAAGTGTTGCCAGTTAGCAAAGATCTGTGGAGTGAAGCTGGCTCTTTCCATTTTTAATCTTCAGCAAACGAAGCCAAGACGCAGTGGGGTCTTTGCGACTGACTCGTCTTTTCCTCCGCAGGGATCCCCCGCTATGTCGATGCTAAGGCCTGTGGCTCTGTGATGTCACACTTCCCACAGATTTCTCATCCTCCATTTTTTCCTCAATAGCTCCTTGTCACCGGCAGTCTCCACTCTGCGTTAGATTAATGCTCTCTTAATGGAGAACAGTTATTAATCATAATGGAAATGCGTGTAATTCCCCCCCTCCCAACTAAAGATAGAGATTAGAGATGAAAATCTGCCAGAGAAAGGGGGGAGCCAAGAGAAAACCGCACATTGCTCTTCAAGTATTTCATTCCACCCTTTATTTGATTATCAAATAAAAATGTGATTATATCACTGGGCCGCAGAACAGAGGCCTGTCTGGATCTTATTAAGACTCGCTATTAGTGGCCTTACCATGAAGATTTACAATAGGGTGGAGAACAACAGAAATTTATGGAGGCATGGAAGTCCACAAGCCTAAGTGTGCAAAACCATTAAGGAGGGAACCATTCAATACAGAGGTTTGTCATTCTGACTGAGTGCTGTGCAACTGGCATGCAGCAGAAGTTTTGGAAGTGGTTACAGCACAACAACTGGAGCTCACACTAAGTGTGTTTTTACAGCTCTGCTCTGTAAAAACACACTTAAAAATACAACACTCGATATATACTCGAAATATTCACCAGAAGCCCAAACATACACTTGACATAGTAAAATGTTTAATATTCTAAGCAGTACATGCTCACCAGTTGTGCATAATTATTAAGCCTATTAGGTCCAGTTTGATGGTCTTTGAATGCATTTGCCCTGCTGAAGTGTTCTTGAGCAAGACACTGAACCCCACTGATGTCTTCCTGCAGGGCAGGGGTATGAAAAAAACTATTCTACTGAAGACACATGACCATGCATACACATCTTATTAAGCGTGTTTAACAGTTACAATGGTGGATGTATTGCAATTAAAGACATATATGTGTGTATATGTTTTATGTGTGCAGCATGTTGCAATTAAAAGTGTGGACCTCCGTTTACAGGAAGATTGAAAAATCTATTAAAGCTAATATGTCAGCTAATATTTGTCATACTTTACATTAAAAAATCTGTTCATTTAATTAATTTATTTGTTTTTCGTATTAATTTTGTTTGTTTTTTTATATTACACAGCCTTGAGTATCTCAACAGACAATTTGAATGCTGCATATCTTATTAAAACTAATCATTTGCACTTCTGTCACTTTGTTTCTCTTCCACCAGGCTTCCAACTTCTTCTGGGGTCTTTGGGCCATCCTGCAGTCACATTACTCCTCTATTGACTTTGACTTTCAAAGGTTTGTACGTTCGCTTGAAACTTTTTAAAAAGGTTCATTTGCATTAATATATCTAACAATAAGGTTAAAACTTAGATTAGAAATATTTTATTAGAAATTTCAATCTATCTGGAAAAAGTAAAGATATTAACCTCAACAAGTGTTTGATATAAAAAAACTAAAAACGTCATGATTTCACCTAAGAGTCCATTAAGTACATTAGAGCATTTATGTATATGAATTCAAGCACAAAGTAGTGCAATATTTAAACAAACGTGATCTTGTTGTTGTATAACAAGAAATAACTTGTCATAGAATTTGTAGTTTGATTCTCTTGTTAGTAGGAAAACACATGTCTGCTTTTCTTATCACTTCCTGGTGAAGACAAAATATTTACCGGTTGATTTCCCTGCTTTTCTTCACCACTACACCCACACATCACGATAAGATGAAAACACTGCTTTCATGAGGATTTTTCAAGCTAAATTAAAAGTAGTCCCATGTATTTTTAAAATGTATAACAATCTACCAGCAGACATTCCTAACAACCAGCAAGTAGAAAGCCAAGTACAGAATGGCAAGATGTTTTCATCCACCCTCACTTTTCCTCATATGTCTCTCTTCTCTTTGTATTGTGTACCAGCAACAGTTGTGATCATGATCTTAATCACTATTGACATACGGCACCCTCCCCTCTGTGTGGCTTTCTCTGCCTGCTTGCTAGATCAGCAACAGGGCCCCCGCCTCATTTCGATCGGGACCTTGGAGGAAATGTGATCCAGAGCGGTGCTGAGGCACAGAGGCACTATTGTTCCAGTGCCGTCGGCCCTGCCTTACATTTACGTCTCGCATAGATGTCTGCTCCTTTAAGCCGCCGGCTGAGGTTGTCCTAAAGTGCGTGGACGGGGTTAGGTTACCTTTCTTTAACTGGAAGGTTAAACTGAAAGGAGCTCTGAGAGCAGCAGTAACTATAGAGAACCAAGTCTAATCTATGAAAGCGGTGCTGTTCCCTTAACCTCTGCCCTCCCCCAGTGCACACATGTGCATACATACACGCACACCCCCACACACATACATACACACATATATATATATATACATATATGTGTGTGTGTGTGTTTTCACTGTGTTCAAAGTCCTTCATTATCCCTGTATAAAATGCCATACAAAAAGAGACAGCTTGGATGGCAAAGGGTCAAATTTCTCTTGCTTTCATCTGTTATCTGTCATTTGTTCAAATGTCACATTCACATAAAATTGAAAGGTCTGAACGTGTAATAACAAAATGGTAGTGGTAGTCATTTTACTGTAATTGTAATTTTACTGAGAACTGTTTGGATATGCTGGATAATAGCTAGGTCATACTAGCATTTACAAGTAAAGTAAGCTTGTTAGCGCTCACTTGCTCACTCCATTTTCAGTAATATTAAAGAATAAGACCATTAATGATACATATTCAAAACATTCAATAAATGGCTTCAAAAAGAATACATTAGCACGTTGACCTAGCATGTCAAAGCTAGCCTGTTAACAGTTAGCTTGCATGTTATAGGTGTTTGCTAACAAGTTGTAGTTCAAAGTTTTCATTATTAAGAGATTATTGTTTGTAAAAAAAAAAAATAACTGGATGTCTTTGTAAAAGCTTAACTAGCCACCTGCTTCTGCCTGGGGGGTTTAGAATAAGATTAAACAACAGTAAATTTAGTATTGAATGTCCAACAAGGATCTTTCCAGCTGCAAAGTCAGGTGATAATTATTTCTGAGTTTATTATCAAATGAGGTTTGTTTCACGTGAATTAGGCTCATTTTCCTCACACAATCATAAAACCCTCTGCACATTTTGTGTAGAAAAAAGGCAACACACAATCCTCTACTTGGAATAAACAAACTCTTTTGTGGAAAATGATAAGAAAGTAGACTTAAACCTCAGATATCTGTGTGTGTGTGTGTGTGTGTAGTGTAGTGTAGTGTGTGTGTGTGTGTGTGTGTGTGTATGCGTGTAAAACAGAGTTTACTCCCTCTCTTATCCCCCTGAGCCAAATCTCTGCTGACTTCCCAACGAGTGACAGGCGTCAGCCAGACCTTGTGCTTTAACCAGGGCCAGATGTAGATGTGACAATAGGGAGCCACAAGGGGAATGCAAACCCACCCTGCTTCCATCGTCCATATTTACTTTCCTTATATGATTTTATTCATGTGTTGAAAGTGTCTGCGAGTCAGCGGTTTAGATTTGTGGACATCCTGAAAGGGCCAGCTGTTATTTGACAAAGACATTATTATGAGGAAATGAACAAGGTGGAGGCCCACTGTTTGGAATAGCCTGACTTCAAAATTGAAGGAACTTTGCATAAAAGCATATTGTGAAATGGAATACCTGCTATGGAGGGAGTTCATTTTCCCCCCACTTCAGCTAAACACAAAAACGTCTCAGTTTCATCTCTGATGATGATAAACTTTAGGCACACTAGTTTTAGGTGTCGACTTTAATAAAAAATAGCGATGAATGGTTGCGTCTGTGAAGCTAGCTATTCTTTTTAATAGGTATACTCAAGTATAATTTTACTTATGAAGGGTGTGTGTGATGAGTAATTAGATTAACAGAACAAAACGCTATGACTGAGTCTTTTCTCCTTTTTTGCGTAAGAAGCGACTATATGTTTTCTCTTTTTTAATAAATATATTTATAGAAAGGGTATGAAATATTACAGATAAACATGGATTTGCAAAACTAAATTAACAGCTTCCTTCAAATGATTGACAACAGCTTTTTCATAAGGAAGCAAATGTACTTGGATTGTCTCTTTTAATTTATACAAGGCTCACCTGAAAGAATGTGTCTCTGTATGTGATTCAGTTGAGAAAAAAATCTTCTCAGTATGGGGTGTTTTGGAACTACAGTGCTCATTGTAGTGTCACAAAGTGGAGTTTATGCTTTCACATGTAAAAGAAAAGTTTCCTCTTGGTCGGCCAAATCACATACAGAATTAACCGTAATTATCTCCAGGTCATGTGAATGGCCACCATCAGCACTGAGAGCCTCAGGCAGGATAAAAAATATGGCTCTGCAGCCAGTGTGCTATCATTGCAATAAAAATGTTTTTATCTGATTTTTGACAACTTTTTATACTCATGCATTTAGATTCATACCACCTATGTAGTGACATATATTATTCTATTATTGTAAAAGAGAGACAAGTTGCATGTCTTGCTGGTTTGTTAATAGAGAAAATAGGGAAGAATAAATCAGGTTGATTTGCACAATTTAGTTTTGATGCATATTCTTTTTTAAAAACAAAAGCCTTGTTATCCCAAGGTACTAATTTTATAGAGTCTATAGCTTGATGAAATGACTCGTGCATTTCAAACAAATGCTTGAGGATTGTTCACTTTAAAAACAGGATAAGCCTTTTATTTTAATGTCTAAATGGCATAGAAGAAGCTTTGCTTTGTAGTCTAAGTAAATAAAAGAATTGTCAGTCATCCACAGAAGCACAAATGCTTATCCCAAATTAAATCTGTCCGGAAAAAACAAAGTAAAAAAGCCTGTTGAGTGTTGCCAAACCGCAATGAGAGAAGTGAAAATTGTCTTATGAAATTTGCAGGCTAACACCACTGATTTTTATTCCTCTAAATATTTTTTTCCAGTGGCAAAGATTAGACAAATATAATACTCTAGCACCTACTGTTTTTCTTTCAAGCAGCAGATGTGTATTTTATAACTAAATGTTTCCTTTCAGCGAAGGAAGAAGAAAATTAGACAGGAGGCCAGGCTGACACAATAATTAGAGCTCTGTTTTATGCAAAGGTACACATGGAAAAAAACTGATGGAATACAAGGAACTAAAAAGCATCTGTCCAAATTGTCTTTTTGTCTCACCAAGCAGTGTGAAAACTGATCCAGCACTGAGGAGTTCAGTGAAAGCACTAATTAAAGGACAAACTGCTCTCTGTTCCTGCATTTGCCTTGCTTTTGAAACTTCGCTAAGTTCCAAAGAGTATATTATAATGGCCAAGGGCAACAGCATACTCAGACATCAGATTTATTGAGATGTTTGATAATATGGCTTGAATGCAAACAAAGACACTTTTCTCGCAGTTAAGTTCTGAAATGCACTTCTGCTTTCAGATTCATTTATTCATTGTAAAGAGTCTGGATGCATATTGGTGTGCAAGTTTAGCAGAAACACAGTCCCCCGCCTTGAACTATCAACAACATGTTTATTGTGAACTGGTGTGAAACCCTCACAGAATAGAATTATTATGTATTAACTTTCCACCAACCCAACTTATATGTTTAATATTATGTCGGGTCTCTTTTATAAAACTAAGTAATACGACAAGTATGTATCAGTAATGCGAACAGTATGAAACCTGCTTCTGCTGCTAAATACTTCAAAGGCCAGATCACTCAAATAGTTCTGCAATAAACATTTAGCACAAACCAAAAATGACTGGATATAAATATTTTTATCACTATTATATTTTGTAATTTATCTCAAGGAATTTCTACTTCTTCTTTTTCACTGAAGTATTGCTTGATGGTGTCACAATGGTAACGTCTAATTCAGGATAACCTAAGTTTGCAAAGTTCACCAAAGAGATCTATTTTCCTAAAATACTGACATAAAACTTGTATTATATATTAATATGACTAGTGTGAGAGATTAATGTTTACCTTGGGCAATTATTGTTAATTAAAATATCGATATAGTTGCCATGCTGGAAATTTAGGATCCAGCATCTGCCTGAGTTTAACCTCCAAACTAGAGATAAATGAAGAACTCTTATCTTCTACTTCTTTTTATACACTGGCCACTTTATTAGACTTTCTGTTCTACAAACTGCTTTAATTCTTGGTGACATAGATTCAACAAGAGACAAGAGAGCATTACTCTTTAGCACCATATTGACATGATAGCGTCACACAGTTGCTGCAGATTTGTCAGCTTGGCATCCATGATGAGAATCTCCTGTTCCACCACATGTTCTAAGATGTTCTATTGGATTGAGATCTGGTTACTGTGGAAACCTTTGTACAATAAAGCAGTAGAGATTGATTTCAGCTTTGTGACATGGTACATTATCCTGCTGGAAGTAATCATCAGAAACTTGAATTGTTGATAAAGGGCAGGGTGGCTCTACGCTTTTATGTTAGCTTTTTTTTTTTTTGCCAATTTCTGACTGTACCATTGATTGTGGCAAGTAAAATCAAGTACATGCATTGTGTTTTTTCAATTTTATATTGTCTTGTTTTAGTGAGTCTGTGTGAACTGGAGCTTCATTTCTTGTTCTTAGCTGACAGGAGTGACACGTGCAGTGGCTTGATGCTAAAACCTATCTGCTTTGTGTGCTCAGACTGTGTTATGAAAATGAAAATATATAAGATTTCATATCCACAAACCTCTATCTGATGCTGATTAAACACAACGTAATTGTGTGTCAATCGACAAAAAATTTTTTAGTACGAAATCAAAATTGACTTTCTTAACTAGACTAATTGTTACATTAAGCTGACACAGCATCCTAAGCACACATGAGACACCAACATGTTCATCATTGAAATGTTAGTAAAGATGGTGAAAAACAACATGTCATCTGTTTGTACCAGATGTTGTGATAAGTAAGAAATTATACAGAACAAAGCATTTTAGTCTGGTAATGTTAATCTGTGCGTTGCTATTACTCCTAGATTTGCGCAATACCCAAATGTAGCAATAGAAATCTGGTAATGGAAACACTCATATTTAGAAAAAAATTTTAATTATTGGTAAAACGATTTTGTCTTCTCATGACATGGTTTTTAAGATGTTTTGATATAGAAGTTTATCACAAAAGTGTAAGAAATAAACTGAACTGTCTTGTTTCCTGATCCCTTCTTTTCTTTCCAGGTATGCAAAGACACGACTCAACTATTACTTTGAGAAGAAAGAGGAGTATTTTGGATTAACAATGAACAGTTAGTCTGCTTAATTTGAAAGAAAAGTTTTGAATAATGCAACCCATCTTTTGTTTTCTTTCTTTCTTTTATTTGTTGGTTGTCATATTATAGGACACACCAGTGTGAAATAAGAATACAGTGGGCCTGTAAAAGTGTTCCCCATTGTTTATTTCAGACCATAGGCAGAGCTAACATGTTTTGCTATCACTGTGATTTTTAGAATATTTGTTTTACCACAGTCAGTATGCTGATAAGCCTGTTTGGCAAATTGAAACTAAGCTCCTGCCAGAAAAGCATTAATTGTTCCCACATTTCAGCCAAGTCGCAAAAAGCCACAAAAACTGAGCCTGATCATAAAACACATAAGAGGGTTATTTGTGGGCTTATTGAGTGTGTACCACAGTTCTGATGGAAAACAAGTTTATATTTCTACTTACAAACTTGGATATTGTTCTAAATCTTTCTACTTCCCAAAATTTGCTATAAAGTTCTTATCACATAAACCTTAGAGTCAGATGACTTCAGGAAACTGCATAAAAAGTATGGATTTCATACAGTGGCTCCAGTTTAAGGGTATATTTAGACCGTGAAAATTTAATTGTTAAAAGCAGGAATTAGAAGAAACAATGGTTGATTGTTTGAATTGCATCTTAAATATAACACAAGCCATATGAGAGGTAAGTTTGAGGGTGTTATCCTCCTGATCAACTTTATAGGTTAAAAACATATGAAACTATGTTGCAGTGCATACTCTTTATGCATTTAGTTTGAATGTATTATCATCGTAATCAGTCTTTTCAGGAACTGGTATATGTACAGTTGTTGTCAATCTTAATAAACAAACACATTATATCCGATCTTTACTTTAGTCTAATCTTCCATTGTTCCATCAGGGAAAAAGAAGAATGATATTTTTATCATATAATCTTGTACATAGCTTACATGTATGTGTGTAATTTATTATTATTATTAATATTGAATTGTTATTATATATAGGTAATTATTAGCAGTATTAAAGGGTACACAAAGAGAGAGAAACAACGGATGTGATAAATAAATGTAACATATTCCACATTGAACGTTTTCCCGTATGATGGTCTTCCGCTTTTGAAATTACAAGCTTTCTTTATATCTGTTTGAAAGAGGCTCGCAGTGATCAAAAGAGCTACAGCCGTTTCTCATGTGGTAAGTGCAGTTAACATAACCTTGAATCAACAGATGCATATTATCATACAAGACATAGCTGAAGGGAACGCCAGCACATGTAAACAGTCATAAATACAGCCCGGTAATAATCCTCATGCACAGCTTACTCTGTTGGGACCAGGCGGGGTAGAAGGTAGACGATCCAAAACTCATGAGATCATGATCAATGATTCAAATCAGTGTTAGCTTTTTCTAATATTGTACCAAAACTCACAATTTTACTCACCACTTTAACCGAGTATTTTGGATGCCTAAAATCATTTGATATGTTTTCCATCACCATAGTATTTCCAGAACCTTAACCAAGTCCTATAACTTGCCTAACAAAATCAGAAAGCTCTTTATCATGTTTTAGTTGCCAAGCGTGGCTGCTGCAAGAAGAGTAAAGAAAAAGAAAAAAAACTGGGAGAGTAAAATTTAAAATTAAAATCAAGCGAAATAATATCTTGATTTGTATATAAAAATCTTTTTAAAATGATCCTGTTCAGTTTCATGCTCTGTTAAACACACAGCAGTTGTACTATGTGCTACGGGAAAATCTGAGTTACTTCAAATATGTAAACAGAATACAGTAAGGTGTGTTTTCTTTTGTTTTATTTAGAACTAGTTAGTATTTACAATTGTCTCAAACCACTGCCAAAATGTAAATAACCTACAATCAGTGCACAGGATGAGGATGAAGTAGTACTGAAGCTGGGATTCGTGCAGCTAGTGTCCCCCTGACTAAACTAATCATAAACTCAGCATAAAGAGCACAGTACTTGCTTTAGTTACACTGAACATTAGCCTTGTACAGACATTGTGAGATGTAAAATGGATGGGCAAATATGTACATAACTCTAAGAGACAGAACTATAGAGCAGCGAAAAGCACAGGGTGAAGGGTAAAAGCTCTTCAGATGAGCTGGAGAATCAAAAGGAGGTAAATTCTTTGCAGACCACATTACAAGATTCAAAAACATTTTTTAAATAAATTATGCGTCAAAATTTCAAGTGTGACATTTAACCAGTAAATTATGTTTGCTCTTTATATAGCCTTTGTTGTCTGGACTCTGCTGTTCAGTTGAACTCCTACATGACTGGCTTGTCATTATCAAAGTAAAAAAATAACACGAAATAAAGAAAGCGAGTTTCATGAAGAACACAAGCATATCTCTTTTTTTTCTACCATGCTTAGAGTTGTGGACAAGTCCTCTCCACTGCATTAATGTGTCTACTGTCTTTATCTGTGAACAAAGTACAAAAGGGACTGCAATGGTGCAATCATAAGAAAATATTATGCTGGGTCAAATGAAGGGAGGACTGCCAACAATGGTGCTCTTTACCTCCTCATGGTCGCACACTGTTCCACTCCTCAAGGCTGCAGACATCTCTTTGACTCAAACAATCCAGCTGCTTTTATGCTGGCATTTTTCGTTAAACATATAATATTTAATTAGCGGGATAAATTAAAAGACCCAAGGACTTGGCAACAAAAAAGAAAAAAATGTCCTTTTGTCCATTGCCTATTTTCATGAAAAACTGTGGTGGATTTTTTTCCTTTCACTTCTAATTGCATTAAAAAAAGAAGTATATGCCTTTATGCAATCTTTCAAAGACATGGAAATCCAGAAATTGCAAAAGCAATTTCATTCAAAAGATTTTTTTTTCCTTTATTCATGTATTACATTTAGATTTTTTTATTGTTGAATACCTCCCAAGGCTGCTGACCCTTGAAAATTTTAACATGTCCCCCTCCCAGTTTTCAATTGTTAAAAACATCCTAAAAAACAGGATAATCAAGGGTAAGTTTTATCATACATTTTACTTGCATTTAATGTTGAACAGATGCTTATTCTTGCATTGAAAACAGGGCCCCATCACCTTACATTTTTGTAGAGAATTTAACTCTTTTTGTTTCCAAAACTTGCTTTATGAAAACATGACTTGTGCTGGTGTATTGTATGTGTGTGTCTAAGCCATAATAACCTTCTTATGCGTCCTGCTTCCTATGTTGCCAAGTTCTACACAGTTAATCATAGAAATCAGAACAACTTTTTGCCCAACTTTTGCGTAATTTAGCGCTGCCACTGAGAAACTGTCTGCATCTTTTCACTGTTGGTGGCTTTCAAAAGTAAATGCACATGATACACTCAGGTTGGATGGTTTCCAAGAGTCATAGCCCTCTGCTATTATGTTATTGTGGGTGAACTAAGGACCGTAGGATCCTGGGGGAACAAAAAAAACTGTACAATGACAAGATTGAGGAAAACCATGAATAATATGGTGAAAACGGTAATAAAAACTGATCAATAAATATATGCAAATGTACTTGTTTTGAACTCAAAGTTGCTTTGCTTTACCAGTTAGCTATTTTACACTATTGTATGCAAATAGCCAAACATAGCTGTTCAAAAACAGTTGTTTTACAAAGGAAAAACTAGATGGAAATGTCAAACATACAAAGCCTTTTTTGTTTTGTTTTGTTTTATAGGTTATTTAAAGGTCTTACGTTTGGTAGCAAGAAGCGTGGGCTCTGATGGGGGAGCTAGCTCAGAACTGAACACATCATGACCACCGAAGAGCAAATAGTCACCAACCAATCAGTTTATGCATAAAAAAGTTCAAGTGCCCTCTTTTAAGGTTTACAAAGTCACCTGATGACCAGATTTTTTTGTAATCATTTGGTAAAGTATAAATCTTTGTGTTTCTGCATGTCATTGCATGCACAATGGTTTTCACCATTTCCTTTAGTTCATCAGATATAAAAACTATTGAATCAACTTATCAGTGGCAAGACAATATGAATGACAGCTGTGTGCATCTGAAGATAAAGAGCAACATGGATATTATGCAGTTGAGAAAATACCAACAAACAGAGGGTGAAGCGGTCTGAATTTCACTATAAACCGCTATAAATTTTTTCAGGTTAAAGTTTTTTTGGTTGAACAGCTTTTCTTTTGTGCAACCCCTTCTGCTACATGACTCACTGCCAGGTATCTACAGTTGTTAATACTTGTAAAAATAACTACTCGTTGTTGTTGGTTTTTTCTGATCATCCCGATTTAAAAAAAAAAAAAACTTACATTTTCTCCTAAAATGCATTTAAATATGTTGGTAGGAAAATTTCAACCAAAAGACATCAAGACACACCCAGTTTATGAACTTATGTATTACTTTTATAGCTATATCATCACATTAAATGATCCATAAACTCATCCTTATGAAGAACACGGGTCATTTAGTCTCCTTTTGAATCAGGAGAATTTGAATGATTAAGCATCATAAATTCAAAGACGGTCGGCTGCTGCAGCATCATAACCATTCTATAGATGGCTTTGATGCCTCCCTGAAGGAGCCTCTTCAACACGTCTTCCTTTGTGTTAACAATTTATAATTCTCTTGATCTAAATGCCTGATTGCCAAGAAGAGGGGGAAAAAAGAAGGGATGTGGTTCTCTCTACTCTTTAATATGGTTTAAAGTGAATTTGCCTCCAGGCTGCATCCAGGACTTGTCTTTCATGAAGAAAAGCATACCATTATGCTTAATCATCCCCTTCAACACCAAAGCCATGAAAAAGAAGGTAAATTTAAAGTAAATGTAATCACATCCAACTTTATCACCATTTCATTCAACATATAAACAGCTTGGCAGTCAAGCTGTACAGAAGAATATCAGATTTATGAGTAAACATGCTAACAAATTACACTACTGATCAATTAATAAAGACAGGATTGCTCCAAATATCAGCATGTAAGCACAATGCCTGTTTACTTACCTTAAGAGCTCAGCAATGGGAGCTTATTTTCTTTTTTTCTTTTTTTTTTTTTTGGTACTTTTGGCCTCTATTAACTATTGAGAGTGAGGGGAGCATGACCTGGAGCAAAGTGCCACTCAGGTGAGCGACACACATTTCCTCCAAAAGCAGTTGAGCTTTGTGGCACCCCATATCTTTTTGAGGCTAAAGAGTTTAGTGTCACACTGACCTCATCACATGCTCAACCTTGCTGCGGCAAAGAATTTTTGAAGGTTGCATTCAGTACAATGTTTATTGCAGTTGTGTTGTTTATTAAACCTTAAAAAAAGCTTAAATCAATGGTTCACAAATGATGCTGAAAGGCAATACAAAGCGAAATATTTTGAGGGGCCGTTTGGGACATTGTTCAGAATTACCCTCTCATAGACACATGTGAAATTGAATTCATTCACACAATCCTCCTACTAAAATCCTCTCATATACTATACTGAAATTTACATTTACACACTTCAGTATATTCAACTGTTTTAATTAAGTTAATTTCTACTATTCTACTTATTTTTAATTTCTACCACTATTAGACGTGTTATACTATTGCGTGTGTGTGTGTGAGAGGTACATTTAAATTAAAAGGAACTGAAAGGCATTTCAGTTGAAACAGAAGTAACGTAATAGAAAAACAGAGTGCAAATTAAAAACAAACTACAGAACAGGTCGACATTTCCGAGAGATAGCAAGCTCAAATTATGACCGCAGCAACATGTTGTGGCACTTCTGGCAAATGCTACAGGCTGCTAGAGCCTACAAGAGTGTTTATCAAGGACTGCCACAAGTTAGAAGTGCCTGTTAAAAAACTCACCCTGTGATGAACGAGATGGGTGAGGTTTGAAATATTGGGGTGTGATTTCTGGGACAAGGGTGCCATAATCCGCATAATTTTTCATTTTCTTTATCAAGAGACTAGAATATGTTTTTGGTAAATGTTTTATGGATAGCTAAGGGTAGTAACCGCAAGGCCATCTACCCTAAAGGTGGCTGTCACTGCACTATTTGAGAGGGCTGCTGTGGCACGGGTGCACAACACCTGTCAGAGCCTTTGCCACCAGAGGCCACGAATTACCACAACCTCAACCGTCATAACATAAAAAAAACATATTTAAGTGATACATAACTGTGGATATCGACTTATTCCACAGGGTCTGCGCCACTGGGTGGTTGAGGGGATGATAGCGATCAAAGTGAATGCTGGAAAATATTTCTTGCAATTAAACTATTTATTAAAATGATATATATGGACTTTGTTTTTTTTAGCAAAAGTTTGGATCATCCTCTAGATCAATGGTTCTTAACCTTGTTGGAGGTACAGAACTCCACCAGTTTCATATGCGCATTCACTGAACCCCTCTTAATATAAAATGTGATTATTTTTTTTCAAATTCAAGACATAGGTTTATATTTTTTTGTTTTTGTTTTCTACTGATGCACAAAATGAACTGTGCATGAACATCACTTTGTTCAAAGAAGGACAAAAGCACAGTGCCTGCACTCACAACAAACAACATACCTGCAAAACATTGTGACTTCTGCAGTTGCCTTTGCAAGACCAGTTCAGATATGCGTGGCTTCACCTTGGCAAGTGCCAGTCTCACGTCATGTTAACACCAAAGTCTCTTCCTTTTCTTCGTTTTTATATCCTGCAACCTCTAAAAGGATTGCTCACAAAGATATGCTGTCACAAAGGTCTAAAAAATCCCAGGGCTGTCTTGGCAATAACTAGATACTTTTCCATTTGTCGACACCAAAATGTGGAGAACGTTGGTGTTCTGAAGAGTTTCTGTTAAACATGGCTCTGTTCAATTTCAATGATTTCGCCAAGGTATTTACCATTGACATCTGCTGTCTCAACAGCAAACGTGAATGGCTGTCTGACCCATGCTGGATATGACTCTTTTGTAGTAAGTGCATGACAATTGCTTGCTTCAGTTCCATGGGTACAGAAATGTCCCTGATTGGTGACACATCTTCAATCTTACACAGTCATCCAGAAAAGTTGCAAAGTTATTGTTCTCTGTTCATCGTTTCCATAAAGGTAGCTTTTTAAGAAAGAATTTCAGATTATATAAATTATATTTATATTTATATATTGACTGCATCTGCTGATTAAGATGATTGAGAGCTGCGAATATATCAGCCATGTATGCTAAAATGAGAATGAACACAGAATTTTGGAAGCAATCTCCATGACAATGCTGGTGCTCTTGCAAAAACAGGGCTAATTCCTCACGCATGGCAAAAACACGATTTGGCACCTGTCCCCGGGATAACCACTGAACATTAGAATGGTATTGAAGTACCTCGAATTCAGATTTCTTTACACAGCTCACTGACGATGCGGTGCCTCAGAGCACTATTTCGCACGTCGTTCACACATTCAACTAAAGTTTTTAATCCTTCTGCCATTTTTGGATGCAAGGTTTTGTTGTCAAAGCATACCTGTACAAAATATAATGCGAAACAACAATGTGTGGCGCAACACTGGTTTTGATGCGCTTTTACCAGCACTTCAAAACCAGTGGAGCCGCAAAGTTGAATTTAATTGAATATGTGCAAGATAAATCTGTCAAATCTGCCTTCTACAGAGTGGTCATAGCGTTTTCCAAAGATTTGTCTGCTATAAAGTGAAAGTTTTTTGCCACGTACAACACTGGTGGAAGATCAAAAGTTGCCAACTGAAAAGGATTTGTCTAAGCATCACCAGGGACGGTCTGAGATGTGCAAACTAGAAAAAAAAAAGAATCATGGCGGAGTTTGTAACAACCAGACCTGCTGCAAATGCTGAAATATATATAATATTATTTTGCTTGCTGTTTAAACTATTGCAGCTGCAGGATCATTATGCTGAATGGCGAGATTATCTCACAATTTGCTTATTTCACTGGCTAGCCATACAATATTTGAATTTTAATCTTTATTTAATCAATTTAAGTAGATATTTTTACAAGGGAAAAAACAGAGGGGTTGTTTTCACTAAAAATGACTGCAAGTTTTAACGCATCTTTTCATAGACGATGCTAAAAAAATACAGGTCGCAATGATCCAAAAAAGTACTAAAAGGACTGCACTGTGTACTACTGTAAGACTTTACACGTTTCTACTTTCTTCCCGGCTATGGCTGGTTGGAGTTTGAAATAAAAACTCAACAGCAAATTATTATGTTAGCATGTTAGCTGAATGTTGCTTCTTCAAAACGGGGAATGAAAAATGTCACCAGTAACATGTGGACCAATATATTTCTATGTCTTTTGTGAAATCAGGCAGACAAATTACATTGTTTCAATTAGTTGCAACAACACAAATTTAGTGTTTGTTTGTCCCCACAAAATATTGTGTTTCGCCTCACTAGTCTGTGTGTGAATTAGATGTGGATGAACATATGCATATTAGTTGTAAAACTTGATGCTGTACTGTTATATTTGCATAAACAAGGCTTAAAAATGAGTCAGGGAATATTTTGTTCCAGTTGCAAATGACTGGATCTCAAACAGCATGTTAACAAATAGAAATTGCCATGGTGATTTAAATAAACATCTCTGCATCTCAATACCTGAAGCTTTAACATCTCGTAGAACGGAAAACTAAAAAATTGTGTCTCTTTCCGTTCAGTTGTAAAGAAGTTTGCACATATGAACGAATGCAGTTATGGAAAAGTGACAGTGTTATAATAAACTTTAAGCTTTTGTTGAGGTGCTGAAAGCTTAACATAAGCTAACACTAACCGTATGCACACGCCTACAATCTGTCAACTTGCAAACAGTTAACGTTCACCCTGCAGAAAGGAAAAAGGAAATGTAAATTATGATGACTTATTTAACGAGATTAACATGGCAACAGCACAAGTATGATTTCAATCACCCCTCCCAACTAAAGCTATAGCATAGCACACGCACATACATACACAAAAGTCTAAAAAGGAGTGTGACAAACTTGCAGGCGCCCCTCTCAGGGTGACGCTACAGTTGATTTGGGAATTACAATTAGATTTATGATGTGGCTGCATATGGCTGAGCTCTCTGTTCCTCTCTCTGCAAGACTGGGATTGGCTGCAGTGAGCACCGGCGCCGTGGCGTATACACCACAGCAATCAGAATGTGTAGCTTTACTTCACACACATACACACACACAATGGAACAATAGGCCACATTTACTGTAATAGGCCACCAAAATATAAAGACCTAGTGGAATAGCTCTGCTTTCTGGAAACAGAAAGCCTTGTGTTGGAAATTATTATATCCCTGGAAAGTCAGAGCAGTATTTAAAGCAATGGAAACAAAAAATCATGCAGCAGTACCTGTGTCTTGTGCTTTCGTTCAGAGCGCACAGCAGAAGCATTTCTGCACAACTAACCACCTTCAGTAACTGCTCAATGTCACAAAACTCAAAGAAACTTTCAAAAAACAGTGATGAAAGGACAGAAAAAGCTCAAGTCTTTACCTTTTTTTATTCATATATATTTTTGGATTGTCTTTCTCACCAAGTTGTACTGACACTTTTTAGAGCCAAAGATGGCTAATAAATACAATGAAATGTTAAAATGCACAATTGAATTTCAATACAATATTCATCACAAAAAAATGTGTATGTGACCATGAAATGTGTATTATGCTTCTGCAGGTCACAACCAACACGAGCATGAGGTTACCTTTTTAAAAAGATAAGAGGTGATGTGACCCCTTCAGGCAGCACTAGAGCTGCAGAAATAAAAACAACCTGCTTAAATAAATGAAATGCTCTAAAGAAATAGCATTTATCTGGTGCCTGTCATGTAAAAGGCTCCAAAGATGACTTTTTACTGACTAATATATCCTGTTTTAAATCAATCTTCACATTAGTCAATATTTAAAAAAAGAAAACAACATAAAAACCCCCAGAAACAACATATCCAACATATCCAGTGCTTAGGATGTGTGTGACACCAACAGAATTGACTAGGTATGACGTTTTTCCATGCTAAAATCTATTTTCAATCCCAGCTTGTGATGATTTTCTAAGTAAAACCTGATAGATATGTAAATGTGGAGAAATTTGGAGTCAGAACACTTGTGAAGCAGCTAAACAAAGTACCCAGAACTCCCCCAAGGTCACAGGTTTCAGAAATGGAAACATATTAGAAATTGCAGAGATTAGAATGAGAAAATTAAAAAAAAAACAAGAGTGGAGAAGATTTTTTTCAAAGAAAGAAAACGATTTGAGAGGAAAAACAAGCAAAATGAGCATAGTGCTGAGCTGGTTGCTCCGGAGGAAAAAGGAACATCTTGCTTCTGAGTGTGGAAAAACTGTGATCTGAAAGGGGTTGTTGTGACTGAGAAATATGCACCTCGTCCACTTTCCGTTCTCAAGAATCTAACTGTCCTCAAAATATATACGTAAAGTATAAAAAGGAACCCTTTTGGAAATAGCAGACTAATAAACCCACTTTTTGCAGTTATAGAAATCTTCTTTTAAGAGACTAGCTTGCCATCTTTCTCACACTTAACGCTGAGAAGATATTAGAAATGAATAAGCCAAAACAAAGAACACTCCTTTACAACTTATCCAGGATATTAGAATTTCTAATCCTTCAGTGGAGTCTACTCGGCACTGTTTCCTCTCATTTGATGCCACACGACAAAGGCAACTCTTTCAGCAAAATTAAGATAAAAAGTACCTATGCGTTTAGCCGGATTTAAAGGAACATTCTTTAAATGATGGTACTGCACTGTACTTACTGCAAAATTGTTTGGCCTCAAGGAAATTTGGGCAATGTGGTTTATGAATTCACCAATGCAGTTGGAGAGAGGAGTGAAAGCCAAAGAGGCTGCCGGAGGGTGACACGTATGCGTTTGTGAAAGAGTGCGATGAAGACAAATCCTCCCTGAGCGCTGCCTGTGATTGGGCCAGAAGGGGAGCCAGCAGTTACTAAGTAAAACCCATCTCGTCAGATAGAAAAAAGTTGATTGTATAAGACTTTTTTGCAGCATTGGAAATTAAGACTACAGCATCCCAAGTAAATGTGAATGTTTGGCACATCTGAAGATAATTTGTACAATGTCTGGGTGCTTCCTTACATAATAATAATAATAATAATAATAATAATAATAATAATAATAATAATAATAACAATAATAATAATAATAATAAT
>JBAMHX010000011.1:10811397-10832089 GCA_037177515.1 Pseudomugil tenellus
ATAATCCTTTAGGAAATGTTTTGCAGATAGAGCCACAGCTGGTTCTAAACCTTTCATAAAGGGTCAATAAACCCTGATGGTCACTCCACAGACCTCAAGTATACATTAAAAAAGAAGACCTCACAAAGTGCACCACTGCTTTTGAAATATTTAAATAAAACATTTCTAAAACTCCTCTAGGAGCAGTACAGCAATGCGTTTGGTGATTACATATTACTTTTTTCATTTATATCTATGCAGCTGCATTTTGCTTCTCTTTTATAAACATTACAGTCATTCTGAAATCTTTGTTTAACGATCCCGCAAAGGAAATGTGAATACATTTGTCACATTTAACAATGAAAGTTAGAGATTCCATGTGTCTTTAATACAAATTATGTTGATCCTGTTGTGTTCAGTTGTGACAGTGAGGCCCAAACTGCACGGCAATACTCACCCCACAAAAAACTGTCTCATCTCCTGTCTGCGCGAGCGCATCATCTGCTTGTACTCCCCGATGCGCAGCTTCTTGCCGTCGATAATGCAGGTTCTCTTGGGCCGTGGTTTGTACTTGTAGTTGGGATATTTCTCCAAATGGATCTTGCTCAAGCGGGCCTGCTCCTCGTAGTATGGCTGCTTCTCCTGATTAGTCATGGCTTTCCAGCGAGAGCCTGAAGCACGTGATTGAGATAATTTATTAGTGCAACTTGTTTGGTCTGAAAAATGCAGCGTTAAAATGCAAATTCAATTTCTTTATGCCAAAGTATAAGTATATGCAATGTGTCTTTGAGAAGTTTTTCAGACGTAAGTGAAGAGCCATGTGTAAAGTTGTGCTCTTAAAAGCTGTTTTTCTGCCGTTTATGACTATTTCATTGTTTTTAATGGAAGAGTGGTCTCTGATCCTTAGCTGTTTATAATAAAGATTACAAATAGATTTCTGTTGTATTGATAAAATGAGACTGCTCATCAATTGGTAGCATTATTCCAGTTACCCTTCCTCTCTTTATGCATTTCGTGCAGGTGAAGAATTGGACTTTAATGATAGCTGTGTAACATCAAGCATCAAACAGGAGTTTGGAGCTTGTCACAGATCAAAGTATCACGTACTCAGATTTGATTGAGTGCTTAATTTTAGTTGAAAGTCACAATTGCATTAAACTAGAAGCAGACACTGCTTCTACAGCATAGCTCCTTCAGGCTCCCAGTAACGCTGTATAGGAAACTAAGGAAGAATTTATGTTGGCGTATTGAAATACAGCCAATGAAAGATGGTAACTTTACCTTATGAGACTTACTTTCCCTTTTTATAGTTTGCCTTTACTTTTGTCTTAATTTGTATTTCCTCCCCTGCCCAAACTGTGCTGTGAAAATAAAGCTTTGTTTTGTTTTACAAGCTGTAAATCGGCTTGGCCCGTTTTGAGTTGTATTCAATTCTCCAGCAGTAAACAGCCATCTTAAATTTTGTCCCACACTGATATGCTAGAGAAAAATTTACAGTACTTTGAAAACAAAGCTAGGAGTCCTTTTCTTGTGTTACCAACAGGCTCATTTCATCCTTACAGACAATATGTCCCATGTTGCTTAACCTTTCCTGGTCTCTTATACGTCTATCAGGCTAACGATAATAAGATAATTACTCTGGGCTGGCCTGTACTTGTTTATTTAAATTTAAAATCTCCTCAGCGTCTGTGACTACTATTGGAATTTATATTTGTCATTGTTATCCTGGTTTTAATATTTGTTGCTCTTGTTATCTCCTGAACAGTAAGCTACCTTTTTTAAAATAAAGTGTAAACGATTGTTAAATCAATTACAAGCGTTAGTTCTTAGAACTTTTTCTCACACTCTAATTTATTTGGATCTAGGTAGGTTTTTTTTTTAAAGTTTGGACGTGTAAATTGAGTCTGTTTAAAACTTGAGTGGACAACTCAAGTCCCTCTTGGTGGAGGAAGAATGAGACATCGTGTACTTGTAATGTTCCCTGGTGAGAGGATCTCCTGGACAAGTGGACAGGGCCATTACTGCAGGAACGCAGCACATCTGCGAAGCACTTTGACAAGTGATTATACACACTCTGCCTCACTTCTCTGTTTATCAAGGTTTATCACAAACTTTTCTTGTAGTTCTTTGACACAGGAAACACAAGAGAGTTTTTAAGCCCCCCCCCACCCGCTTCCCAGAGTCCAGCTGTGTTATTAAACTAGAGGGGCATGTATTGTATACATATCATCATGTACACATACACAATTTGATGTTTTTTTTTTGTTTTTTTTTTTAGCTGGGTCACAAAAGATCCTGGAAATTAACTTTATAGGTTCCTGTCGAAACAACCCTATTATATATTTTCAACAAACGTAAATGTAATAATTTTCCTCATATCACGATCAAAGAAAGACTGACTTTAAGCTAAATTCTTTTACAAACATCTTTGGAAATTTAAAAAAGAAAACATTTATCTTAAAAATTCAGGAAACTCTTTAAAGGAGCAAAATGCTACTTTGTAGGACTCCCATTGAAAAAATTCCAACTCAATAAGAGCCAATTTGTTCACGATGCTCAAGAGGAGCGCATATATTCAGCAACCCTCAACTCCAGTTCTGCATTGGACAGTGGAAGTCTTAGAAATGTTTCACGAACAACCGTTAAGCCCAGCACCGTGTGAATGGATATCTGTGTTGAGAAGGTTTGAATCCACACGGATTTTAACTGAATGCATCCATCACACTAGTCAAGCTGACACAGTGGAGCTCTGTGTGTGGAGTGTTCCTGGCTGAAAAACCATTAGTCCCTCTCATAATCTGCAGCTTGTTGGTAAGAAACCCTCTGAACTGTGAAATATTGTGGGAGGGGAACCTAATGAGCACACATGCTCACCATAAATAGAGACATGTGAAACTGACAAATTAGTTTATGTTGATGAGCTCTGCAAATAGGCTCTGAAGGTACGCACACATAATTTGATCCAGATTGTTTTGACAAAGACTGTCCATATTTCATAAAAGGTATGTTTTAACTGTTAATGCATATGAATTCATAGGTGAAAGGAAATTTGAGTGTGTCCATTTGCAACGAGCAGCGTAGCGAAGCATAGAAAATTAACTCCGTTACGGGGGGAATAAACAAAGACAGAGTCATCCAAAAAATTTGCTGATCAAAGACAAATGTATTAAATCTCACCGAGGATCTTGCTGATGTTGGAGTTGTGCATATCAGGGAAAGTCTGCAGGATCTTCCTCCTCTCGTCTTTGGCCCAAACCATGAAGGCGTTCATAGGCCTCTTGATGTGGGGCTCATTGTTGTTCCTGCCCCGTGCCTCCCTAAAGACTCGAGCCTCTGCGATATTACTCCCTAAGTAATAGATCAGAGACATTTCTCAGTTACTTCTAATTGATCAGCTCATATTCTAATGATTGAAATTAAATTAATTAAAGTAAAAAATCAAAGAGCTGTTTTCCATTTTTCTTTACGAGGCATCATCTTTGCTTTTTATGGATGAGGATGTGCAACAAAAGCATAACAAAAGTCCAGCGGGGTCTGTCCAGATGCCCTCCCTATCCTAACATAAACAAACATGAACTACATGTACACTGGAGCCAGTTTGCTTGCTCCTGTGTTTACTCCTTCAACTAAACGAAACCATGATAAGTACTCCACAACTTCTCACTGCCTGTAAACGATGAAGCTTTATGAGAATCAGGTGGGTCAGGGTTGAAGTGTACAATACTATGTGACAGTACTTTATGTTATACTTTCTATTTATTTTATGGAATATTTCAAACTTATATGTTTTAAATGCTTTAAACTCAAAAGCACAGTATTTATATTTGATCATATCTCCAGTAAATTCTCTTTACCTACTCTGGGTCGAAGAACTCGAACTAGGTGGGATCTCATCTCACAAACACTTGAAGAAGCGGAATTTTTTCACTGGACATGCACTTCCAGGAATTATGCCAATTTAAATTTACAAGGGTGCAAACATATTGATTCAAACACTGTTTAGCTGTTGACTATGACTTCTTGAAGAGCACAATAAATATTTGCATTTGCTGAATACAGAGTGAATACCTACACGCTCAAGCAGGCTTGAGTATGGCTCACTGGGTTACAAGTCACCGGTTTCTGTTTCTTATCTGCTTAGTCTGAGCTCATTTTTTAAATGTATCATTCTCCATTTATTTTCACATAAGGTTGAATTTTCAGAGATAAGTCACTAACGAAGCAGAGATATGAAACGTAAAGAAAACTTCGGGGAAAAAAAGAAGCAGAAGCACTCACCATCTAGATCCTCTGGTCTTGTAAGGTCAATGACTCGATGGACCATTTTCCCAGCGTCCTCTCCGAGCTTCCCCAGGTGCTGGCTCAGTGTTTCATAGTGCAGCCGCTCCTATGGTGTAAGAACATTGTTGTAAAGTTACTTAATGCAATCTGGAACTACAATCGCACAACAGATTACTTTATTCTGATGTGATTGCGCTAAACCAAAAGATCTACTTCGGACTTCTTGGGCCAGTGTTCAGCAGGTTTCAGATATTTCCCTCCTACACTTAATTCAACTAACAGGTCATCATGAGGTTTGTGCAGAACTTAGCACATGCTGTTGGAGAAACATTTTGTTTGAAGCAGGTGTGTTACAGAAGGTAAACATTTAAAACCTGGACATCTCTCACCATCAGTGTCTTCTTTGCATCTTTTTGTTAGTGAAAGATAAAAGTGGCTAATGCAAAAAAAGCTAACATACAAGGCATTTCCTCCTTGAGGCTATAGTAATCATTTGTGTCTTCCCAGCCTCTCATTCGCTCGGTCTGCCCGCCACTCTACTTCTAAGACAAATAACTCCTACAACTGGATGGCATTGGGGCGTCCCAGCTAAAAATTACCCCACCACACTCCTGAACTGCTCTGAAACCTTCCGCACAGCTTCTGCATCCATACTCGGCTCTTCTCTTCTTCCCCTCTTCATCTTACCTCTCTCCCCTCCTCCCTCCCAGCACCACTACTTTTTCTGGTGACAGAGGCATTTTGTTTGACGCAAAGAATGGTTGCCGGGTGAAGTCATGCCGCGGTAGCCGCTGGCAGAGTTGGTGGAACTTAGAGGCCAGCATATGTGTGTGTGTGTGAGTGTGTGTGTGTAAATGTGTGCGTGTTTATAGATGAGGAGTCGGTGCGGGCCAATGTCAGCACTACAGCAAGACTGTAATCAGGCCCACCACAGAACATGTGCCTGGGCAGTGCCATGTTCACCGCAGGAAGCAACCGCCTAACAAAGGACTAAAGAAAGGGAAGAGGGAAGAAAAAAAAGAGAGAGTGAGTAAAAGAGAAAAGAGGGAGAGAAAACTACACAAGAGAATCCATTTTTAGGCGCATTAAGTGGGATGTGATAGTCTGTTGAAAGCTGCCAGATATGATGCTACTTCTGGAAGCCAGCTTAAGTTTGGCACCGTGTCATAAAAGTTGGATGTCAGATGTCGCATAATTTCTAAACAACCTAAGAAGCAAGCGATGTATGAGAGCTCCCGGTTAATGGGAAGAGACCAGTGGAAAAGAAATGCAGAGGAGAGTTAGGGTTTTGGAACAAGGTCTAAGACAGCATCAATAGCGGTACAAGGATCCAAACTACAGATTAACAGCAGACCTGGGTCAAAATTTGCAAATATTCCCTGCGGTTGGTCTACTTTTGGTCCTCTTAAAAGCTCTTGCGGCAAATGCAATAAGGAGCTGTCTTTCTTTTGTTTAGTCAAGATTGAAATAGGTTTGGCCAGAATGTCTGCTGGTTTCAAACTGGACTGCTGCCTTTAAGAGAACTATTATAGATTTGATTTTTTTTCCCATCTTTCATTAGACTCCATTTGTATTGAGTACAAAAAGCTGAAAAGGGAGACATGCTATTCACTTTTAAGAATCTGATCTGAACTAGCAAGTATCCCAGAAACTAATCAGATGAGTACTGCTGCAGTAGTTTCAACACACCATTGCTTTCACTGGCTTCTGCATGCCTTGCTGCTGCTTGTATATTTCTAAATTTAAGAGTCACTCGATTCTTTTTGTTCTGCTTGGTTGGTTCTCTTCTTGGCTTTCTCTTCTCCACTGTTGCTAGGGAAACACTCCAAACTTTGCTGTGTTTTTCTTTTTTTCCCTTTTCTTTTAATACATACTGTATTGAGCTCATTACCACAGCTACAACTCGCACTCTGCCAGCACAGCCTGGCTCCATCTGACCCGCAACCGTTTACTGTCTCCTCCTGGATCAATCAAGTTTGGCAAAGTGATGCAGCACAGGACAAGTAAAAAAAAAGAAGTTTGCCAAACTCCTCAGCCCCCCCAACTCCCACTTTCTCTTGCTTTTGTCTGTCTTTCTTTACTTCTCCAAACTTTGCTTTGTTCCAATAGAGCTGTCAGTCTTCCCAATTCTGTTTTTTCCTTCCCCTCCCCCCCCCTCTCCTTCTATTCCTCATATTCAAACCTTTATTACCCACCACCATCCCTCCTTCCCCTGAGGGCTCTTTTCCCAAATACGTAGACACTCGGTTTATTTGCAGGTGCTAGACTCAGCTTTGTAATACACATTATAATAATATTCATCATTCAGGCTTTAAATGCAACATTATGTCAACCTTTAATCATTACTTGGAACAGGCTGAGCTGGTGGTTTTACAGGCTTGTATCTTATAAGGACCTAACTTAACCAGCAGAGCCAGTATAAACTTCTATACAATCAATCCTTTCCAGATTTTTAAGCAAGGAAGGATAGATTTTTTTAATCCTCACCAACTAACAGACATTAAACAAAACAACATTTCTCTACCATCGGTTATAGAATAAATAAAGGAAACAAACTGTAGTGACAAGTTAAGTTTAACAGTTGTTCAAATGATGTGAAAATGTCCAAAACACAGAATAACAGGAATGTTCATGTAGCGTGAGCTCTGGGACTTTACTAAATCAGTTATTTGCATAAAGTTATTTGTACTGTCATGTGCATTGTTAAAAATCATTTGTTCACTTTGTGCTATGCATTTAGTTGTTAGTGTATTATTTACAGTACACAACAACTGGTACATTAGGGAAGAATAAAGAAGAGATTCTGATGAGGGGTGGAGATAGGTACACAGAATGGGGCAAGAGGATTTATTCTCAATTCAAAACGTTAAAGTACCAGTTTGATCTGATGCAATGTTTAGTCCATTTTACACTGCATCAGTTTTAGCATCTGCTTCACTCCACATGTCTGGAATAAACTCCCAGAAAGCCTCAGATTGGCTGAAACACTCAGTTTATTTAAACCCAGGTTAAAGACCCACCAGAAGGTACATTACAATAGTCTAACATTATACATAATGTTAAGTTTTATGTTTTTAAAATCTGGAATTGATCTTCATTTTAATCATTTTTATTTGTTATTTCTTTTCATATCTTTTTAGTTTTAAGGTGAATTAATGTTTGTGTTTTAATGTTTTTGAATCACTTTTAATCACTGTGTTGAATTGTGCTATATAAATAAATTTGCCTGTTTGTCATAATATTCTAAGCTCTATTTAAATAAGTGCCATTGTTTTTGTAATAACTCACTGCTAACAATTACTTCAGTAAACAGAGTTTAAAATACTTACTTTTCCAAGGTTTTTGCTGATTTGTTTTTATTGTAGGTTTTATTTCTTTATTAAAACACAAGAATTGTGAGTCAAAGCTTATCCGTAGAAAGAGACATTGTGTCTGGACTGCAGGTTTTTAGTAACCCAGAGGCACTTCATTAAGAAAATCAACAATATGTAAAATATACTGATATGCAATATATTATTTGCTGGAATAGCAAAAAAGTCTTTAAGCTTTGATGAAAATGTGCTTGTTTGTGGTTCATTACAGTTTTTTTTATTATGAGCGTTGTGGCTGCTGTCCAAGACACTAACTAATCATCAGTACTTGACACAATCCCACATTTAAAAAGAGAAAAACTATACACTGCATACCTTCAAGTTAACCTCAACAGTTAAATAATGTGAGCAGCAGAGATGCTATAAGATATTAATGCATCACTACCACTGAATGTGGGGACTGTAGATATGTCTGTTAATTAAATGTGTGCATGCACAGGAGTGTATTATCCAGTGAGATACTGGAGATACTGAACTAAAAGGTGTGTTATCCATTAATCTTGCATATTTATCTGCACACAAACATCTCATGGAAACAGAAAAATTAGTCACAGTGGTTCAAAGCACAGTTTTATATTTATACTATAGCACAAAAAGCAACTGGGTATCAATTTAACTAGATGGAGGCATGCTATTCGCTGAACTAGATGGATTTTGATACTGTAAAATGAGACATGAATATTAGCTTGTCATCTCATAATATGAAGTGTAACTCACGTGCCAGTCTTTTACAGCCCCTTAGGTATGCTAAGCGAGTGTTTTGTGACTGTTGAGATGAAAAAGCTGCACACTAGTGATTGTGGTTTTTAACACAGTCGTACGCATACACACCCACACGGTTGTACACAGGGGCTATTTCGGTGAGCTTTGGCAGCCACTGGCCAGCTGGAAGCAACGTAAGTGTAAGGTGATACTCAACAATGCCACGAACTGACCAGGCCTCTCGTCTGTACACCAGCTATAATGACATTAACATGGCCAAGGCCAATGCAGAGCCAATACACACACACATACACAAAAGCACAGGGGATCACTTTCAGCTCTTAGGGAAATGTCTGTGTAGTCAATTTTTGAAATGAACACTGTGAGACAAAAATACACAAGCACACAGCAAAATAAAGACAAACACATACAGTCACACGTCACTGCAAGTCCTTTTGAGCCCAATCAGCATGAGCAATAAATAGCTCAACATTGAACATTACACTTAGATATTATTTACAGCACTCCTCTCTTTCTTTGCAATGAAGACGACTATGCTGTGTTAGTACTGTGTCATAAAACAGAAAAACTTGGGAGGAGCCTCAAAGTTGCACAGGGAGAGAAGATTTATTTGACAAATAGAGCACTACACACAAGTCTAAGGTGAAGAAAAAAGTGCTGGTCCTGTTGCCTCCTGAGGTGGAAAGGGTGAGTCATACTCTTAAGTCTCCAGTAAGTTCCATCCATGAACTGTTTAAGACAGAGCAAAGTCTTGAGCACCTCAGCAAAAACAAAACCAAAAGAAGATGAATAAATAAAAAGAAGAAAAAAACAAAGCAACGCCACTTATAAAAAGCTACGTACAAAATTCTCCTTTTTTTCCTATGAAAAAATGATGCATTCACAGCTAAAGTGAAAGAGTCTTTGAGGGCCTGTTGTTAGGTAACGGATAACAAAGTGATAACAAACACCAAGGCCTGTTCTCATCCTTGAACCAGAAACAATTACTTAGAAATTTTCCAAATGAGCGTTTTATTAGTAAGGACGCAGCCATAAACCAAATTACTGCACTGCTTTGGTTTTGTACTCATAAAGTTGGAAAATATAGAGCTTAACGAATATATATGAATCTTCATGCAAGACTCTCACCTTAATGACATATTATTTAAAAAAAGTTCATTTTAAAAACCTTTTTCTTAAAAAATTCTTTTAAGCATAAACTAATCTTAAAATTGACGTTTATTTATTTTGCTGGACTTGGACCAGACAACTCACATTAAACCTTAATAAACAATTTATCAGCATGAGCTGTTATATAATTTATATTTATGAGTTTTTCAATGTTTACTAGTATAATGACTTACAAAAAAGATCAACTTGGGACTGCGAGCAACTGCAGCAGCAATGTATTTTGCAACATTTGTGGATGTTTTCTTCCTGAAGATGCAAGGCAAACAAGTGCAAAAAATTCAAAACAGTCCATCCTTGGAGTGCACCAATCATGACCTACTTGGGGTTGGTGGGTTCAAAGTCTCCACCCCTGAAATATTCATGAGCTCCTTTCCTTCCCCCTTCTCCTCATCCTTGCAAGCAAGACGGGATCAATTGGGCAGGAGAGCCAGTCGAATCATGTTCCTTCGGGTTTTTTTCTTTTTTTCCCAAATGTCTGATCCCTAGCATCTACGATTGGCTGCTCAGTCCGACTGAAGATGTTTTAGAATATGCATTTCCCAGTGGATATGAGATCTCGGTACAAAGGCCCTGTCTCCTTCAACCCAAGGGAAAGAGATGAGCAGGGAAAGAGGTGAGAGCGAAGGGGGAGGAGGCTTGTTCCCTGAAAAAGACCCTTTAATTGGGCTAAGACCCTGAGGCCGGGACCACCCCCCTCCAGGCCAAGTGGAGAGATGGACTGCATTATACACACATGGACACACACTAATGTTAACATCATTGCCTCTCCAAAAAAGCACTCACTCAGTCAAGGGAGGCGCACAAACACACACATACACACCAACATGCTAAAGCCGTCACTTGTCATTGCCCCAGCTGTTCCCTCTTCAAAGCTGTTGGCTTCTGGGTGGCCGTGGAGATGAGAGGAGAAATGAGAAGTCCTTAAGAGCTGCAGCCCAAGCCAAATGACACGAAATATCATGCAGAAATATTCCTCAAATCGAGGAGAATACAACGCCCAGCCAGAAAAGACGACACAGGAATGAGGAGTTTAAAAGACAATCAAGGCGTGAAACGGACAAGAAGTTGCTGAACATGATCCCAGAATCAAAAAGTTCTTTCTTAAGTGGGTGAAGATTTTTTACCTAACATGAAAGGAAATGCAATCATACCATATGATTTTCATCTAATGTATCAGTAAGAAGTGTCTGCATTTTCACACACATTACCTTGTTGCCGTTGTTAAGGCTCATGCTGCTGAGCGCAGACAGTTTGGCCTCCAGACTCTGATGTCCCGGCTGCTGTTGCTGCTGCTGCTGCTGCTGCTGATGGTGAAGCTGCTCTCTCTGGATTTGCTCCCTCATGCTCCTGGCCTCCTGGATGGCCTTCATCACAGCATCCTGGTCTCCAAACAGCGCTGTGGAGTTGAGGCTGGATAGGATGTCTGCGTAGGACAGAATAGGACCAAGGAGGTCTTAAAGGATATATTCCAAAAGTTTAATCACAAAACCTCGATTACACGCCATCACATCCTGACCTCCTGTATATTTCATTCGAAAAAAGCAAATTTGTATGAAAATGTGTTGATATAACCTGAGATTACTGCAATCTCCTAATCTTCTGCTGCTTCTTAGTTCATGAGAAAAGCTTTAATATTCAATATCATTGCAGGTCCATGTGTTGTTTTTCAGTCAACTTGTGTCTAAACATGACGGATTCTCCTCCCCCTTGTTTATGTGCTTCACACTTCTGAAGTTAAAGTCGATTTGAAGAATAGGAAAAAAGAAAAGAAATAAAAGGATGTAAAGTTTCCGTCGCCTTCCTGGTTTAATTAGCAGACAAGTGGGAAGCTCTGTACGCTTGGGTGGCCGTTAAAATGGGCAAAAAATAACTTTGCAGGGAACACAAGTGTTGCGTCCTCAAAGCCACTCCAGAGGAGCTGGTGAAATTGTTTTCTGGGGGGATATAATGAGAGGCTTTAGATTGGCCTTAATAACAGATAGCAGAGGTAGGGGCATAAAAGGTCTAGCGCGGGCAGACAATAATGTGAGGAAGCTCTTAAAAACCAAATAACGTGTGCTGGGTTTCACTGTTTCCGCTGTCGGGGTTTTCATTGGGGCTAAATACAGGGCTTTGGACTCCTGTAAAACACAAACACTCACTCAGAATGCACACACACAAACACAGGTCTCCTTATGAGGGTGAGGTCTCTGCAGGCTTCCAGGCACATGCAACCCTGCATGGTTTGTCTGTGGGTGGCGGGGGTGTTTGTATAGGTGTTGTTTTTTTGTTGGGTTTTTTTTTTGCGGGTGAAGGGAAGACAACATGTTGTCGTGAGGATGTGTTTGCTCTGGATCGGTGTACAGATGTGAGCGAGGCATGCGTTGACATGCATAAGTGCATGAATAGTTTTCTGTTCCCTTTTTTTCATATCTTTGGGAACTTTATATAAAATATCAGCTACAGTCTTTCTGATGTATGCATTACCTACCCAGAGAGTTGTTCCTTCCCATGTTGGAAATGGGACTGGGGATGCGACCTTTGCCCATACTGGTAGGACTGGACTTGTTCACGGAGAACAGAGTCTGTGTTGGGGATGTTGGAGAACGAAGAGGCTCGGCGGTCTTAGGTCTGGCTGAGAGGTTCAGTGGCTGTGTGGATCCTTCCTCCTGCTGGCATAACAGAGCTTGGTTGACATATTTAACTTCTAAAGGGTCATTGTACCCCCCTGATATAAATCTGTAGCCAAAATACTGATCAGCTGATCAGACATATTGAGGCTTGCAACCATGAATCTATAATATAACATTTGACCAAACTAATAAATAAAAAAGATTTTTATTTAGTTTTTTTTAACCAAGTGATGACTTTGTGCTGCAGATACCTAATAGAAACCTTTTTCTAATAGAAAAAGATTATGTTTGCTTTTACATGGACGTTCTGCTTTGGCTTCCTTCACACCCAAAGATGCTTTTGGACAAGTTAGACAAGTTAAACTAAATGGTGATGTGAAAGTGTGACAGTAGGCTTGTATGGCAGATTGTGTCTGTATGTTGCCAAAAATACAGCTTCATACAACACCAAATACACATGTAGAATACATAAATAAAAGAAAGAAGTAAAAAGAAGTAAAAGAAACAGGTGGATTTATATTATTATTGATATTAATATTATCTGTTTTTATTTGTATTTTTTTTCCTTCCTGTTAAAAGGGAGTTTTCTTCGCCTCGTGCATGCTCAAGCAGCACTACTGTTTGGTTGTGGTGAGCTCTGACGCCCATCTATTGTGACGCCGGTTGCAGCTGTGCCCCATACACACACGTGGTTCCCATTACAGCCTCGTTGTTGAGTAAAGATGAGGAGTACGCTCCCTCCAGTGAAGGGGTCTGAGCTCCTGCCAAACAGCAGCCAGCGCCAGTGTCAGCGTGTGCACGTGTGTGTGTATCAGTGTGCCTTTTAAATAAGCTGTTACTAATTGACGGTGAAGAGTACAGGCCAAAGCGCACGCCGCTGTTTCAACAAGCTACAAATTTCCAGCCTCTCACTTTTGACTTGTGCAGATCATCACTTATAAGCATTTTCCCATCGCAGCATTTATGAACTCACTCTTTCCTTTATTGTGTTGTGTTTTTCGTTACAAATGTCAATACACTGTTTTTCTAAAAGAAGCAACATTGAAGGTCTACTGACAACAGATCTTCCTCTTACCCGGTAAACCCGTCACGCTTGTGTGTGCTGTTGAAACATTTAATTGCCTTTTAACATCAACCACTTACCTTAATCTGACTGACAGGGCTGGATGCTCGTTTCTCGCTCTTGAGGGTGGAAGGGGAAAGAGGACCGGAGGAGTTGGGTGGCTGTGGGAGGGGACCCATCTTGGCTCCTGGTGAGAGCTGCATGCTTGCCAGCTGTGCGGCATACAGCTGCTGCAAAAAAGAGAAGAAACCAGCAAAACCGACAGGCTATTAACATCGCTTGCCAGAAGCTAGTCAGTGGCTTTCCTCTTTCATCCCTTCTCCTCTCTTTCTTCCGCACACACACACAACCATGATCCTGTTGTCTTTTACTCTTTTTTTATCTGAGGTTTGATGGGTGTGCGTCTGAGCCAAAGGAACACAGTATGGAAACAAATGTATGTGTGGGAGAATATTTATCAGGAAGGTCTTCTCAGCAAAACATTTCTAGTTTAGATGATCTACAATTCATTTCTGACACTTATTCTTTCACCAGATGCTGCGAGCAGCTTGTATATCCATTACCAACTAGAAATGAAACCAGAAAATAAAAACAGATGCTTTTGAATCCTTTATCTATATTCTAATAAACAAAGCTGGAAACTTACTAAACAAAACACAAGGTTGGCATAATGACTCATTTCTCAGTCCTGCTATATGAAACAAATTAATTGTGTTTTAGTGTATTTCTCTGCTACAGTCCAGCCGTTTGAAGGTATGTCACCCATTTCTGTTCAAGTCGCTTTATGGCTGTAAAAATTCTTTATATTTATTAAACCTCTGGCTGGGAAGTGCTCATGTAAAGTACAACTGCAGAAACATTCTGGACCAAATGTTGCATCCTTTCATCTCTAGCCCTTAATGAATAAGGAGGATTGAAATACATCAGTAAAAAAAACAACATTTAGATGTTTAGATGTTTTCTAAATATCAACTATCTAATAGATATTAAAAAGTGTCTCATCTTCATCTTGAGGTTGAAAGTAATGTGACTGGTTTCTGACTTGCTACTTGAAAGATGCATAATCAGTAGTTTTTCTGATGAAAAGTGAAGGATGAGTCTTGTTTCATAAACATTTTAATATACATTTTTAAGGTAAAACCATTAATACAATTATTTTGTATTGTTCTGCAGATGTGGGCAGCTGTTTCCATTGTTGGTGTGATATTACACATAATTATCAATGTGCCACATTGCTCACAGGCAGATTCCTGGAGCAAACTGAGACTGTGTAAGACGTAACAATGGCATGTATAAACAAAGCAATTATATTACTATTTGCTTGTTTAATAAAACAAGAACGTCAGTGCAATAAATTATATTCAAGACCATTAAGCCAAGGAAGTTAGATATCTGCCTCAATACTGCCCCTGCTGTGCTTATCCATATTACATAATGATTACTCGGAGTGTTAATTCCTGAGGATATGTGCAGCTAATGCTTTAAATAAATGCAGGGTAACATATATGTAATTGAACACATTTATATTTCCTGTGCAACTTCTTTTTCCCTTGTTATTTATAGTCTTGGTTTCTTTATAAAAAAAAAAAAAAAAAAAAAAGCATCATCGCCTTTCTGTAATCCCGACTATCTTTAAATAATGTGTTTCTGAAAGGAGATGTAACTTTACATTGTTTCAGGTATAGTTAAACTTGATTTAAAATATAAACAAAAGTAACCAAAAAGAAAAACTTAACACAGATCTGGTTACATACAGTTAGACTTAAAACAGAACATACATGAGTTCAGCCTCTTATGAAATATTAAGTCAGAAGAAATATAAGTTATTTTCAATAGGTGTAACTAATCATGCTAAACATTCTTGTACATGTGATTCAACTAAACAAAATTGAAAATAGCATAAAAATAACATAACTTTAGTAAAATAAAACACATGGAAAGTATTTAAGTTGGACAAAAGAGAATGAAAGCAAAAAGGTACGGACTTTTCATCCAAAGTACTTAAGAAAAATCAAAGCGTCGCATACTCTGCCCAGAGTCCAGGTTCTTCTAAATCAAAGCTAGCTGGTCATACAAACCGCTGCCTGAAACCACTGTCAGGCCTGTCTCAATGCATTGGAGTGTGAGTGCTGGAGTATCAAAGACCCTGTCTTCAGGAAAACCACCCAGACGTGGTTGGCCCTCACTAAATCCCCTCTTCTCTTTCTTTTCTGCTTTCCTCTCATTTTTAGTTACTTTCACCTCATCCGTACCCCCCCCCCCCCTCACACACACCACCCTCACCCTCACCCTCCTCCACATATCTGTCTTTGTTTCACTCTCTGCGCTTTTGATCTCCCCTTAACTCTCTCCACTTGTCTTGTGTCTCTTAGTTTAGTTCCAGAAATGATTCTTCATATCTTCCTCATCTCCCTCTCTGTTTTTCTCTCTGGCTCTTTAACCCAAAGTGGCCCCCAGTGTTGTGAGATCTGATTTCCCCGTAGTCAAAACTGCGAGGTCTCCTGGGACCGGAGATCCAACAGCAAAGAAAGCGCCATGGAGAAAAAGAGTTTGAGAGAGGGGTGGAGAGTTTTGCGCTAGAGACACACGAGACCACCGTCACTTCACCGTCAAAGCGCCAGGCTCAGCAGTCGGGGCCAGAGAAATTGGCTGGCCCTCTTTCCACTTCTCTCTGAGCGATATTAAACACAAACAGAAGGGGCCTCTCCAATGAAACAAAGCCCTGATGTCACGCCGCTTATTTTCCTTGGAAGGTACCGGGAGCTTTCGGGCCAACCCCTGGCGATATGAGACCCCTGTTAGAATGTGCCTTGAATGGCTGGTGGTGAGGCCTCTCGCGTCAATCAAGCCAACCGCAGAGTTACTTCTGGTGCTGCCTGATATTCTTACAGCTGTGAAGGGAGCAGGGGCTCAGGCTGACACATGAGTCTTTGAGGTAAAATACACAGTTAGGATCTCGCACACTTCCCCACATCTGCACAAATGCACACACTAAGGGTATTTTCTGCAGACACACCCGCCGGTATTGTGCTGGTGGCAGCGTTTCTGTCAACGATACGAGGAGAGAACTGTCGAACAAACAACAGACTGACGATAAAAGCTTTTATCTTATTTTTTCTTGGTTTCTGCAAGATGTTCAGCAATTGATTGTTGACTGGCTAATGTGCAGCGTAAACAACCCAAACTAGAGCTCTTGCAATGCAATCAACCCTCAAGGGAAGACAATGAAGCAATTTCCTAAATTACAAATTGACAAAGAGGGCTTTAAAGTGCACCTCAGCTGTCCAGAATGTCTGACTGGCCTTTAGTGCTAATCCCAGTAAAATGTGTCATTTGTGACCTCTGTGAGTTGGCAGATGCCAACTTTGTTTTAAAACTGAAAGACAACTGACAAGGTGATGTAGGTCTTTCGTGCTGTACTGAAGTCAGCTACCTTCATGGTTTGTACACTGCAAAAACTAAAAGCTAAGATTAAACATCTCAAATCAGGACACATGTTTATTTTTTTATACGTAAGGTAATTATTCTTAAATAGTAGGTTTTTTTCACATTTTTTTACTTGTTTTAGGAATTCTTGACAGGTTAATGTTCTTTGAAATAAGGTAAATTATCTGCCAACAGACCAAGAAATTTTATCTTATTTCAATGAAAATTAACCTACTTTATGTAGGCTTTTTTCTTATTTTCTAAAGCCAGTTTTTGTAGTGTATTTGTTTTGGGCTACTATTGATTTTGTGCATGCTCAAAACAACTGAGGCTTTGTCTTTTTCAGCAGGTTTATGGTGGGAGGAGAAGTTGAAATAGATCAGCTGTTCTGTACTGAAAACAGAGGCTAAATGTTACCCTGCAAGTATCCAAAGAGACAAACATGGAGCTGGCCTACATTCAGGTAATCATTATGTCATTTTCTGTTGTCTACTATTTAGCCGATGTACTTGTGTTATAATTGTCCCTGCAGCAATGGCAATATAATTGACATATGCTGCTAACAGGGTCAAAATCATGTCTCAAGAGGACAAAAGTGCGCTCTTCACCTTTGTTTCTGTGCTTCTGACACTGAGGCAGAAAGGGGCAGAGCATGGAGACAGTGAAGGATGTCATATGATTTCAACAAGAATGTCTGCTAAGCAACTGTATTTCCCGTGCATTAGCTGTGCACAAAGGGGGCCTTTCTTCAGCAGAAATCCACTGTTTGTGAAGGGGTCTACTGCGGGGCTCTGGAAACAATTGGCCAGATCAAGTTCCCACGCCAATACCACAACATTTGCGCTATCAAAATTGTTGTTTCAGGTCATGATGGGTCAAGCGCAGCGTGTCAGCTCTGGCCAAATACCTCAGCTATGCTCCTTTAGATTTGATTTAGTTTCCTTAAGTTAATAAAGGTGAAAAACTAAGGAGTAAATGTGTAAAACTGTATTTTTTGGACTCCCACTGTCTTTTCCCCCCAAAAAACAAAGACATGGTAAACCTTCTGTGGGAAAAGGTCTATGTTTACTGCCTCAGACTTTCTAGAGGCCACTTTATGAGCGTTTGGTCCTGGCCAGCTGTCTGATAGACAGCTACAGAGCTTAACTTTGAAACATCTGGAGGAGTGTGACTACAACATCTGTCTACCCTGTACTATGTGGAGATCTGGCATTAATTCACTTTGATACCAGCTGGTGAATACTTGACCACAGAGTGTACATTAATAGAGGGTACGGCTGATAGAGCTAACATGCGTCACTGTCTACTACTTATAGATGTTTTAACATGCTAATTCCACACTGTGGAGCCTCAAATATTAGGAAATATGAGCACTTAATCCCACAAGACCTATAGATTTTGGCATACGATTGTCATATTTATAGATTACAAAGGACTTCAAAGGGATGTCAAACAACTTAAGTCAGAAAAATACATAAACCTAAACCTAAACCTAAAGCAACAATTAAAAAAAGAAACCAAATGTTTTCTTGTCCTGTAATACAAGTTTGGTAGGAGATTACTTTTAATTCTACAGAGTTAGAAGCTGATATTTCCTTTTCATGTTTGATCTTTTTTTAGTTTACTTCTTGCTTTATAGACCATGTAGAGTGGTAAATTGAACCTCCATATTTTTCATGTGTTAGTTATTCTTTCTTCTCCATCATTATCTCTTGGAGGAGACCTTTGATCTCCATTTATATATATTTTAGTTTAACTCTGAAAATGTCACTTCTTTATCCTGTAGGTTTAACACCAATAGTTACATGTATGTTTTATATATATTTGTTGTTGTCAACAATGCTTTTCTAATGCCTTGTCCACACGTAGCCGGGTATCTCACAAAACAAAGATAATTTCGATTTGGCCTTTCATCCACATAAAAACGCAGATTTACGTCATCAAAAATGTTTTGGTGTGGAAACATCACTGTCTGCGAAGGAAAATACTATGAGGTCACATCTGCAACCTTTTTTTTCCACAACATTGATGTCCTCAAATGTGTGTTAGATTTATCAATTGTCCAGGGTCATCGTGTTTGTTTTTACAAGCACTGCAAATAGATGTCCTCCGTCCTCCTGGAGGAATGGCGGGACAATTTCCGCATGTCCTCACAAAGAAGGGCAGTCTACGATTACGCAATGAATGGTTAATATCGTAAAAATAAGTTGCCTGCCCACTGTACTATTTAGCTGACAATGACAGATTACAAAAAAAAAAGGTTTGATATAGTCATGAATGCGCTTCACAGTGTGGTTATGTGGATAGGTGTTGATGGACTTTTTTAAAAAGCAAGGTAGTATCAACTCGTTTTTGTTTTTTTGTTTTTTTACTAGCTGGAGGGGGTGACGGTTTTACAAAAACCCGGCTACATGTGGATGATGCATAGGTGTTGTTGTCTTATGGGTACTCCGATTAAGTGTCTGCGTTTTTCTTACAAAGTCTGTGGGAGACAGCCATCCAGCTCTGGTCCTCAAAGGTCGTGGCTCTGTAGTTTATTTGTTGCTTTCCTGCTCAAACACACTTGAAAGAAGTCATTGTGAAGAAGTTCACAAGAAGTTATTAGCTCCATTTGGTTTGAATCAGGTGTGTTGGAGCAGGAAACAACTATAACCTGCAGGAAAGTAACTTTCAAAGGCCAGTGTAACAGCACTGCTACACGAGATTATCAGGTAATGTTTTTAAAGGTGTTGCAGCTAGTTGTCTGGTTGTACTATTGCTATCTGTTTCATGCTTGCAACTATTTTCAATTTTAAGTAAACCCTAAATGTATCTAACAAGGAAAACATTCTCATGGGCATATGTACAAACTCACTCAATGATAAATAATAGTGGAAACCCAACAGCACGCAGGTGTTTTTACTTTATCTGTGTTAACGATTCTGCTTCCTGATTTTCTTTTTTGTTGTTGTTGCTTCTTTGTTGTTTTTTTTCATTAGTGAGATAAATAATGAAACCAGCACAAATCATAAATCTCGTAATGATTGCTTTTGACATCACCATCATTGTATAAACAATGTCCAAATGTGCTGAAAACCAGTGCCTCCATCTGACAAAATGAAAAAACACAGTTCCCAGTGCTCTGTCTCCCTCTTTCCCCTGTCTCCTTCTCTATCTCTGCCAATGCCTTGATGAGAAACTTCCTCTTCCATTCAGGTTCCACGCTGCCTCTCCATTCTCCATGCACATCGCAGGCAGCATTTAAATGTGATTGAGTTTGCATTTCTGACATCATTCATCCTCTTACCTCTCGCTCACCGTGCAGCTCTTTTGATCATTTCAAAGCCAGGAGTGGAGACAGGAGGTTCCAACCCCCTTCAGTTAAGTAAGGCGCTTTGCTAGTCAATAGCAGCTAATGAGGGTTTCGATAATTGAGAACCACAATACAAATTGAATAAACTGAGATAAGGATTCTTGTAACATCTAAAAAACATGCTATGGTAATAACTGACATGATGAAGCAACATTGTTTGCAAGTGAAAAAGCCTTTGAGGGATTTTGTCCTTTTAGCTGATAGTAGGTGAAGCAGGAAGGGTGACGAGGTCGTGCTGTGAAATTCCAAACCGCGTTCAGGGAGTTCGGATTTCATTGCGCTTTCCATATTTTCTATTTCCCTATTTTTTCGTTTTCTTTTCAAACATGTTATGTGATAACAATTATGGACAAGTGCTATTCTCCAACCACAGGTGTCAGGCAGCAATAAAATATTTGATGAATTGCCTGAGCCAGGTGTTGTGCTGGTGGGGCGGAATTCCTCTGATTCATCATAACAGCTTTTGTTTGACACAGCTGACAGAGAACAGATAAAGCAAGCTAACATGTTAGCATCAGTTGGCTGTGCTTAATCTTTAACCATCATGTCATGTTGTGCTTTTTAAAAAAAAGTTACTGAAATTCTATTTGAAATTCATAAGCCGGAAGAAAGAATGCTGGCTGAGCCAAATCTTGCATGTTGAGTCTACTCCTGCTGCCCTTTGTGTTTTAATATATTTAATAATATATTAAAACACATATATATAAATATATAT
>JBAMHX010000011.1:10857209-10900351 GCA_037177515.1 Pseudomugil tenellus
ATAATAATAATAATAATAATAATAATAATAATAATAATAATAATAATAATAATAATAATAATAATAATAATAATGGACAGCGCAGATGTTATTACTGATTTTTTTGTTTGTTGAAAAGACAAGACCTCTGGTTCTCCAAAGCTGCCGGTGTTGCTGACTTCCTGTAACGTGGAAGAGTGTCATCTCATTGGCAAATGCTATGTCCTATTAGAGAGTCTTGCATTGTCACATGGTGTTGTCACGTGCAATTGTACGGCTTTGTGTCATCACATGTTTCAAAGATTGTAATGGAACGATATATGTCACTCCTCACTGTTTGTGTCTAGGAAATGACTGGAAAGAAGAGTTTGGGCTTATTTTAGAGTGATACATCTCTCAGAGTTCAGTCACACATGATCTTTGTCAGAGTGAAAAACAGCAAATAAAAATGACCTATAGGAGGCGTCAGCTTCAATAATCCTTCAAAACATTCTTGCATCCAGACGCTGATCCAGATCACCTCCAAAATTTAATCACTTCTTCATCTTCCTGTTGTGGATAAATTTTGAAAATTTCATGAGAATCAATCCATAACTTTTTGAGTTATGTTGTACACAGACAAACAGATAAACGCTTGCAAAAACATGACCTCTTTGGCAGAAGAAGGAGAAAAAGAAGTATTTACCAGTTCTTCAAATGTATTAACAGAATTACAGGGCATATCACATTGTGTCTTTAATGAAAAACTGCATGCACCCAGTGAGCTTGAAAATCTTATAAGAACTTGAAGGTGAAAGCATCATGGAAGAACTGATGGTCTCACTTTTGATTCTAAAATAGCGCAAAGTATCTGGGTCCTGTGCTGTAGTTGGATTCAACTAAATGTAGTAAAAACTGAAACGCTCTAAATTCACCATTGTTGTCTTTCCTAACAGCATGTTAACACACAGCTGATTGATCTTGACCAGCAAACTGGTGAGGCTGTTTTTATAGGGCTGATCACACCGATGAAGACCAGTTAAAAGGTACACGTCATTAGCTGCACATTGTTATAACCTCTAATCATAACCAGTTAGAGTGCACTTAGTTTTTGGCACTCTGTTTCATAATTTTGGATGCATTTTTTTTTTTTTTTTACAGGAGATTCTCCTTCGTTTTTAGCCTTACATTATGTTTTCTAATTCATAATAAATGCATACAGTTTCACTATCAGTGGGTCAGGCAGTAAGTGACTGATGAAAGAAGGTGAGGGAAATTATAAGTGAATCAAGCATTGTAGTAAATCAGTGCTTCAGCAGCCAGAAAGCTGACTTATGTTTTGGGTAAACAAAATTTTATCGCCTGTCCCCACGCCAACCTGCCAAGAGACAGTGTTTTGGGTGTTTTACACAAGCCACAGGCAACTTACTGTGTGTTTCGCTGTTGTGTGCTTTGCATGTGGCGGGCAAGAATCAACAGTCCCAAACAGTCGCTGCCAAGAAATTCACAATCTGCCATGAGCTTTTGCCAACACTGAGTCGCTTCTTTCTGTCTTCTACCCTATGTCTCTCTGTATGCAGTAACTGATTAAAATTGACTATCATTTATTGTTTTGTTTTGTTTTGCTTTTTTTTAAGTTACAGCTTTTTGCAAGTCAGAGTCGTATAGACCTCAAACTAACAGCTGAGCCAGAAGTAAGTCTGTTAGGGCCGTTTGCTTTATTTTGGTGTATAATGGGCTTGACACACAGGGGCAAAGTCATTTCTTCTCTGTTCAACTTTCCCGTTCTTTACAATATGTAACACATTGATTATAGAGATGTAAATAAGGGGAAAACATAAGAAGAAACCAAAGGCAAATTCTTCTGGACCAGCCTTGATGTCTGCCCTCAAATGATGATACTCATCATTCTGAGTCCTCGTTTTTACAACAGGATAAACCCAGTCTTGTCTTTTTTTTATTGTAAAGTATAAAAAACAGCAAGATTTCTGTCAATTCAAGAAAAAAATCATTCTTGATTCTTTATCTGTCACCAAAATTTCCTCCAACATCATAACCAATCAGATTACTTGAAGAGAAGCGATCCAATAGCATGATGCACAACACTGCCATTGTCGCTGCTGTTTGTCGCATCCCATGTATTGGGTTTCACCTGGGTGGGGATGAATTTCACCCGTCGCTGCTATTAGTTGCCCCCTGTGTGTCGAGCCCATTGGGGTGGGTTTCCAGAGTTAAGGATTTTAATTGGATCTGACGTCTGTCCAGGTGATAGAAATTGAAGGATATTAGCTTGAAGTATACATAAGAGTGTTGCTAACTGGGTGGACTGTGGAGCCTTTGGGGGGTTTTCTCAGGTAAATGACCCCATGGCTTCATGGAAGTCTATGCTTTCTGAGTGCTTCTTGTTTTCTCTGTGTTTCTTACACAAACAGACATCTTGCAGTGTGCCAAATTTCAGGAACTCCAAGCTAAGGAGCTCAGGAGTCTGCAGACAAATGCCAAGGTAAAGAGAAAAGGCACTAATGTGAGAAATGAGTTAATGTTAAAAATAACAAAGGCCAATGTCGTAGTGGGTGCCTGATGTTTGCGTAACACACCCACAACTGAAAAAACCATTTTGTGTCTTCACTTTGCGGCCCAACGTGAGTAAATGGAAGCTGACAGCAACACTTTGCACTTCCAAATTTATGTCAGGGCTCTGACTTCAGCTGCAGACCCCACAGCATCAGAAGAAAAGGAGCGAGAAAAGATAACTGAAAAAAGAAAAACTGTAAAAAAAAAAAATATGAGAAAAGATGGGAAAAGAGAAAAATACAGCTATGTCAGAATAAAAAGAAGAAGAAATACCAGAGCAGAGATGAGGAAAGGCTGAGGCAGAGCGAATGAAACAGAGAAATAGAGCAAGAGGGAAACAGAGAGAGCAGCTGTCCTAACAGCTGGCCAGCAGGATTGATGTCTCAGTGAAATAAAACTCAACATATGTCCAAACATGAGGAGACAGGACCAGCCACGAGAAGGAAAGAGATACACACATATACACAAACACACATACAAGATAGGACTGACTGTGTGCACTCTGAAATTCTTAAAACACACACACACACACACACACCACACACACTGATTAAAGAATGCCACTACACTGCTGAGACATTCAATTGCACAGAGCGGGTATATAACACATGTGTAGCACATACACACACACATTTTCCTCGCTCACCTCCCTAAGTGTTGTAAAACCATTACACTGCAGAGAGGTTAGCCTGGCTGCATGTTAGCACGGTGTCTGTTTCACACACACTATTTTCATCTGTCAGATGACACCCAGTTTCTCTTGTCGCAGAACATGCCCTGAGAAAGCGGCTGGGCCCGCTGATTCAGGACGGGGAGGCGGGTTTATGAGAAATAGTAGCACTATGTAACCCCATCTACATGCATCATCCCCTCACACACACACATTTGCTTTTAGTCCAGTCAGATCAGACGGAAAGTTAAAAACATTTATATAAACATGAAGTTCATTCTTAGTTCATTTGGAAGAACATTAAAGATGTTTTTTTTTTTACTTGCACTAAAGTTCTTTAATTACTTATATAAAGTAAAATTGATCAAATTAATTCCATCACCATCGTTGTTTGGGATGGATTTTGAGTTGCATGTAGGCCACCCATGTGAGAAGCTCTCTTAAACACCCCCTCTGTCAGACGTGAATTACTTCAGTGATATAAAGTCAGCATGCTGCCCAGGCTCTGAATCAGAAAAAGGATAATGTTTCCACTGAAAGTGTGTGTTTAGTACTAGAAAAGCCTGAGCACTGATCCCTACTGTGCAGTCGCAGGCCTGCCCAGCATTACACCGCTGATATCAATAACCACTCCAGCTTGACTGTTAAGAAACCACCGGGTGAAAGTTTGTCCACAAAGGACATTTCCACAGCCTGACGAGAGCGTTTTCAGTCTGGAGGCTTTCAGAGGAAAAACCTGGATGGAGGACACATCTCATTACTGATTTCAGTCCTCAGCTGCTGCTTGTTAGGAGTAAAAGAAGCAATGTGCCTGTGTAATTTGGTCAATTCAGTTGTAGAGAACAATCCAGTAAGACTGACCGCTTGCTCTGAAACCATCGCAGTAACCAAAAAGCAGCTCAGTTCATGTAAGATGTGAAGTCGAACATCAGCCTGGCAACAGAGACGTACTTTAAAGTAACATTTCTGACATGATGAGGCTCAAGCTTTTTCTGCATGCTGAGGGTCTTAAAAACAAAAAATGATTCCATCTAATCTTGAAGCTGGAAAAACTTCAGTTTTCAGTTATGAAAAAAATGTAAATCTCTATTTTCAGATAAAACAGATTAACTTGAAGCTGAATACGCTCACATCCAGGGTACAAAATTACCTCTTTGTCAAACACACGCTCCCAAAACACCAGTTCAAGACCCAAGCTTCTGGTTCCACTTTAGGTTTGATACATGAAACTCTACCCTCTTACACACACACCCACACACACACACACAGAGACACACAGACATACAGACACAGGGAGATGTGTGGTGCAGACACAATAGAAGCTTTGTTTTGGGTCGGCCCACAAGGGAGCCAGGTTGGGCGGAGCCTGTGATTTGGGTCGGAGGGGATCAGGGAGCCAAATATCAGTGAGGACAGCCGGCAGCAGGTCTTTCCTAAGTCAACAACTGCTCCAGATTCAATAAGGCCGCCTCAATGGCCACTCAAAATAGCCCCTTTTAACCCTAATCCTGCAGACACCTCCACAGCAGACATCAGAATGAGACAGGGAGGACGCACACGCATGTGGCACAGCTGCTTCAACACATTGGATGAGTTATCGTCAATCACAATATCCTAACAGGTGCCATTAGCATTCAGCTGCAATGCACATCCAGGACTGGCATGTTCATAAGACAGTTTGGCATCAAAATAATTACTGCAATCAAAATCAGCGCCGTGTGATGAATCACTGAGCATCCAGACATCGTAGTGCCAAAATAAACATGTACTCCTACAGTCAGCTGAAAGCTGGAATGAGATGGTGTATCTTCACTGATCCCTTTTCTCGCTCAAAAAACACACTATTGGATGTTGACAGGAGGTTGAAGTCTTAGTTACGGGCAGTTATGAAAGGAGTTTTGATACATATAGCTTTTATACACAAGTGAAAATAAGAGATTTAAGCAAATTAACTGCTGGACATTGTACAATATTGTAATTTGTTGCCAAAAAACTCCCACATTGTAGTTTATAAAATATTTAAAGTTACAATCGTTGAACAGTTGTGTGAAACACACTTCTCTGGCTTCAAATGTGACCTATCTGAGTGTTTTACTGGTTTATTTATCTGTAAATATGTCACATCACAGCGGTCTACCAAAATTATGCTGGAATTATCCTTTTTCCTGAGCTCCCTGACAAGAGAAAGAGACAAGGATGAAATCTCAGAGTTCAAAACTACTCTGACAAATCACATTGCAAGCTGCCTTACTATATGCCGTTTGGCCTGCAGCCAAACAACGAGGGCTACAGGCATATCCCAATGACCCACAGGCAGCAGCTCATCATTAGTAAAGAGAGTCCCAATCAATTACGGAGGAACAGACTGAAAGCAACTACAAAACATGCCGAGGACGCATAGACCAACCACGCTCATTCAAACAGAAAAAAGTTGGGAAGGTTTAGGGTTAAAAATATATTAAATGCCAACACAGGAGGACACTTTGTCGAGAAACATGTGAAAAAATCCTTGTAATACAATGCTGTTCTTTTGTTTTATATGCAAAAGTCAAGGGTGCAAGTCTGAGCTGCACACTCATGAGAGTCTGAGATTCCTCAGATTGCACCGCATCATTCTTCAGCAACTCATTTATCCCCATAAGAAAGGGATTACTGTGGGACACCCTTGTCAAGCTCTGCAGCATGGAGTTGCATTTCCAAATGACATTTAAAACTTTCCTGAGCAAAAACAGAATGTCCAGAGGAGGTGTGAACTCTTCTGGTATCAATACAGAATAAGAACACATCCTACGGCCAAACTCATCACTAATCAGAATTCAAGTTTGTTCTTTTTCCTTGGTGGGGCATCAAGTGCTTCAGAACAATGAAGATGTACATTGCGAGTCTGAAAAAAATATTATTTGAGCAAAAAAAAAGAGAGCAAACCATGTAGTGCTGATAATATGGAAGCTGATGGAGTTAAAAGCAGTTCAATCTGTCTTCTGGTTGGCTTCCTGGATGTCACCAGGCTGTGTCCAGGTAAGCTAAAGGCTAAAACAGTCCAGCTTAGAATAAAGTTGGAGAATTTCTGGGAAGGAAATCTGGATAAAGTGGGATTAAATTTCATGGGTGGAAATAAATTGCACATTTTCTGAAGATTCATCTCACTACAATCTAAAGTGCAAAGATTCTGATCCTGCTTTTATTCTGTTACTCTGGAACAAAAACTCATCAGATATTGTTTCCGTTGAGTTTAAGAAGCAGCGTGACACAACTTTAACTTCATCTTGCTGACTTGCTACATTTTAATTAGCAGATCTTAACATTTTCATGCTTCATGCTTCTGACACACAGTCAACAGGACTGTGTTAAAATATGTTTTTTATATTAGTGTTTGGAAACCAAAACTAACTGTTTTCCCATATTGCAGTATTTTTAGAAGAAAATCATATTTTGTGCACAAAAGTGCAACTTCATGTGCATGTTTCTATAGTGTCGCAATACTGCATGAACTGTACACTGTTGCACATCGGAAGAAAACTATCAGTGCAAAGTTTCATTGCTTCTTACCTCATTAGCTCAACATCTCATAAGTGTATGAGAGAAAGTAATGGCACATTATCAAAGTCATAGAAGCTTTTTATCCTGAAAAGCAAAATCGTATCAGGAAATAAAATGTTGATTAAAAAATAGATGGAAAAATTGTTTATAATTCTGCCTCATTTCCCTTAAAATAGGCAGAACTTGTCTATCAGCCTTAATATGCAAAGTTTCACTCACAGTTTTTTTTACCTGCACATAATCACAGGTCAAGCTGCCAATCCCATATAGGAACGCAACCATAGTGCCAGAGTCAGAGCTTTGTAATTAGCCAATAGGATTAGCTCATAAGGCTGAACATACATGCTTGTTAAGCTGTCATCACAACTACCTGACACACACGCACACATACAAATTAGGTGATTGGCTCACATAAAGCATTGATAATTAGGCTCACTATAGCATCTTTTGCTGCTTGGCAGGAAAAAGCTTGTCTACAGATGACATAGAAGGAAAGCATGGCTGACCAAACTGAGCCACGAGCTGAAGGAAAGATTTGTCGTGTGATTCTGGAGAAGAGAAGAAATGTCAAACCCCCTGAAAGGACATCGTACAGTTTGAATGGCGGTAAGAGCAGAAACGTTGAGACAAACTTGCAGAAGGTTATAAGACAGTAAAGCTTTGCAGAATGTCTCTGCTGTCACAGAAAAAGGGATCAGGGTACGGGTTGCTCTGACCCTGCCCCCCTCCGAGGCTGAAGAAGCCATCATATCGGTGATTAGGTGACCAGCTTTGGCTCCAACTCAACTCGCAGTGTGGGGCTCTCCAAACTGACTGGACACAGGCAGGAACACACAAAGCGGAAGCGTCACCTGACGGCGAAGCTGAGAGTTTATTTCTCCTGTATAATGATCATGAAAATTTATCACAATCAGGCTTTGTAACTTTAATCTCTGTGGAGAGTAAAAGGAATTCAAGTCTCTTGAAACCACATTTTATATCAGTTTTTTCCTGGGGCAAGTCTGAAATTTTGAGTTACCCCTATCATTATTAATAGTATTAAGAGCTTAAAACTTAAATGACTCAAACAAGAAAGTTTCCCAGCTGTTTAATATTGCTAATGTCTATTTATTAGGCTCACTTTCTTAGTTAGTTTAGTTTAGCTTCACTATATTCAATTTTTTTGTAACATAAAAATACGTGAAAAAACAAAGGAGAGAAAAAAACATACAATTTCAATTATTAAAAGTTCAACCTCAATAACCAAAACAAACCAATAAAACAAACAAATAAACCAGCCACTTACTTCGTAATAAATTCCAAATTGTCTTTTTCCTTCATAATTAAATGTTTTCATGGTAATTTTTCATCAGTTTCAAGCAGATTTAACTTTTATTCTGAATTAATGAGGAATTAAAACAGGTCATTTCTATTAAATCCTCATGGAAAGATGTAAGCATAAGTCTGTAAATTTTCAAGACCAACCCTCTTTTACTATTTTTACTTGTGTGTGTACATTAAACCTCAAAATCCTTTCAAACCAGGAACAAGCAGAATCCATAACATAATTACACATCTCAGAATAAATGACAAAAGCTGCTGCTTAAACTGAAACAGGACGATAAGGAAAGAAAAACGGCGTGCAGAGGTTCGGCTAAACAAAAATGGAGCATGTTTTAAACATAACACTTAATTAGAAGCTGTTAAAAGTTCAACTTTCCACAAAAACGAATCAATCAAGACAGTCATGATGACTTATGAAAAGGCGCTGGGTTTGTTGGGTCCTAGAAATGCACCATTGCACTACCACTAATGCCAGATTGGAAGCTGCACTTCTGCCTGTTTCCATGTGATGGGAGGGGCAGTTGGTGGCATTTACAAATCTGAAATAGCATCACTGCTGTGGGTTTTTATGAAAAACTAATGTGTGCCTTGAGGAAATGACTGATTCTGTTTGCTTTCCTCTGAAATCAGATAAAGAAGTATTGCATTGTTTTCAATAGACAGTTAAATATGCTTTTTTTAATTTTATTTCATTTTATTTTCTCTCCTTAAACCTCCAGTTTCGGTTGAACTAATAAACAAGTCACACAGGTGTCTCTGCAGCAGTGCAGTGAGCCTGTAATTGAGCCTGATCTCATTTGCAAATGAAACCCATGAATTGTACAGTAATTCATCTAGGCTCTGCTGTAAGCAGGGATTAGAGTGATTTTAAGTGTTTGCCAGGCGCCAGAGCTACACAGGCAAGCATATTAGACGGCTGACTAAATTGGCATGAGGGCACAGCGCCTGTGCCAGGCCCAGTTAACAGCAGGTTGGCTCTCCTGAGGTGCAACAATACAGATAGTCATAATTTACTCATCAAACTGGAGGGAGCTTGATTGCACCCTTCACTGGTTTTAAAGTCCATTGGGCAGCATCCCAGAACAGCTCGGTTTGGCAGTAACAGCAACAAGCTTGCTTTTGTCTATATTTCCTCCTTTTTGTGTGTCGAAGGGTCCAGGAGACGAGGTGAATTTGGACTGATTACTCATAATCGAACACAGGTTATTGTTTTTCTTATTACTCTGCTTTTATTTCCCAGACTTTTGATTCTTATTTTAGTTGCAAAAAGCCAGAGAAAGCAGAAGCATCTCCATTCCACGATGGCTGTCCGATGATCCTGTCTTCACACATTTTCCTCTGATGTTCTCCTTTCCAAGGCCTTGAAAATGTTTTATTCAGCAGCCACCCTACCAGCCTAATAAGTGCTAAGTGCTTTAACAGCATGGAGAAAGCCTTTTGTATGCAACATGCCTTTGTGTCTAAACAACGCTGGCAAGGCTCAGCATCAATGAAAAAATTGTCAAGAAAACATTGGGCCTTCACCTTCTCTGCGTCACCATTTTGGCTCGTGTGTTGTAAAAGTGCGGGTGGAGGGGAGACATTTTCAGAAACCAGCTACGTGGTAACACAGGTACCTGACACAGTCTTGAAGAGATCTCGATAAAGCTTTTAAAAGCTGAAGGAGAAAGCGGGGAAAAAAACTTCCACTCTTGTAAAGCGAGGCCATGTCTATTCATTAGAACTGTCACAGGCACTTAAGGCTCCTCGGAGGAGCAGACTGCTAACAGCGTGCCGACAGGGGGTGAACGCAGCTCGAAGGCGCACAACGAAATCCTCCACTGTTTAGCTTGAGACTACGGTGTACAGAGGGATCAGTCATATTAGGCTAAGTGAGGGCTCAGTGGTTAATAGAGTCTGTTCTATTTAATCATACGGTAAATCAAACCTGGGAAAGCCCAGCTGGCTGAGGAGGCTGAGGATGAAGCACGGGGTCGAAACATGCAGATTTGAATGTGCCTGTCGACGGACTTCCAGCCATTAATTCTGCTACAAGCAACGACTTCTGAACAAACCTCATTTTCAGATTCAGCATATTTAAACACGGGCTTCTGAAAAGTCAAAGATTTTAACATGTGAACTAAAATGAGGAACTTTCTGTTTTGATCTTTGTTCTCTTCTACAGAGGCATAGGCCCATTATTAGGTCGGCCTTGCATTTGCTGCGCCTGATACATTCTCTTAGTAAAACAAAAGGAAGAAAAAAAATGTCAAATCCTTTTGGAAATCTTTGCCTTTACTAGTAGCCCCGAACAAAGCTTTAATTTAGGATATGAGCAAGGTCACCTGTTTAAAAGGGAATCCATAAAAAATGTTTGATTTGAAAAGATCCTTTAAATGAAGCAAGAGGACGATTCTCTCATCGGGTAGAAAATAAGATATGGAACAATACAATAAAGATAAAAGAGAGGAAGACTTAATTAAACGAAGAAGCAGCATTCAACAAACTAACAAATCAGAGAAGGAAAGTAGGTTTGTTCTGAAAGGCACAGAAGAGGAGCTCACTTAATGAAGCCTTCAGCATCAGCCGTCTATTGATCACCTCATCTAATTTTGACTGAGCTCATTAAGAGAAAAAGCTGGCGTGCCTGTCAATCTGCATATGTTCAGTTATGTTAAGTTTAATATGAAATGCATAACAGCAGAGCGGCATAAAAGACATTTTAGCAGTGTGCCTTCAAGGTGGCAGCAATCCACATGAACACTTACAAGGCCCCATTCATGCAAACGCTGTGCGATTCAGTGTGCCTGGTTACGTTGCACACGCTTAGCTCGTTTGTTTTTGTCTAAGTGTTTGCAGCTCGTTCAATGCATCTCGTTATCCCTCGGGGAATAGAAGCTACGGTAATTAGCAAAGGAAGAGCCCAATTCAATATAGAGCTTCAAAGGGGAAGAAAACTGTGCAGGAATTTTGTTTAATTTTTAAGCAAAATTAAAGAAAAAAGAGAAAAAATATTTTTTTGAAGCTGAACTTTTAAGAGATGGAAAATCATCAAATTCAACAAATATATGAGAAACTTTTCCAGAGAAGGATAAATAATTAATTAACTTGGGAAAAAAAGAATCTGGATTAACCCTTTTTGTACCACAAGCCTGAAGTTGAAATAAGTGCTACAGATAATCCTTATTTAATGTTTACTCTAATGGATTTTTGAGAAACACATGCAGCAAACACAAAAAGTTCTTCCCAAATCATGTTTAATCACATATAAATCCAATTTTAGATTAACCTTCTAATAGGTAAGAAAGGTAAGAAAGACACTCTAAGCTTAAAGTCATCTCCTAGACTTACTTCCACTCATCTCTCCTTTGATTTGACAAGAAGATGTCACAACTTTTAAACACAAACACACACATACACACACCTTTTTCCTTTCAAGTCAGTTTCTGTGTTAAAGATAAGACGTGAGCAACAAGTCTTTCAACTAAACACCGTGTGCTGCATTGTGCCTCCGGCTGTCCCATTCAAGCCCACTTTACTGTATCAATAACAAAGTAAAACCTCTAAATAAGTGAGATCAAGCGCTCCTCTGATATCATTGCGATTACTATCTGCACATTATAGTAAAGAGGGGAGTTAGACGGTTTTAGATCGGGTTGGCTTTGTGGAGGGAAGGGGGCATGCCGACGCATGCTGGGAACAACTTGTCTGCGTTAGATCAGAGGAGCAGAAGAGAAAAGGGAAACCTGTGTTTTCACTGATTGATATTGTGATCTAACGAGCAAAGGATGTGTCAGTTGTAATTTCAGATGTTCAAAGATCTTCTGAAGAGGAAAGAAAAAACAAAATAGCAGGTACTGGAAGATTGTTCTTACTTTATGAGAAGGGAAACAGGCATCTTGTCTGTCAAATATGAAGCAACACATATCTAATAAAAGGTTTTTTTTTCTTTTTCTTTACTATTAAAGATCATATTGAAGAAATTATGTAACTCCCGGGTTAAGCACTTAGCTTGGGACCGCAGTATTTCCATGAAAAATGAATCAAATTTCCATAATTTGATGGCTTTTAAACATACTGAAAAACGATACGCTAAGTGTAAGCATATAAATCTTCTTGAAACCCCTTTGGATGAAGCCAAAAATGTCTTGCTGTTCAATCCACACACAGAGCTATTTTTCTTGGATCTAATAAAGTTGTTTTCCAATTAACATGCAATGCTGTCAAGTGAAAGAGTGGCTACAGTGTGCAGCCTCCAGCTCCTAACGGTAAGTCTGAGGGAAGTGAATTGTGCCTGCTTTTGCCCTGCAGACAGACACATGAAACACACACAGCTTTTCCCGTACCGTCCTGCTCTGTCTTGGTCAGCTCTACGAGCTTCTTCTGCTTCAGCGTGTCCACCACGTCTGCCAGGCTTCCCTTGCGGCGTTCTGGCGTTCCAAAAGCAAGGCCTAGCATCGGCTCTGCACGATCCCTTGAGCACTCCTCTGTCTTGGTTGGAGAGGTAGAGTTTGTCCGGTAGGAGTAGACTGAGCAGCCTTTGATGCTCTTATTTTCCTAAGAAACAGGAAAAATGAGAAATAAAAAAGATTAGTTATTAGGAATATTGCAGGTCTTCTTTTAAACCCACATGTTTATGTTAACCTCTATGTCTCCATGCTATTTTTTATGGATGTAGCTGATGCTTGCTTAGCTATGCTTAAGGTTGGCACAGCTGACTGGCGTGACACTCCAAATGTCAAGTTAAGGATTACCTTTTGCTACTGACAGAACGTGATGATTACAGCATTTGTCTGTCTGTCATCATGAACGCAGCAGAGCTGAACCACTACATCCCTTTATCCATGTTTAGGTCAGTCGTGTTCGGCTGCGACGCAGTTAAAGATGCAAAAAGCAAGCATGTTGTATGAAAAACAAAGGCCAACAATAACACAACACAAGAAGAAGCTTTTATACACACAGAAGTACTCAAGTACCACTAATCCTCATGCTTATATCAAGTGGATATCTGAGACATGATCTTTGTTAGACATTTTTTCTTCACACTGCTGATAAATTCTCAGTCAGTTCGGGACTTGGAAATTGTTGATATAAAGTGTTATTTTAATGGATGTTTATATTTCCTGATGCATGACCGGACCGCTTGTGCTGCTGTTACGAGTTAAGCAATAAGCACAAGGAGTCTATATTTATCATCGCGATAAGCCCTTCAAGATGACCACATTGTCCCACACAACAGACACTTCAGCACAGGTGTCCTAACACTGGTGCTATTTCTGGATACTTTCTCCACCCCCTTACAGGGTGGGGGGATCTTCAAGAACTTTAAAAGGCTTATGTTTCAAAGACAAGGGGCTTTGGTGAACAGCGGGGTCTTTAGACACCCTTGAAATGGCCCCAAGCAGGCCCTGTTGTGCACTTTGTCTTTAAGCATAGGATGCATCTGTAATGAGGATTTGGAGATTGTGTGTCACTCATGGATTGTTCAGGTGTTCAGGTGTCTTGTTATATTCTTCTGCGCACTTATACAAGCAATAGTGGAAGGAAGATTTGGTATCCAATGCCTGCCCACAAGAGCTTGTTAGAGTTTGTAAATCATCCTTCAGACACAAAAACCTAAACTGTTCATTTTACTATAGTGGGTATGAACATAATCATTTCATCCAATTCAGGGTTCTGGGTAGCTGCAGCCTTTCCCTGCAGGCATCAGGCGAGAGGCAGGGTACACCCTGGACAGTTAAACGGTGTAAATGCTTTTCAAATTGTGCAACATATAAATTTGTTTGTTTGTTTGATTTTTGCCATTTATTCTCAGTACAAGATATTTTTTCCCCACAAATGACTGGAAATATAAAGTACATCAGGATGTCAAAACTAAAAAATGACTTTTATTAGGTCAGTGTAGGAAAAAAGAGGATATTCGTTCTTTTGGAGGTATTTTCCAAATATTTCACAACTGGGTATAATATATTTTTTTGATGTTGTCTCATGTAATATGTATGAGACAAGAAACATATCCTGATAACAATTAAACACAGCTCTGTGATATTCAACTACAAGAACTTTATGCTTTTTGCAAATTTGACATATAAACACTGAGAAAAACCTAAAATAATAGCAAATATTTTACAGAATAAAAAAATAAAATTTGATTTTCTTCTAGTGCATCCCATCATATGCTGTCATAATGCACTGCCAGGTTGCAGTGACACTTTAAGGGAGGGGCTTTACTAATGCCTGAATTCTTGATTGGTAAATTACATTTCTGACATGGCAAAAACAAAACATATTCCAACACTCTTTCTACATTTGGCAAACAGTAAAATCCTTTATTTTATCTTTCTTGAGAAACATGAGGTGTGTTTTGCAACAGTAAAAATACCGATGGAAAAGTATTCCAAAAAACTTCCCTGATCTCAGATGTTCACGTCAAAGCTGCCTCATCCATTAGAGTCCAACAGAAGCTAAAGCCAAGTAGCTGAACACACACACAAACACCTGAAAACACACTGTGGAGATGAGAAGAAGCCAGGGGTATAACTCTCTCTTGAGGGGGATCCTCAGCGGGTTGCCTACAGCACTGCCTGCAGCAAACAGCCCAGACACAACTACGCTTGTGTGAGTGTTTGTGTACACTGAATGGGTTTCTGTGCACATGCATTTAAAAGTGCGTCCACTCAGAACTGCTCTATCATCATTATGCATGAGAATTTGCCTCTGTGCTCCTGCATGTACTGTATTTCATGAGTGTTTTATGAGTTGCGTGGCCCAAGTGTGCACACTGTGTACATACAGCAACCACACTTGTTTTATGGAGTTGAGTTATAGCAGCATATCTCAAGATAAGATATGGTTGATTTCTCTTCTCTCTGTCTGATTCCCTCCTCACCATCGCAGCAGGGCCGATGTTCTCCCACTCAGAATCTGCTGGTTTCTCTCTGGCTGAATGAAGTTCATCAGGGTGGGGCTGATCTTGTGAAGAGGGCGACGCCGTCTCTTTTGGGTCGTCTCGCTGGTCAACAGCCCAGGCTGTGCTGTCTTGACCTATCACTTCCGCCTCTTCAGACGGTTGGTGAAATGGAGGCGTTGCTTGTATGGAAGACATCACTCTGTGAAGGAAAAACAAGGATGAAAACATGTTTTGTTTTTTCGTGGTCTCAGTTTGTGCTCAGTGAATTCCTGTCTTGTCAGTCAGAATGAGTGCAAACAGAAGTAGAACATGGAGAGAAATAAACGTGGGAATCTGATGACAGTAGATTGAGACGCTGAAACCTAACTGAACCCTTCCTGGAAGCCACTGAGTATGAGACACTCTCAACACAGAAAAACCACTTTTGTTTCTAAGCAAATTAAAGATACTGCTCATAAAAATGTAGACACACCACAAAAACAATTCAATTTACTTTATATGCTTCAGCGCTTCATGTGTTCATTTATTTTTTTTACTCTTTTGATGTAGAAACCTACAGATATTTGCACAATATCTGTTATATATTTTGATATTTTTAAGTTACTGTGCTCAGTGTTTGAATACGATTTTGAGTTTATTGCTAACAAATAAAACAGCATGGTCTTTCTTAGGTTTTTGTTTCCACCAGTGAGTGCACATAGAAGCTGCAGTACATAATAAACACTTGCAGATTTTACAACCATACATTTGAATAGATAATTCAAAGCCACAAGTTTATTTAAAATGCAGACATGAAGGCATGAGATATAATTACAGTTAAGTTCACACATGAGCAATTTAAAGTTTAAGTCATATTTTTGGCCGTTGCATAAGCATTTATTTTTATTGCTTTTACGCTGACTTTTACTTGCACTATAACACATACACAGGGATAATCCAGTAGTTTATCAAGCGGCATCATGGCCTATCATCACCTTGGAGCTGCTAAAGAATGCAACACATAGTTGAGGAGTTCAAGTGAAGAATTAGTTGATGTTAAACGGCAGGTTAATAGCGATTTATAAAACAAAAATATAATTAATTGCTTTTATGTCCCTCTTTGCTTTCTTTTTTTTTTACTGCTTTTGTATTTAAATTACCTTCTCATCAGCTTAGTCCAAAATCTAAAATTAGCTTATTAAACATTTTGGTCTTTTGTGGCTAATTAAAAAAAAAAACACATGAAAACAAGGCCTATGCCGTCAGAAGTGACGGCTAGGGGTAAGTCCCTTAACGCCCCCAATCCTCTTATTCCTCAATCATCCAATTGACACATTTCAATAAGTTAAAGATGCAAATGTTCAGTCAAAAAACTCCACCTGGTGTGGAAACTTTGAACCAGCCCGATATGACGTCGGAGCAGAATGCATCCTGAGGTCATGACCTTTTATTTGCACTTGATTTGGAGTCAATGTATAAAATAGTTCCAGCGATATAACCAAAAATCTGACTTTTCGTGCATAAAGCGCCACCTATTGAGGAAACCATAAATCCGATAATCGTGAAATTCAATAGAGATCGTACCCTTGGAGATCTAAACAGGTATACTGAGTATCAAAATCCAATTGTGAAAATTGTTCGCGTTATCGCGCTCACACGAAGGATATCCTTCGGCTGTGGTCGTGGTGAAACCATAATATCCCGACGCTCCGTATTCAGAGATATAATGAAATGTCCACAAGAACACAAGCTTATGCTCAGTTTAGTAGTAGTACATGATATGCATGCATAAAAATCATCAGAGTGGATCTGTTTTTGCTTTGATTACTAAAAACAGTACCACCCATCTCTCCACATACACAAACACACTCACACATACACACAAACTTCTGTGCAGCAAAACAGATTGCCACTTCCATGCTCGCATTCAGTAAATCACAGCAGACTGTCTGAAATATGTAGCCTTCTGGGTGCCCTTAAACATATGTTTAACCCTGCCCACATTAAAGTGGAATGAACTGGATATCGCTCTGCATGTGTGGGGAGGAAATAAGGGGTTAATAAGGGCTATGTTGATCAAAATTACATAAAGGTGTAAAGTGTATATGAAGGATTTATCCAATTCCAGGTCTGACTGTTTTTTCGGGGCTCGGAGGGTCGTAATGCTCCGTGGATGTCACTTTTTTACTACCGCTGCTGGAATGCCTTTGAGTGTAATGGGAATGTTGTTGTGTTACTGACTACTGGAAAGTATTCTGAAGGAGCATACCTTTATTTAAAAATCTTATTTCCCTGTGCTGTTTTACTTCTCATGTCACCTTGACTTTTTCTAACAATGCTGTTCTGTCAGTGAAATTAGCTATTTGTTTGTAAAAGAAAATAATTGCTGCAATAAATAAGGAAAGGTACATAATAGAACTTTTTTCAGTAGGTTTTAAACCAAGAAGATGTTTAAAGAAATCTAAATTAGAGTGATGAATTAAGAAATGACTTGGTTTGACAGCAAGCTACTTCATTCCTCCAAAAGTGTCTGTTTCTGGTCACATATAATTGTTTTAAGCATTTTAAAGTCTGACCTTTTGTCAAACCTCATCACTTGCCAGTAGTGTCATTGTTGCAGAGACTGATTCGATCTGCTGAAATAAAGAGGTTGGTGTGGGCAATCACAATGTTAAGACCCCAGTCAGGAAATCACTAATCCTTGATCACCTCCGCTTTGGGGAGATAGGGTAGGCAGTGGGGGAGCAAAGGAAGGAGACGACAGAAGGGAGTCTATATTTAGCTGACAATATTGCTGCTGTGTTTATGGGATAGCTTGAGTCTTAGTTTCTTGGAACTGGGGTCTCATATGGTCAGGAATGCCCAGCCCATTAACCTGCTGCCACTGATAAGGTTTCATCATGCAGCAGCGCTGTTTGTTGGTAAAGCATACCTCAAGGCCTTTGTGACTGGCTGCAGCAGGAAAACAGTGTACTTCATGCTCTGATTATCAAGCTAAAAAGATACAACACCAGAACTGCTAATCTTATTACTCTTTTGTTTAATTAATCAGACACTGCAGAAAAAAAAAATATGAATTGTTTTGAGCTGCTATGTTTGGTAAATCAAAACCTAGAGCTGGAAAATCTCATAACTTCCTCTGGACCATGAATCTTACATGTAACAATATCAGCTGTGTCCCCACTGAGACGAAGAAACAGCCTAAGCGATTATAGAAACTTGAATAACCTCCTCCCAACGACACAGACAGACATGTGATTTTGGCTTTATAGGGAAGGTCTCAGGAAATAGACACAAGACAGTAATGTTAGTTTGATACCTGAAAAACAAATTCATTTTAAATCATCTACTCTAAAAAAAAGTTAGGAAAAGCACAAAAACTCTCTTCCCAGAAAGCAGTCGTCTTTTTCTACGATATTTCAGAGACATTGATACTGGCGAGATTGTCTGCTTGATAACTAAACAGAGAAAACTCTGTCGAGGGAGGAGTTTTCGTTTCTCATCCTCATGTCATTTAGTTTAGAGCCAGAAATAAATAACTACACCCTACAAGTAACATCATTTAAGCTGAATGCTTATTTCATAACTCCTGTCCTAATAACCACCACAGAGGTATGCTCAAGTCGTTACTTACTGTTCTCTTTCAGCATTTTCATTTCAGTTCTCTTCCTTCGTCTGTTGCTGTAGGAAATATTTACAGCCATCATCTCAGAGACACACTCAGCAAACAAAGTGCTGATCATGGAGAGCTTGCTAAGTCGCCCTTCAAAAATATGGACAGTAACTTAGAATCCCTTTGTGAGTGGAAGAAAAACGAAAACCAGGGTCGGAATTTGGCAGGAGAGTGTTGTTCAGATCTGGCCTGGAACCTGGCGACTTGGCAAAAACAATCAGGCATTGTGGAGCGTGGACGGAGAGGGACCTGTGACAGATGAGAGTGGGAGAGAGAGGGCCCCCTCTTAGAAAAACAGTACACAAAGCGCCATTCACAACCCAGGTCCCTTCTGCCACTTGTGGAGCGAGAGAAGGGCTCCGACAAAGGCTTCCAACTCGACCAATTGGGTGTAAAATCTCCAGCCATCCCAGCTGGATAGAACTAAGGAAGTGGGAAATAGCAAAGAGAAAAGGAGAAAGAAAACAACAGGACAGAAAAAGCGGGCAAAAAAAAAAAGAAAATGAGGACTTTCTGTTGAATTGTTTGTCTCTCGGACTGTCCCAGCAAGAAAATAAAGTGAAAGAGAGCAAACTGGAGTTTTCAGGGAGGAACACAGAGGGTCTCTGTATGAGCAGGCAGGCCGCGTAGCAACGATTGTTACATCTCTATGTGTAATGATAACAGCTAAGCTCTGGTGAAAGAACACTTCGATCCAGAGGAGTAAGACACAAGTTCAAGAAATATACAAAAATATTGATATATCAATATATTGCAATATTTTTAAGAGGCAATATATCGATATGCAAAAGAATTGTATCAATCTTTTTATGAGCACATTTTTACTCATGAGGCAGATTTTAATTTCTTTATTCATCTTGTACACAAATAGTGTTTTAAGTTGGGTATTTACAAAGGCTGTGAGGTTTCTTACTATTAAATTCTAGTAAAGAAAAATGGCAATTTATTGTTTTGTTTATAGCATCACAAAATATAGCAATATATTGTATCGCTACCCCTGTATTGCAATACACATCCTATCGCCAGATTCTCACTGATACACACGCTTAGTTGATAAGCTCATTGCTTATTGCACCAGTGAACTGTGCCATCATAATCATATTGCTTAAGGCACACTGCAGTCTTTATCCCAATGAAGAGTTGTCAATACAAAGAAACTTTGCTGCAGCAACAGCATAAGAACAAGTTATGCAGGAAATGTCAAATGAATTCTCTGAGATTTAAGAGTAATATATTTTTTTTTCTTTTTTGGAACAGTTGCAACATTAATAATTGTATTTGTCTTCCTGTAGTTGCATAACATGACAGATACAAGGGGTGCACAAGAAACTCAAAGGGTGCCAAAGCATCTGCCTCGCCAGGTATCATTACATTGGTTTTGCTGCATGTCGTGTTTGTAGAATGAAGAACAGCCGGTGTAAACCTCACATAAGTTAAACTTTATGCAGAGGTTACGCCAAAAGGAAAAGAGAGAACTAGGGTGTGAGCGAGCAGCCGGGCGTTGCTCAAAAGATAAGTGTGCACAGTTTAATTCCCTGGATAAATAAATAGAGGGAAAAGAGAAGAATCAGGCTTGTATGTGAACAACTTTCCTCGCATCTAAATCTTGGGTCTGCCTATGCTCTCATTAGGTCATCACACAATGCTCCTAACAGAGGGTACTGTCATAGGTCAGACATTTGGAATGTGAACACACACATGCTGGTCTGTTTTCTCCCAGAGATTCCCCATCCTGCCTCATTTTTCCCGAAATAGAAAATCCCCAGCAGTACTGCCAGTCACCCCTAAAAACCAGCCCATTTTGCAGCAGTGTAAATAGCCAGAAAAGCAGTTTTGTTTTCTGAAATTTGAAAATCAGAAGCAGCTTTGTGGCTATTTGGACAGCAGAGGCAACAAATATCTGCTCTGTTTCAGAGCTACAGCAGCTTATTGAAGGCGACTGCAGGTATTTTCTGACCTTTACATGACATGAGGGGAACAATAAAGAGAGGTGAGCAGAGGGCGGATGCTGCACACGACTGTCAGGTCACATGAGTAACTACATCATTCAGCTGTCACGGTCAAATCTTTCCACCTTTCTCAGGTAAACAGAACCCATTGTGTGGCCATTGATGTGTTAAACTGAAAAGCTCTATGCATAAACCTCTCTGAAAATATGTTTTCATAGCCGAAAGGCAGCATTTAGGCAAGCTACAACTGAATCATTTTTCTTACTAACTTTTAGTTTAGTGGACAAATGTGAATTAAAAAGCCTTTGTTTGGAGCAGTAAGACAGTTTCTACAAATATGGAAAATGTTTGACTGGAAACGGTATTTATAATGATGCCAACAACCAAATTGTTGGATAATCGAAGGGACTACAACTACACTAGTCCACATTACAAGATGCTGCAGTTACAAACTCAAGATCCATATACTTGCTGTTACTATTCTTCCTTCTCATCATTAATGCACATATTCAGCTTAAGGTTTTATTTCTCAGCAAATTGATGTTCTGTGCCTTCATATGTGTTTTTTTCACTCATTCAATCATTTTCAAGGCCTCAATGGACACAAAAACACAAAAACGTTTTAGAATGAAGGTGCAAATGGCACAAGGTGGTCACAGACATTTTTGCAAGTTCAAACCTCGTACAGAACTTTTCCCTGCAAATCATGGCAGGTGCCTTAATATGTTCTTGATTATACATGAATAGATTTATTCATTCAGCAGCAGAATATTATTAGATTAAACTGGGAGATTGTGCAGAATGGGTACAAACCCAGTATGTAATGAAAGTCAGAAAACCTCATTTTATTGTTAAAATAGAAAATTAAACATTTTAATAAAATAAATATTCTCTTTTATTTATTCTAAGAATAAATATTATTGGAAACTGAATGTTTAAAAGAAGCCAAATAGATTAATAATAATATGAAAAAGGTAATAAAGACTTTCCAACACTAAAAAAAAACACTAAAGGATTCTGTCCTTCATCAGATGGACACCTGAATTAATAGTCCTGCTTATGGAAAATATCAATTAAAGCAATGATGGAACAGTAAAGAAAAAAAGATGAATGTGTCGTTTGTGGAGTGGGCATAAACAGTCATCACTGTGCTCTGGGGTCTCTGTGTTCAGGCCTTGTGCCTCCATGATGCCGGGCTGAAACCGCAGACCCCCAGAAATCCAGAAGTGCCCATACTGACCAACACCCGCCCTTGTGCTTGTTATTTTTCCTGGCATTTGAACACACCCATAGCTAACGCAAATACAGTACACATATACATTTATCTACTTCATGGCAACGATACAGAGAAAACCACTGAAGAAACCATTGAAGACCAAAATCAACACACGGTGGCTCAAAAGAACTTTTTGTCTGCTTCTTCCTGCACACACCAGTTAAAACTCATGAATATTATGTCTCATAATATAACATCTCTTAATATGCCATCATAGTAAGAAACAAAATATCAAAATCTCAAAAATCTTAAATGAATAATCAATAGACAAAAGATCAGTCCTTGTTGTATAATTACGCTAAAAATATTTTACATGATTCCAGAGAAAAATTATGTAAAAGTTCTGTTATTGCCTGTTCTGTTATTATGTTATTTGAAAATGGTCTCCAAACTGAGTTTATACAAAAGACATTCTAATTTCTTTACTCAAGAGAGATATATAAGAAAAAATAAAAAGAAAAAATATCCAAACCAAGTAAATCTGGTTTGATTCAGATGAGTAAAACAATTGTTCAGATAAAATGTCTGCCAGCAGTCCAACAGACACTGAGAGACGAGCATATTGCTGGTTGTGTGATGAAGGATCATCAAATCATCAGCAGAGGCCATATGTGTGTAAAGATAAAGTGCTGCACATTAAATGTGATGTTTATTTGTAAGAATGATTATTAAAGAAGCATAATAAAGCAAGTGTATGTCCAGATCTTAAAAAATAGATTATAAGATAAAACATGGCATCTCAAAGCGTTGCCTTGAATTTATAACAAAATGACATCTATTGTGGAAATATATATCGGTGTTCATATTTCTTAGCAAAAAAAATAAGTTTGACAAGATTCTTTTTTTCAGCAAGAGTCTCATTTTACCCCATGAAGTACCTCAAATGTGTGTTAAGGTTTTTAGAAGGAGTACACACTTCACTTATTTCTTGACACCAGCTTGTTGGTGAACTTTGGTTTTTCATGAGGACCTACAGATGTTTTCCATATGTGGGACCTACTCGGGGTCTAAGCTGTCAATTAAAATGGATATCAGTCACAAAAACCAACATCCAAGAAAAACAAACTAAAAGCTTTCATGACATACTTCTTCTTCATTAGCAGTTCAATATAAATGATGGGAGTACCACAAAAGAGAACAAAAAAGGAAAATAATGAAGAAACAAATAAGAAAATATGAAGAGATATTAATATGAACAGTTAAAATTTTTTTCATGAATTTACTTTCATTTACTTTTATATGTATATATATACTCTACTGTACACCTAAAATGTGTAGGACAGCAACCGTTGAGGTCGAAAATTGACGATGCCTGGACTAAAACTTATTTAACTTCAATAATCTACCAATTTCTGTTTCTGAAGTATTATAGATGAAAAATAAATAATGTAATTTTTAAATGCCATTCATGTCAAATCTATAATTCCTCATTTAAGATATTTGTCTGATTTTTGTAAGATGGGGCTGTTTTGCCTTTGTGGTTATTGTAAAATTCCTCAACTTAAGAATGCATGCAGGAGTAAAGTCCTTCTGAACAGATCTGTAAATCCTGTTTATGCAGACTGCAGTAAAGTGAATTTTCTCCTAACACACAGTTACTTACTAGAATGCACAGCCATAAAGGTTTCACATTGTTTTACTTAGTCAGATAAATGTCATTTTCTTGCACTTCCCAGACACTGTGTCATGTTCTCCGATGTTTAAAGATGCCCTATCCCTATGAAACTGTATTTTAATAAATGATAATAATGATATCGAGATGAATAAATTGTTTTATTGTACAGAACAACAACACTGATTACAAATGGGTTGACTGAGAGGATCCTTCGCTCCTTCAAACTTTATTCCAACCTTTGACCAGGTGATGTTCTGCACATTGTAACAGTCTTTATGCTAAGTGCCATATTACTGATGCTCCTCATGATTTTTGATCACTTAGCAGCTTAACAGTTGAACCTCTTTTCTGTAATTCCATGGTGGTTTTCCTTGTAATCATCTTCAGTATAATGTGAAACCTTCATTGCTGTGTAACCGAAAGCAGGGAAACAAATTCATGTAACTGCAATCTACATGGCAGGGTGCACAGTTCAAATCAGAATGAATGTACGTGCAGTCACTGAAACAGGTCGACAAATTACATGAGAGAAAATAAAAAAAAACTCAAATAAAAAGCTAAATAAACACAAGATTCCAGTTGTAACGTTTTATTTCCTTACTCTTTTCAGGTCTCTTATCATCGGGCTAAAACCGAATATTAGTACAACAAAAAAGTGCTGCAAAACTCTGATACACATCCAGAATCATGCAACATGTCAGTGGGGGATGGGCTGCAGGAAAGTTGTTTCACATTTTAAAAATAAAGAAAGAAAAAGAAAGACAAGAAAAATGACAAGTCAGTAGATCAAGACCACATTATATACTGAGAATCACTGAGATAACCTGAAGTGGAAGAGTTGAACCAAAATCTTACAGGGTGCCTTTTAAATTTGTCAAAAGACACTTGTGTGATTACATTGCTTACTTATACCTAAACTAGCTTCAGAAACAGATAATATTAGAAGATTAGAGTTGATTAAAGGGTTAGTCCATTAGAGTGGTGGTGCAGGATTGACAGGAAACTGTCATCATTTGTGCAGGGATCAACTTCTTAATGTGGCCTCAAAGCAGATGTTATAAATAAACACAGAAATAAATAAAGGAATATGTGGGAAAATAAATATAAACATAATAACTTAAATTTAAGAATTATGTTATGTGAAAAAAATAAATATTAATATATATATGTTTATTTATTTATTTATCTATGTATTTTCTAGTTTATTTATGTTTTTATTTGTTGTTTTTTGCATTTCTCAATATAGATTTGCATTAAACTTATTCTTTTCCACATTTACTCTTTTTGTGGCATTCCTATCATTAAACAGAGCAAAGTGAGTAAATGAAATTTGCAAAGATACAGATAATAATCACATAACAGTAAAATATTCTTATGGATTTATGGATTTGTAACGGCTCTATCAATGGGCACAACATTGTAGAGATATTCAAACCACATTTCAGGATTGTTCAATGATATGGAAACTATCAGATCAGACACAGTAAGACATCACACCAAAACTGCTGAAAACTCCCACAAATCATCCATTTTGCATTTGAACAAATTCATAATAACACATGGAGGAATTTCTGTGAATGTAGCACTAAAAGCATAAAACCAGAAACTAAACTTGTAAAAACGTATATATTTATCAAGAATATATGAAAATGTCAGCATCCAAAGCTAAAAAAGAGTGCAACCTACTGGGTTATTTCCCGCTCTTATGCTCTCTTTCTTCTCACCTTTTTCCTCTTTCTGATCCATGTTGGCTAAAAGCATACATGGCCGTAAACATGGAACAGGAGGTAATGCGGTGTTTGTTGAAAGGATCTGATGGAGTCCCGGAGGCCTGTTGCCCAGTTTGCTTTGACCTCTTTAAGGATAAAATAACTCCACCACGATGTACAAATAAGCTTATTACACAAGTTTTAAGCCTGTTGTGCTGCGACCTCTCCATATAGTTGTCAGAGGCTGTAAACAAGGGGAAATCCTATTATCTTAAGAATATGGATGAAAAACTATGAATAACCTTCTTACAAGGAAGAAAGTCTTTAACCGTCTTTGACTAAAAAAAACAACTCAGAGTTGGAGAAAAGACAATGTGCAATAAAATGAAAAGATATTTAGAAATGACAGAAAAAAATGTTTTCTACTTCAAATAAATGAAGCAGATTAGGGGATGGAAGAGGGTTCATTTTTAAGAGGGTTACATTTCAAGTGTCACCGGCTATAAAGTGTGTTTCAGGGTGATGTTGATGCCGTAGAACATTATGACAGAAGCTTGTGCAATATGACAGCTGCCCTCACACATGACTGATCGCATCAGCCCTGAGGCGGACGGTGGGGAAACGGGAGCTTCGGGAAGTCATTACGAAACTCAAGGGGTCTCTCCAAAAAGCTGAGAACAATCATCAAACGGCCATGTTTACTGATTTACTGCGTTTGTCCTTCCCTGATACGCATTTATAAATCAGTGGACGTTAAACTGAGGCGACATAATGACACGGAGGAGTTGGAAGTACTTACAGAGAAACAGCATGAGAATCATGTTGCATCTCAGTTCTTGAAGAGCAAAATGATCATAAACCTCCAATACTCCATTTTTATAAAAAGGAAAGTTCTTTCAACACCTAAAAATAATATATAGCAAGAGTTTTAATGTAAACTAGCTTAAACACCCAGGCGACGGACGGCAACTGAAATCTGAAAGCACAAAGCCTTCTCTGTGACACATTTTGTCATGATACACTTCTTTTAAAACATTAATGCAAACAGAAGACTTAAGATCAAAGCAGAAACTGTGCAATGCAACATCATCTGCAGCAGCATCCAAACAGGTGGCTTTTAGAACACCCGGGAGGCGTGAATGCCCGTTAATCCCAGATTAGGGTTGACAAGCCATTTCACTGCATGCCCCCGTTGTAATCCCAGTTGCCTCTCTATCCTCTGACAATGAGCTTTGTTCCCTATCTGAGAAAGAGCTTTGAGGATTTCCTCAGCTTTATTAGCATGAAGTGACTGCATTATTCAGAGTCCGGCTACTTTCAGTTAGTCATCAGACAACATGTTTTCATTTAATTATTGACCATCATGAATGAGAAATGTGTACAGATGTTCAATTTGTACTCATAATGGCAGTGTATAAAAGGGGGAAGATGATGGCGATGCATTTGTACTTTTAGTATATTCAAAGTTTATGAGAAACTTTTGCCCAAATGGTTTTTACCCACAGATGAGAAAAGTCTGTTGTGTTGTTTGTATTCAATCATCTTCTGCAGAATTGGGTTAAAAAGATAAATCAATCTATTTGAATGAATCCAATATCATTTCATAAAACTCTTTTTTCTATCTTTTTGATTTTATGTGTAGATTCTATGACAACAGTGAGCAAACTACTGCATGACTTTAGACCTCAGCATTTACATTTGAAAGGTTGCTGGTGTGGAAATAGTCACAAAGGAAGTCATTAAATTCTCATTTAATTTGCAAGGGGTTTATACTCACTCCTCTTATTAAAGAAAAATCAGATATTATTTATTTGATTTACATGAAGGCATGTCAGAGCTGCTCTGTGTGTCCACAGCTGAGTTCAACCCTGATGCCACACACAGACAAGTGTCCACACACACAGGTGATCACACTTCTGCCAGTAGAAAACACACCAAGCTGCTGAACATCAGAGAAAAATAAGACTTTTTTAAAAAAAAAAAAAAAAAGAAAAAAACTCTCCCATGAAGATGAAAATGGAAACACTCTTGTTCTATAGAGAAGCAGCCGGAGTAGAACTTTTCCTGTCCTAACAGGCTTTTTATTAATCACAGCTGGCTGTGAATCTGAATGAAATTCTGACCAATAAACACAGACAATTAACAAAGAAGCGCATCATATCTGATTATCGCAGTTATCTGAACACATGACTTTAGTATTCAAGAAAAATCTGTGTTGTGACAAACATGTCTGTAAAAGAATCAATGCAAAATTGGGAAATTAGCGGTGGAATTTTCTACATCTTCTGTCAAGTACGAGTGAACTCACATGGGATTAAGACTATTAAGCATCGCGATAAGTTATCCAGGTTTTGCCGAGACTGATTCTAATGTGGAGATGAGAGAGAGGTGAACTGCTGAACCGATCGCTGAGCGTTACAAAAACGTCTCCTCTGCAGGAGCAGTTGTCTTGCTTGGCGGTTGGAGGCATGTCAGCGTCCCCCGGCATGTAAAGCTGCCACAATCCAAACTAATCCTTCCTGCAGTGTTCCCTGCTCTGTTCGAAGCCACAAGTTATAAAGTGCTGAAAAGTATGTTTAGGTGTATGTGCAGGTCATGGGAAGCCCGCTGTGTGATCTGAAACAGTTGTACGCAAGTCAATAAAATGCATTTGATACCATAGCCAACAAAGCACGTGTAGAACAAAGGAACACGAAGAGACAGTTGAGTTGGTTCAGACTACCGGAGTAAAAACAGGCCAGTAAGGGGAATAAATCATGCCCAATTTTTCTCTGCGAGCTGGACATAAACCAAGCGATGTAAAAACACATGTACAGTGTGCATACATGCAGCCACAGCCTTGAGTGTTGAGAGGTGTGTGTGTGGTGTGGTGTGTATGTGGGTTCAGAGGCTCTCCATGAGGCACAAGGTATCCATTGTCCTGAAGAGAATGTACATTGTTGCCGTGCTTTAACCTGTGTAGGGTGTTAATCTAACCAATCACGGCAGCCGTTGTTCAACTGTGTCTATGAATCATTGCAAACCCTTAGGACTTAGGTAGGTGGGGTTGTTCAGCCCACTAACACTAGAGTCAAACATGACAACTTTAAACAGGTTATCTTTGCTTATGTTGTCTATGTTTGAAGGATCTGCGTTGCCAGAATCTTGAGCCATGCTTTTTAACATAGAATCGGAAAAGAAAGAGTTGAGAAATCAGCATCTGATGGGCATAATGGGAATGGGCTGCCTTCCAATGTGAGGCAGGCAGACACACTTCCTGTTTTTAAATCCTCTCTTAAAACACACGTCTTCTCTTTGTCTTTTAACTCACTTTGAGATGTTGACTTGTATTTTCTTTTATTGTTTTATATGCTTTTATTGTTTGTGTTATTTTATTTTATCTTTTTATTCCTTTTGCTTCTTTTATTGTTTTAATCATTGCAAATGTGTACAGCACTTTGGTCAACACTGTTGTTTATAAAGTTCTTTTTAAATTAAGTTGAGTTGAGTCGAGTTGAGGTGATTGGACATAACAGACAAATCCCAGCTCCTCAGTTAGAATAAGAGTCTCGTATTGGTAGATTTCTGCTTACTCTTTCCAAGTGTAAGGGATTCTCGTCCAGCTGGCTAATTTCTGTTGCATTGTGCGTTGTGTCTGGACAAAGTTCCTTTAAGACTTATGCAAGATATTTTACACTTGCTAGAAGGGATTATGGTTTTTTTTTTAATAAAGTGTGTCTTTTTTTTCTGCTGCCACCAGATGAGGCTTCTCTAATCGTCCATATTTTCACTCTACTCCAATGCAGCACCAGGCTTGCAGGCTGTAAATTACAATTAGGTGCTTCATTAGATATAGCAGATTTATTAAGACCAAAGGCTTGTCACTGGGCCTTTCAGCCATATATTAGCTGACTACAAGATCTCATACATAGTTATGAGACATGCTGTTTACTGTATGGCACACAGGGTCGTATGCCAATAGATATTAATTATTGAATAAGACTCCATGGGTTAAATTAATCGCACCCAGTTGATAAATCATTGTCGTTTATGTTTTTTCTTTTCTTTGAGCAAGACCCACCTACCATTCTCCTTTTTTCAGAACCTATTTAAATATAGCCTATATTCTGGTAACAACAAATTGGCAACAACACTGAGAATCTTTGTTATCAGCAAGTGATGCATGCATTTGAAAGACAGCCAAGCGTTTCTGAGTTTCATTCAAAAGATCTAACAAGCATACACTAAAGATGTTTGCCTTCTTGAACGCAAGCACATAAATTTGGCTCATGCCCATATCAGAGCTACTGGAGTTGTCAGTGTCCCTGGCTTACTGACTACATTGTTGTTTTCCCCGTAAATCAAATTGTTTTTATCGCTCTGCATATCAGCTCCTGTCAACAGCTGCCTGTAAACAGATCAGGTGGTGTACGTCTTATTGTGGTGTATGTTTACAAATGCAAAAATTTAACCTGCTCTACATCGACTTAGTTCAATAAAGTATATCAACATTTGAAAGGCAAAAAACATCCCGAAAGGACGATAGGCTGCTTTTTATTTCATTCATCTTCACCATTTGGGGGCCTACGTCCAAAATCATTTTTTTAACTTGCTTTTATTTTATCAACATCTTTCTGTCTAAACAAATTTACATGCTTGCTAATCCTGTGGTAGCTTAACATCCGGATCATTGTACATCCAGGGAAATACACAGGTATTTCTGGATTAGTCACAGCTTGACCAGGTGAGCTGCAACATGTTTAGATCTAATTATAGCCAAATCCTATTGTTAAGAATAGAACAGTGCTTCTGCACACACAACAGAGGGAGAAAAGTCTTAACTCAAATAAAACTCTTCTCATCCTTAATCTAGACACTCATTACGCTGGATTAATGAGACAAAGCCGAATGGTCATGTTAGCTTTTCTAAATATAAACTAACATTTTCATGTTATCCTTTTCACATGAAAATTCTTCAGTGGTTCAAAATCATTACTAAGTTTAAATCACAATTTCTAATAACGCAAATTAACGCATTTAATTGTATTTCTGGAGCTTAAATTGCTTTTTGGTCCTCTTTGGTCCTTTTTTTGATTGGCAAAAATAAACCAATCATCAAAACAGTTGTTGACTAATTCTCTGTTATGTAGGCTAATCATTTAAGCACCAACTCACATGTACACTCCATTGTTGTAATTAACTTCTTAGACGCGGAGATGCACCCAGCGCTTCAAAGTAATTAATGCATCCAAGCACAGGCATGTTTTCTCCGTACATACACACCACCCATCCTTCTGGATGATGCTTAGTACATGACTAATTAGGGGTGACAGAGAACAAAAGAGCAGATTAGGAAATTGAGCCTGTGACATACAGCCACAGGTCAGGAACAGGTTTAGTTCAACTGTGATTATGGATGGGCAGGTGTCACCAAAGGACAGAGGGAAAGCCGACACCTCCGTGCCCTCCCGAGCAGCTTTGTTCCAAGTCCTGTTGGGTCGGCTCTGCAGAGGCCATGATGTCGCTGCTACAGTGTAAAAGCTTTACATGCCTCAAAGCTCTGTGGTTGTTAGCACAGAACTGAGATCTTTGAGGACAGCTGCCTCGACTCCATATTGGATCTTTGGAATTGCTAAAATGCTAATTCTAAAAAGTCTGTACTTACAGAGTAAATAATAATCACTTGCCATCTTCTGGCTATGGAATACAGGGTTGTTAGCTTTCTTTGTTCAACCTCTTCATCGTTGCAGCCTCTTAATTGCTGGACATGGTTGATTTTGAAGCTAACCAGGAGCGATGTCATCCCTCTACTCTCGCTACAATGGGCCTCATTGGATTAGCTTCGAGCAGGCTTTGTTAAAAGCTGCTGCAAATCTAATCAGAGAAGAGACCTCAATTATGCTAGCATGTACTTAAATGATCAGATGAGTAAAAAATGGAGGAGGGGGTGGGCTAGTGCAGGAATGCAATCAGGAGCCATTAAGTCCAGTTCATTTTAGCTGGCAGCCACTTTAAAATGAGATCCAGGATTTTTACAGTAATGAGAATACTGTAAATATGAGGTTGTGAAGTTGCTGGTGTTTGGTGGAGGGTTTCTTTTCTCAGCTAGTCAAATAGTGTACACAAACAGGAAGCTGAGTACAGTCGCAAAGAGGAAAATACCAGCACGTGAGAACAACTCTTCTGGAGTTGGATCCAGTATTCGTCCTTTACACTAATAGAACAACGCAGCATTTAAGCTCAAGGGGACACTAAGGCACTTTGTTTGGGAAAGAGTTTAAAAAAATCTTTATCTGAGAGGCTACTGCTTATACAACCTTCCAGTAACTTTAAGTTTTAAAGGGATTTTACACAAACATACAGATATAAAGCACACAGCCATTTTAGAGGCCAGAAAGCGAGTGAAACTAGTACAATTTCCGCTTTAGACCACAACCACTATTACATTTACCCATTCACAAGCTGGATTAAAAGAAAGAAAGAAAAAACAACATTTGCTCTGTTAATGGGTGCATGTGTGGAAAATGCATTATAATGCAGAAGTGTAAAGCATCTGCTCTCTGGAAATACCAAAAGTAATGTAGTCGACATGAGTGGAAGCTGTGTTGCTTCTGCAACTATGGTTATTTATTTGCTAAAGTGTATTAAATGTACATATATAAATATGTATGTAAAGCCAAGCACAATCCGTTCTAACTACACTTAAAAAAGTGTAAATGAAGTGTTGAAGAAAGCGTAACAGGTGGTGAAAAGGCCTCTACCAGCTACAGCATGTTAAAGAATGCAAAAGGTGAAGAGACATATTGTTCGGAGACGATAATGTGCTGGATCACTATGATCTAAGGACCAGGTGGCATTCTCTGAGCCACAGAGTGCGACAGCTGAGACTGACCCAGACCTCTGACCCCCAGGTACCATGACGATTTGAAACAGGAAGCAATTATCCTAAACGTCAGCGAGTCCGGTGACATTCTTTGGAGGTGCTGAGCTGATAACAGTTGTCACCAAAAAGGATGTGAAAACAAGGCAGGAGTTCATAAATTATATGATCTTTTGCACTGGGTATTTTCTCGATCACAAGTTTTTTATTTATTTTATTTTATTTTTACTGCCGGCAGTAAATGCTGAGTAGAAAATTAATCATATATTTATGTCAAAACTTTTGGATTTTTTTTTTAAATGGAACTTTTATTGGGGTTGGGGTTGTTTTTACTTAATAACATTTATATTCAAATACTGCGCGGCAAACTAATATTAACAAGAGGCTGATATCTGCAAAAGACCACCTGCAGTAACGGTGAGCCCAGACAATCTGCATGTTCTGCATAAAACACTGGGTGGGACTTTGTGAAGAGAGGCTAGTGGGGGAATACTACAGTAAAAGTAAGGCAAAGCTAAAAGTTCTCCCAGAAGTATACTGGGAGAGCTGCTGGTTGTAAGACCTGATACAGATGTGAGCACTACCGGCCAGGGGAGCCAGCTGGGCAGAAAGAACAGACAGCTTTAGAAAGCGAATAAGCTGTCATTGTGAAACTCCCATTTGCACGGGACCTTTTATGATTTGGCTTTTCCTTCAGTGTCACTCTGGTTCATGCATTTCACACTGAATTACCTCAATGTGAATAAAAGAGGACAATAAATGGCTTCTTTATAGCCAATTTGATTTGCATGACAAAGCTTCTAAATGTACAATTTTGAGCAAAACAGATTAATTTAATAACTTACAGGTGATTTTGAAATATGAAAAAAAAATATTTTATTTAAATTAAAATTATTTGCATTAGTAGGATCAGAAGTCTTTTTATTTTGTCCAAAAAATTCAATAATGACATATTATTTAGCATATAGTGTCACTGTAGAAATCTACTATAACATTTCATCTTTTTCCCCAATTCACCCCAAGTCATAAACTACTGCCCCGAAACACTCTATACTCTTTTACTTATAGCAGTGTGTGTGTTTGTGTTTGCATGTGTGTGCAATTAAAAAGTTGAAAAATAAAGAGACATTTAAGAAATAATGAAGTTTAGCAGCAATGTTGCACCTCACTTCCTGTAAAAACTTGTGTGAGCTGTGTGAAAAGAAAAAGAGCAGAAAAAGATTTCTGGACATCCTCCACATGTGCAAAAATACCTGTTCTCTGGGATTCTCAGGGATCATATAATATATATCATATAAATAAACCACCACAGTGGGTTTTAAGATTATAGCTTTAAAAAGTTATTTATCCTCCTTGAAGGATTATGATCCTTTTGCAATCTCCTTTTATTATCCAACTATACTAACTTCATCAGCGTTGTTGAATATTTGTCTCATATCACAAACAGAGGCAAAACTGCTTCTAATTACTTGTTGCAGACAACGCAGCGGAGGTGTGTGCACGCCTCATGTTGCTGGTGTTGAAAGAAAGCATGCGTGGCTTTGTCTCAGGGAAATCTGAGGCTTGGATATTGATCCACGCAAATGCTCCTCTCCTCCTTCACCTCCTTTCCTTCTCCCTCTGCCTGCTCATTACCTCATCAGAGGAGGATCTGCCTAAAGCCGCAGCGGTCACAAAACAGACAAAAGTGCTCATCTCCAGGAAGCCGCTGCCGCTGCCTGTGGTTTTGGAGAGAAGAGAAAAGAAGAGAAGAGAAGGGAAAAAGTGACTCAGCCCCACAGCTCCTTTCTTCTTGCTGCCGACTTGGGGATAAACGGAGGGATAAAGCACAGGGGGAGATAATATTTTGAGCAGGCCCCATTTCAAGGGCAATGGAAGAGAGAAAGTGGGGTATGAGCTTGGGTGGTTTGAGATGTAGCCACAAGGGTCGGTCTATACAGTTACTGGCAGAGGGCCTTCCACCACGAACTGATGTGTAAGTGGGGAGGAACTGCTGCTGGCTTGGCCCAGACTTAAAGCTCTGGCCGCTGCAGCTCCACGAGCCTCTTAAGCAAACCAGATGTTCCTCAGATGGGATGTTGATGAGGCATGAGTGTGCAAAACACAAACATGCATGCAAGCACACAAACAAATAACCTGGTTAAGACACAGCATGACCAAGAACTAAATGCATAACGCATAAAAACATATAATCTATTGTTTTACCACAGATGACTAAAGGCATCTTTTTTCCCAACGATCCCAAATTAAATCTTTTAAAGTGTCCTACTCACTGTAGACATGAGTGGATATTACATTCACATGGAAAAAATGTGATCGATTGCTGAGCTGAAGACCTGACAAATCATTGTAAGCTTGTGCTTAACTACAGAGAAACAGCACTAAATTCGGTTACATGCTGCAAATTAACTGGATCACAGCAAAGTTTACATACAAAGATGGCAGAAGAAAGAGAGCAGAGGCGGAAATTGTTTTGGGGAAGCCAAATAGGTAACCTCAGTGGGTTCATTAGCTCATTAGCTCATTAGTTTACCACAAATCATCCAACGGCTGCTTACTGTCTGTTCATTTTTCTAACTTTTTGCAAATGACGGCCATTACAGGCCATGTGTAACAACAGAGACCCACCAATTCAGCATTACAAGCCATTTCTACAACATGTATTCATACAAGTTCCTGTATCTTAACTCTCATAATGATAAACACACAGTAACACATGGGAAACAGACAAAGTTGAGGAAGTAACTGATTTTGTAAGGCATCCTCCTTCTGACAAAGATGCCATAAATTTTTTTCTGTCACGGCAGCAAGACAGTAATTTCGTTAGAAGAATCCACTTGTCATCTTACCCCTGTGTAATTAGATTTGACAAGTAATTGCATGTTAAAAGACACAATAATACAATTTCAAGTTTCCAGAAGCACTGATGAAATTAAGGGAGTGTGATGGAACTAAAAGCCAGCGCAAGTGGAGCGGGTTTTTCCCTAATCATAAAAAAGTTCCTCCTTTGAACGCAGCACAATTCATTATTGTAATCTATAAACTAATCTTAAAAGACTTTTTATCACACAACTATTACACCATATATATACATACTTTTTACAACTGTTTTAGGATCATAATTCTAAACACCAAGCTGAAATCATGACACAGATCTCATTATAAGCGTTCATTTTTGGGCTTGTTTTCTTTCTGTTTTTGTCACTGATGCATTCTTTTGCAGAAAAACGAGATAAATAATCCATACAAAAAGGTCTGAAAACCACTCTGAAGCAAATGTACACTACAAAAACTGGCTTTAAAAAACAAGAAAAAACCTACAAAGATTAGGTTAATTTTCCTTGAAATAAGATAAAATTTCTTGTTCTGTTGGCAGATAATTTATCTTATTTCAAGGAACATTAACCTGTCAAGAATTTCTAAAACAAGTAAAAAAAATCTTAAAAAACCTACTAAGAATAAATATCTTACATTTAAAAAAATAAGCAAACGTGCCCTTGATTTGAGATGTTTAATCTTACTTAGATTTTAGTTTTTGCAGTGTACTATTATTCCGTAAATCTTTATTATTAGCACAGGTCAGGTTTGAACGGTCTGCTTGTAAAAGGAGATGAAAAATTCTGCAGCAACACTGAACTCCAGCAAACACACATACTGTTTTAAACCAGACGTGAGATGTAGACACAGTTCCTTATCGTCTGATGAGTCAAGGTGAGCTCTGTAGCGAACAGTTGTGAAGTCGAAAAGATGTCAGAGACGATGCCAGTGCGAATCACACAGGCCACTTGTTGACCGAGCACTGACACGGATCAAGGGTCACTAGCGAGTGCTTTTATAAGTATTCTTAAACAGGAGGATTAGCCAGATGGTCAGATCACTATTTTCCAACTTCTCCCATCTGTACATTTCCAATCCCCCCCACATCAGTCTCTGTTAAAACTATAAAGATTGGCTGATTCAACCATGCCAGTTTAATTTAAGCTAGTGTTACCTACAGCACTATTTGACTCCAGATATAATCTTTATTGCTCACAGAGAGAAAGTCCATTAAGAGGCATATTGTAGGTCCCAGTGCTGAAAGGCTCCTGGAGTGATGCCTGCTAGAGCCTTTAAAAGACCCCTTTCTTCATGAAAGTAAAAGCAGCTATTGAGGGTGCGCAGGGCAGAACACCACCCGAACTGGAGGTCTGCATTTGCTCTGAGACAAATCAAAAGTGTTCCTGTATGCACCGACGGAGGGGGTGAGACATGCAGAGTCACACCCACATTTTCTAACACAACTGGTATAAATTGTGTCCAAACAGCGACGCAAGTCACTGTTCTTCTCTGCAAAACAATGCCATGTTCCTGTTATCTGCCTTTTCACCGGAGCAATTATCCAAAGTGCCAAACCGTGGCACAGAAGCACAAAGAAGCTGGCAGAGTAACACGAAGCACTTGTTGTTAGAATCCAACAATAAGGAGGGAAACTTACAGAAATTACAGACTTCAGCTCCAACACCCTCTTCTCACTTATGACCGACTTTAAAATTCATGAACGTCACCTGAAAAAGAGGAAAAGAGAAGAAATGGTTTTGTTTACAACTGTGATACAAACACATCCACCAGTAACACCTGATTTGAGTGTCATCACATCTTTGTGTTTGTAATTTGCCATCATTAAATTAATCCAGATGCATTTTAACAGATACCAGCAGATGATAAATTGAATTTTGACAATATCTTCAAAAATGTTCAAATGGAAAGCGAGGAGCAAGCTAAACCCCCAGCCCACCTGAGACCTCTCTTTAGCCAATGTTTGTCATAGAACAGAGGTCCTGTGTGAAGCCCACAGCAGAGCAAACAGAGGATCAGTGTATTTCTCTGACAGCACTTTCATTGCGCAAACATCACATACCAGCATACCACGCAAAGCCCACTAAACAACAAACAACATGATTCTTGTGCGTGGCTTTGAAGTCGAAAAATTGGCTGCAATCAGTCTTAATGCGATTAGCGATGCGTGATATTTTCTACAAAAATTTATACCAACAAAAGCAGGTTTAAAAAATCTCTCTTATCCGAAGGACAATTCTCTCTTCTCGAAACGCTTTGGCTTGAACAGTTCGCTCAGATTTTGGAGAGCTAACCTGGGGTCAGCCTCAATATAACCTCACACGCACAGATGCACACACTACAAACAGCCATTTGCTAGACTGGGGGGGGGTCACAGAAAACAAATAATAACATCAAAGAGGTCAAACTGCCAACGGACTCCTTTGAAGGCGCCATAATCACGACTGCATCGCTGTCGGCCCCTAAGTTGAGAGATATGGGAGGTAGTCTTAATTGAAAGTGGGAGGTTTCTAATTCAAGAAAGAAAGAAGATAAAGAGACTCAAGAAAGAGAGTATATGCTCCCGCAAACAAGCAACAAACCACACAGCGGCACAATGCATCATGACGGCGCCTTGACACCGTGTCTAAGTTGTGCAAAAACGGCAACACAAGCACTTCTTTGATTCTACAATTTGAGGCTAATTGAGAACAATGAAGAAAAAAGCAAATACCGAGCATGTATGATCTTTTATTCATGTCTCTAATCAGGCAAATGATTTTCTCTCTGATGCGTTTTCCCTCTCAGGGCACAATTAAGAGCAATTCTGACCAGAGTAACTCAAAAGCTTGAACACAAAGAAGTTCTAATAACAATGATAAATAATTTGCAAAAACACACTTCAGTGGAATATTTCTGCAAACATATGGGATGCAATACTCTTTCTCTTTGCCCAATAAAATGTGAAAAGTGGACTAAAAAGGGACGTGTTTTCCAATCAAACCACTTGAAGGTTGATTCCTGTGAGCATTGTTCGCAGTGTGCAGATCGCGCTGACCCGTCTGAACACGTTCCAGATGTCTGCAGAACCAGTTATTCGGTTTCTTCTGTTCAACCGCCCCTCTCTTTCTCCCCCCATTCCTCCACTCAGCACACCCCGCTGCTCATCTGCAGATGGCAGATCCGTCACCTGGAGGATGCAGGCTAATCAGTGAGACAGCTGTCTCGCGCTCGCTACGCACAAAAAGCATTGTGTGCGTGGATTTGTTCACGTAGGCGTGCATGTTTTCAACCTCTCCGTGTGCATATCAGCTCCCTGTGATCTGAAACACCCGCGCATTTTAGATTTACAGACTGAAATGTCAGAGTAGGGTTAAACCTGACAGAAGGGAAACCAGGCAATTGAGCCATTCAGCGTTTCTGCTGACAACTGAAGGAAATAGCTACCTTCTTGGCCTGCTGTCCAACAGCTGTAAAATGGAGCATGTTTCGTTGCAGTTTAGTCAGCTGCACCTGTTTGGAACAGAAACTTGGACTGGAGGCAAAAGATTTGCTTTAAGACAAGCATGGCTGTGACATCACACTGTTAAAACATAGGAAAGAGAAAGGTGAGCAATATCACGGATGACACGAAGATAAGCTGTATTATGTTCAAAGCAAGGCCTGCACCTGCACAATGAATGCAAGCATTCATGCAACAAAATATGCACAGTCCCAAATGTCATCTTGTTGCAGCTGTCAATGCCACTTGTGCAGACGCGGACACACTGGGGTAAGAACAATGGAACTCTATTAGACAGCGCCTCCCTCCATAAATGCAGCACCGCATGGGGCTCTGTGCTGCCACTTCCATGTTTGCAACATTAGAAACAAAGTAGGCTTCCAGTTAATCATATGGGCAATTAAACTAAAATGAGATTTGCTTGACCCATTAATAACGAGCTTATCGCACATGCTGACTCTAGAAAAGCCCAACTGGTGATGCTGTGGGGGGTGTAAGTCCACAAGTTATTCTTCTTTTACCCCTGAGACATTAATTCGCTGTGTTTCAGGCAGTGAAAAGGCTTATTGACAGACTGGTGGTGTTTCTTGTTAAGACGATACCTTAATCCCAGTTGCTAGATATTAGTTCACCTTTTTGCAAATTTTGTTCATTAGAAATATTCTCAAAAAAATCGCAAAACTTTTGAAATCCTCCTCCTTTCTGGTAGAATATTGATCTTTTAGACCCAATTAGATGGTTGTACAAAGCCAACCTGGTCTGAAAAAATGCATTACAAAACATAAATCAACTATTTCAGCCCTTTTATCACATTATGATCCTTTCACATCTCTGTTCGTTTGCTTTTTTTCTTTGGTTTTTTGCCTAACAAAATTGATATATAAATAAAAAGCGTCAGTTTGAGGGATGAGTCACTAGATGATTTATGTGTGTGTGTGTGTGTGTGTGTGTGTGTTGAGGTCAGCTGAATATCTGTGTACGCCCAGCTAGAACAGACACTGTAATAGCTTCTCATCAAAAATATGCTTCTTCTGGACAGGCAGACCATAAGGTTTGCGTTCATACCTTCATATCTCGGCTTGTACGCATCCCGTGTTTCCCGCATTCCCGCAATAACTGTCAGGGGCAATTAATGAGGGCGACCTCAGCTCTCTCTAGCAGCTTTAAGCTGCCTTAAAGTCTGAAAACAATAATGTTTCCTGACTGTGTCAGTTAAAGACGATGTTCTTTAAGATATGCATCTGGGTGGGCAATCTGCAACAGAATACCCCTAGAAGTAGAACAATGGAAGGTGGTGTTTGCATGAACGAAAAACCTTTATGTTCCTTTCACAAACCACCTAGGTGAAACATTAAAGAGGCTTAAGCGATAAGTTGCATTCTCTGCCAGGTCGCTGTTAACATGAAATATTGCTGGAGTAAAAGAAGGGAGGGAGGTTGAGTGGAACGGTAGGGGCAAGCACCAGCACATACGTCTAAACCTCACCCCTGTGCTCGCTACTCTTAGGAGATTACATTATGGTGCTCTCTATTGTCCCAACTCCTTCAAGACAAAGCCTGTGCCACTGTGCAAACAGCGCGCCTTGGAAAGATTGTAAAAACAAGAGGTGAATGTCAAAGGCAAAAGTGAATAGGATCTCTCCCTTCTTTTGTCAAGCTGGTGAGGTATGCACAAACACATTGCTGCGTGACAGAGAAGAAAGGAGGGCCTTGTGAAGGAACGAGCTGGAAAAAAGTTGGAGCGTCTTCGCATGAAAAGGCCAGAACCGTGAGAAGTTGCCTGCCTGACTCCTGGATCTATAGAAAAAGCCCCTCTGTGAGTATTTGGATGAAAGACCCCCAGGAACACACAGAAGGCTTTACGCTCAAGACATAACACAAAGACTGATGAAATGATGGCCTAAAGCTGCCAAGAGCATAAAAGTTGCAAAAAATAATGTGCAAATGAAAGAGAAATTTTAAAAAAAGGAAACTGAAAGTACAAATGAACGTTCTCGCTCATCATTTACAGTCTAATCTGATGTACGAAGGCCGGCCAAGCTAAGTTCAGATTCTACCGTCCCCTCCGAGACTCAACCCACCACGACCCAAACAAGGCTTTAACTGTCAGGGGCAATTAATGAGGGCGACCTCAGCTCTCTCTAATTTACAAGGCCAGCGCCAGCCTGTAATTAATTGCTGCGTGCATAAATGTAAATGAGTCCACTGGGGAAGTAGAAGGAGGAGGGGGGAAACCGTCTGTCAGGCCAATATTCCAGCAGGGGAGCAATCTGCGAGAGAGGGAAATGATTTAGAAGACAGCGCACAAATCTGCCGCTCTGTAAAGCACCAAGAGGTTGAATGTGAAAGGAGACTTGTTGAGATGGAGGAGGTGGTTGTCAGGGGAAAACAATTGAGGGGGAAAAAAGGACAACTGTGGTGGCAATAAATATTATCTGTATTATTTTAATCTTCTCCGTGTATGTCTGCTCGTAAAGAATCAAAACATACAGCTTGTATCATCGGTTGATCCCAGTGTCAGTCTGCTCCTGTGGTGACACGTTTTTCTGCATATGTTCAATTCAACACCTTGAGAATGATATGAACATTAACTGAAGGCCAAATACTTTCCTTTTACTTTGTTCTTTCTTGCCTTTAAACAGCTGAAGCAGACTTCGAGTACAGACTGAAGCAGTTATTGATCAGAAATTCACTAAGCTTTTTTTTCAGCCCTTTGAAATGTGGTGAACGCTTGTGCTGCTTCTTTGAATAAAAAATAGTAAATGGGTGAAGCAAGGCACGTTGGAAAAATGTTAATAATTATTCTAATAATCTTAAATAACTGTTTTTGCTGTTTTTTTTTCTCTAATCTTTGAAACCATGACTCCCTTTCTCGTTACCGTTATTGTCTCACCTCGTCCTCTGGCAAGTCATGGAGCTGCACAACAACAAAGAACATGTTAAATCAAAGGGAGGCAAGAAGGAGAAATATGTCTTCATTCATGGAAACAACAATACCATCTGTCATTTGTACATGTACCAAACAAAAGGCTGCCTCTCGACTCCCTTTGTGCAGAACGTGAACAAACAGGTACAGAAACTATTGTCCATTCAAAGCTGCACAACTGTGAGGAAAACACACGTGAGATCCACTTTGTCTGAGTCCAAGCGGTGACACTTAAACACACGCTCACACTCACTCAGCGCAGCAGCAGTCACAATAGGGTCTTTATGACAAAAGCTCCTTTTCACTATACTTTACAGAGGCAAATAAGATTTTCCTACAGCAGGCCTCAAGCAAAAACAGTTGACATCACAGGCCAGCCTACGTATGTTTCCCATATTTAACAGGGAGACCCAGTGTAAGCTCCTTCAATATGAGACTAAACAGCCCACTGAGACAGTGGTTTCCCCTCCTGCAGCGGCAGGAACTATCAACTCGAGGGACTGTGGCAAAGAGCCATTTTATTTGGCTACGCACCGGCTGCAGGCCAAGACAAATGAACTACCTCTAACAATACAGCAGTGTGACTGACCTGTTAAGTTGTTTCAAATGTTAATAATCTCAAAGTGAAATTGAAAACAGAATTTATTCCCAAGATGTTTATGATACAAGAAAAAAAAAGTCTGACTCGTACTATAAAATCTCACAAACGCACTGCTGATAGCATTTAGCATATCTTCAGGAGTACATGTCAGCAGGCCACAATCTCAGCATCTCGAGTGTGTTGGACCACGTGGCGGAAACCTGAGGTCTGAGCACAGTCAGCTGGAGGCTGGAGCCAGCGCCACTCCATTCATCTCTGAGCATGACCAACACCATTCTTCTAATCCAGTGTTTTTCAATTCCGTTCCCCAGGACCCCCTGGCCGACATGTCTTCCTGCTCCAACACACCTGACTCAGATTAATGAACCTACACATCACATTCTCTGCAGCTTGTAACGAGCTATTCAGTTAATTCAGGTGTGTTAAAGAAGGGTTGCCTCTAAACCATGTGGGGCAGGGGTTCCTTAGGACCAGAACTGAGACACATGTTTCTAATCCAAAGGTATGTACAGAACATAGCATACTACATGCAAACAGGAGAGGACCGAGGTGGGCTTCAGGGTACGATCACCGGGGATGAACGTGCCGCTTGGGACTCATTTTGAGATGTTGCTTTCACAACCATGAAATGAAAGTTTTCTATTCTGAGCCACATGGTCCATACTCACATTGGGTCCAAACACTCACCCACTGTTTCACGATGACAACGGCTCGATTAAAGACTTCTTAAGGACCAGGAAACCATGGCAACGCCCTATGTAGATGAGCTTGATGGTAACCAATTGAATTCAGGTTTTGGCTTAGTGGGTGCGACCACTATCCTGGCCATCACTACTCAACCACAGGATTATTTCAGAGGCCTTGCGCCCAAACCGTGCTGCCACGCCCCATTACTCCCAACCACTATAAGTGGTAAAGTGAAGGTTAGAGAAGCGTCACACTTCTATAGATGGAGGAGAAGGAAAGAAGCCAGTTATAAAAGCAATACATATGAATATGAAGTCCATTTAGAGTCTCTCTACAGGCAGCTGTTTTCTGTTCAGACTTGTAAGAGATTGTTATTTAATTCAACTGATATATGAAACAAATCTGAACTTTTGTTAGTTTCACTCGTTATCAATAGTGAGCTCTGTTTTTATCAGTAAAATGAATTTTTTTATCACCTGATTTAATAGAAATGTCTAAACAAATACTTTATAAAACCAAGAAATGTTTAAAATATACAGAAAGATTTATATATATATATATATATATATATATATATATATATATATATATATAGTGTA
>JBAMHX010000011.1:10922131-10937376 GCA_037177515.1 Pseudomugil tenellus
TATATATGTATATATATATATATATATATATAACACATATGTACATGGCCAGCTAACATGCCTCTTGTTTTCCATCAGAAATATTCCCATCATTGGCTAAATTAAAAAAAAAAAAAAACATTTCTTTCACTTTTCAAATCTGAAAGTTTTCAATCTTTTCAATGTGGCTTTTAAACAAAATCTAGAAAAATGTGAAATTCTTAAATGGATAATGCATAGAAACCCCGTGAAATGGAAAGGTTTTAACTATAAATATTTTCACAACTCATAGGCAGTTTGTTTTTCTTCTTTTGGTTTTAAAGACTAACTTGTACAGGATGCAGAACAACTCAAAAGTAACTTATAAAATATGTTTTATAATAACTAGGATTGTTGCGTTTTATTTTAATTAAAGTGGTATTTTATATACTACCTATCCTGTTAGATCTATCTTCACGCTGTTTTCTCTTAGAGTTTGTAACAAACTATTAAATAGTTATGGTAAGTAAAGGGTTTATATGAGGTCTTGAACGCACCACGGTGATGCTGCTGATGACGCACGTGACGTGCCTTGAAGACAATTAAAAACTTGGGCTGTGTTGAAGACATCCGAACAGGTAGAATTTATTTAAAGTTTTATCCCGAATACTTTACAGGAAAGATTCCTCTACCCACTCACAGTGTTGAAATTACTTTTAAATTCAACATAAAGATATGTTGGTGAAGTAGATTTTAAAGATGGAGGAAGAGGAGCTTTCGTTTATGCTGTTATGAAAACACCATCTGCGTAATGATTAAGATTACATAAAATTTTAATTACATTACATTTCAAGGTATCCGCATCTGTGTGCCTTTAAAATGTACTGTTTACAAGCAAGTTTGGACTAATATAAGGTAAAAACCAATAACATATCCACATAAATATATAAATACAGTAAATATCGCAGTAAACCTTAATATTATCTTCAACAGAGAATAGGACACGAGTTTTAAACACTTTCTAAACCCGCGATGTGGACAAATTTGTCCACGTTAGTATAAAAAAAACCATGGTTGCAATCCTGCAGGTTGCGGTGCCAACATGGGGGGAGGAGGAGACGGATTCTAGGGGCTCATGGCTGACAGGGGCCCAGTAACACTGACAAAATGTTCTGATGCTCAATGATAAACTTAGAATCACATTTTATTTACAGCGAAACAGTATCAGTAAGTTGCTTTGTTTTGGAAACGTTTGTAAATGCCCCCCTCTGTATTTAGCTTAAATGGTTCAGTCCACCCGCAACGTCCGCTGCGGAGAGATCAGCGCAACAGGTTGAAAAAGAAAAGCGAAACAGAGAGGTTGACAGTATGTCACTCAGTTCTTTCAGAGGCAGGCGGCTCAGTTCATCGCGTGGAAAGTTGTGTAACACCAGCTTGTGTCTCTCTTACAGTCTACAGTTCCTCCCCATATTATCTCATATTTCTGAAAAATCAAACAAACGTTTAGCAAACTGCTGCTAAAAAAACAACACAACAGCAGCTGATGGCTGCCAGACCTTCTCACCCTCTCATTGTGAGGTTGTGTAGCACATCTATATAACAGAATACAATATTTTTGGAAATCCTTTTAAACATATATTCATGTGAATACACTACAAAGATAGGACATGCATTACAAACAAAAAAAACATTGTTCATTTGCGAATATTCTGTCATTTTGAATTTGTCTGAAACGCATTTTAAAAAGTCTGAGATGAGCATATTTCTACTGTGTTACCTCATCTTTTCTTGTATGAACAATAAAATGGGAAACGTTTGGGTACTAGGTACAATCATTGTTGAAGCTTTGTAGCTGAATTATTTCTTATTCTTACTTGATGTTCAGCTTCTCAGCAGTCTCTGTTGTTGTATTTTGTTCTTCATAATACAGACCAGTGTAGTACCTGGACTCTTTTACTATGAAGACATGCTGTTGTAAGGCCTGCAGAATGTGGCTTGGCATTGTCTTGATAAGAAATTTGGCATGTCCTTGACAAAGGTTGTTGAAAAGTATTTATCTGTATCTATATCTGTAATTTAGTCATTTGGTGTAATAATTATTGCTATTATTAACATTATAGTATTAAATAAATTTGTTTCTTTACAGGAAATATAGATTTCCGTAGAAATGGATGCTTCCGAAGAGGCTGATCCTGCTTCGTCCTGCGTGTCTATGAAAAGTGATGCTTCAATGCACAATCGTGAGAACTTTGCTAAAGAAAAAACAAACTGGTACATGGAAGTTACTTAATTACATGTGTTTAATGATTAAATTTGATTGTAAATTTTGTTTGCAGAATGAATAAAATATTCTTCGTGGTAATGTAGCTGCATGTTTCCATGAAAAGAAGAGAACCATTAAATTCATTGCGATGTAAAAACATAGAAATCTTATTCAGAAACATTTTTTAAGACAAAACATCACTGTGAAGTTTTCTTTCTCTCACCAGGTCAGTGGATGCGGAAAACTCAGATGTGTCCGCTTCCTGTCAATCCACAAGTGGTTCTTCCATGAAAGCTCATCAGGGCCTCTACAGTAAAGATGCTGCCTGGTACATACAGGATAGTCTCTGAGTTTTCAGTCATAGACAATTATTTATTTTACCTTTTCCGTGCCTGAATGCCTCCTAACATGATGGCTGAATACGTGATGTCTTGTTTTTATTGTAAATTTTGTTTTCCTTCCAAGAGTCATGAGGAGATGAATATGCAACCTGATTATAGTGTCATTGTTCCACCAACAATGATAAAAAAAAAAAAAAGTAACTGGAAAAGCAAAAACAGCTGTTTCAGGGTTCGACAAATCAGTGTAAATATTAAATAATGGATCATCTGAAAAATAAGCAAACAGTTGTGATTAGTTATACTCTGATCTGAGCTGGGACTACGTTAAAGCCACCAACCAAAAGACAAATCTAAATGTCCTGCTTTTCCTGTCTGCGAGAGCTCAAACACACTTTTCTGCAGACGTTTGGCCTGCTGTCCAGACTTTATTTGGACAAATTACTCACCATCAACACCAACAATGCGTTTTTATTATATCTGACTTTCAACACAGTTAAATTTTTTTCTTAATATTGATTTTAAGGAACCAGAATGATTCCCCGGAGTCAACAGAGATGGATGGAAGCGCCATATTCAAGGTGGGTTAGTTATATAACGAAGAAGAAAGTAATTATACTCGTAATAAGTTAGGAGATTGTATATGTTTTTAAAAACTGTTTTTTCTGTGTGTATCGTTGCAGCTGGTGGAATCCCAGGGTGTGGATATTCTCAGGAGGGAAATTAAACGTTATAAGAGGATGCTCTTTCCACACTTATCTTTATCTTCTGAGAATGACAGTCTGGATGAAGACAGTTTCACTTCTGAAGACACAAAGATGGACACACGTGCCAGGGAGGGGGCTCTGAAGATCACACTGCTCGTCCTCAACCAGTTAGGACAAAAAGAACTTGCCAATAAACTGGAAAAATGTAAGTTTCAGCATGAAGGTAGAGGTTATGAGATTAAATGAAAATAAATCATCACTCAGTTTTAAATTTATATACAGAAGAGTTAAGTCTTAAAATGAATACAACTTCAGAGGAACAACAATGTGACATCACACTGTGTTCATTTATTAAACATGAACTCAAGCAAAATGCAGAAGCTGTGTGAGAAAAAGTAATTGCACCCTCTCCACAGGAATGAAGAGCAGTTTGCTGCTGGCTGCTTCACTTGATTCATTATCAGCAATGTGATCACCTCTGAAATCAGAGGTTTAGTCAGCATGCAGGCCGAGGAGGAAAGACACCAGAAATGATCTCAGAGCAGCAGTTGTTGCCGTCCATCATTCTGGAGGGTCTGTGCTTCTTCTGTGAGAAAGATTATACACAAGTGGAAAATATTCTTTCCACGTAATAAATGCACAGTTTCCAGTCATCTCTGGATGAAATTTAAAAAAAGTAAAACTACAACAAAACAACAAATATTAGTTGTATCAGACTGTAGAGGGCTTCACTTAACTTTATACATATTAAAATTCATGAATACATCCAGAAAAAAACAAGTGTGACTTGTTGCTGAGAAAAATTCTTCTTTTCAAATAGAGCAGCACAACTCATGTTTGCAAAGTTCCCTCTGAACATAGTAAAGAAATAAAATGAAAACAACTTTATCGTTCATCTTTCATACTGCTTAATCCAGTTCAGGCTCATGGGGAAGCTGGTGCATGTCCCAACAATTAGCAGGCGAGTGGCTGGGTATGTTATCCATTTATATTGTAGGAAACTTAAAAACGTCTTGTTCCGGAGGGCGATGACTGCTGGCAGTACCGATCTCCGGTACCTTTCCGTCTTGAAGCTAAATAAGTCTCACCGAACATGCTTTGCTGCTCAATGTGTTGTGTAGAGCATGTGAGGAGCCATTTATCCTTTCCAGCAGCTTATGTAACCTTCTTTTCTGCACAATTAGCTCCAGCGGTGCCATAGTTATTCCCAGCACAGTACCAGAACATCTGGATCAGTTGATTCTGGCCGTAGTGCTGCTGCCTCAGCAGATGGTTTAAAAGCTGATTGCACTTTCCACAGAAGACTTTGAGGCAGATACCGAATGATCTCTTAAAAAGTATTCTTCTCTGTCCCTTCTTGTAGATGATCTATGTGGTGCATTTCTAGCTTGGTCTGATATCGAACTGATCAGACACCAATGTCTTTTGGCAATATTCAACCAAAGTGGTGATGTTTGGCCTTTTTGCATGGCACTGTGTGGAAGCGGCCCTGTGAGGCTGGGTGTGGAGAGCAAGTGTTCCCAAACATTTAATATATTTTAGGCTTTTTTTTTTGGGGGGGGGGGGGGGGGAGGATTGAAAACTGGCTTCTAGAAATGGATCTTCATACAAAGGAAATAAAAGATATACTGTGCAAAAATGCTGGTTTATAGTGGAATTCTCACAGCTGGAGCAGGAACAGTGTCTTCCCCATCAGCTACATGTCTTACTTAAAATCATTTAACACTCTCACTTTATTAGTTTCCCAAGTGGCAAAATAAATAACCCAAAAAGAGTAAACTTAAATGGCTCCTACATAGGGCTGTGTTCAAAATATCGATAAATCGATTCTCATATCAATTCCTAAAGATTGATCCAAAAGTCCAAGGATTGATTTATTTAATACATTGGTGAATGTAATGCTATCTCCATAGCCACAGATCTAAGGCGGTAAAACACCAGGCACCAACATGTTTTGTTGTTTTCATTATTTAGTTATAAAGCTTTAGTTCATTTATGTTTATGTGCACATGTAGGGCTATTGTAATTTTTTGTTGAAAGTCAATATATTCCTAGAATTAATATGTTTCATAACTATATATACATAAAACTTAACAAAGATTTTAATAACACTGAACAAAATGCATATCTGATCAGAACACATCATATTGAATCGTGAAAATTGATTCAAAATCTTGAGAATCGGAATTGAATTGATTTTTTTAAATTTGAATCAATAGCCAGCCCTACTCCTTCGTCTGCTTTGTTAAATCTATACTGACACAGTGTAATGTCTTGTTACCCACCTGAGTTCATTTACAATGTGATTAAGGTGACTAAAGCCTGATGCCCTTAAACATACACTTTAGAACTGACAGCAGGTTTCCTTGTTTTCTGACATTTCTGTATTGCATTAGTCTGACGTTCCTCATACAACATATGTTCTTGTTTTTGCACATTTAGCCATCTACGGCGAGCTTGATGTCTGCCAGCGTAAACTCAAAGAGAAATTGAAAAAGTTTGAATACATTTATGAAGGAGTGGCACAGCATGGAAACCAGACACTTCTCAACAAGATTTACACCGAGCTCTACATCACAGAGGGAGTTGGGGGCGCCCTCAATAATGAACATGAGATCAGGCAGATAGAGGCTAAAACTAGGGTCGCTGCGACAGAAGACAAGCCAATAAAATGTGAAGACATCTTTAAGCCTTATTTTGGACAAGACAGAGCCATCAGAATTGTGCTGACAAAAGGCATTTCGGGCATTGGAAAAACCATCTCTGTGCAGAAGTTTAATCTGGAATGGGCGGACGGACGAGCCAACCAGGACATCCAGCTTCTAATCAATCTTCCATTTCGGGAGCTGAATTTGATGAAGCATCTGTGCACACTCACAGAGCTCCTTCATCACTTTCTCATTGAGGCAAAAGATGCAGGAATTTCCGATTTTGACAAATACAAACTCATTTTGATCTTTGATGGTCTTGATGAGTGCCGGCTCCCGCTGGACTTTGACCGCAACAAGTCCTGCTCTTGCCCCTCAGTGCAAATGCCAGTAGATGTCCTCCTGACGAATCTCCTCAAAGGGAACCTGCTCCCATCTGCGCACATCTGGATTACCTCCCGACCCGCAGCTGCAAATCGGATTCCAGTTAACCTCATCAGCCGTGTGACGGAGATTCGCGGGTTCAATGACCCCCAGAAGGAAGACTACTTCAGAAAAAAAATTTCAGACCAGGAGATGGCTGGTAGAGTCATCGCTCATGTCAAATCAACCAGGAGCCTCCACATCATGTGTCACATCCCAGTTTTTAGCTGGATATCTGCCACTGTTCTGCAAAGGATTTTGACAGAAATGGAAAGAACGGAAGGAAAGGATGATGCAAAAGGAGAAATGCCCAACACTCTGACACAAATGTACACCTATTATTTGGTTTATAACTCACTGATCACAAGTCAGAAGTATTCAGCTGGAGAAAGGGAGTCGGACGCACAACCCCACGTCAGAATCAATCAAGAGATGATTTTAAAGCTGGGAAAACTGGCGTTTGAGCATTTGATGAAAGGTAACATGATCTTCTACGAGAACGAACTGAATGAGTACGACATCAACATCAATGATGCCGCCATCCATTCGGGAATGTTCACACAGATCTCAGGTACGGATTTTGGCTTTAATCTGGAGACCAAGGTCTACTGCTTTGTGCATCTCAGTGTTCAGGAGTATTTGGCAGCAGTATACGTTTGGCACATGTTTGTCTCCTCCAATAAAAACCTGCTGGATCCACGAGGAAATACCGCCGACCAGGAAGAGCAGTGTCAAATAACCGACTTTCTCAAGAGTGCAGTTGATGGAGCCCTGCAGAACGACAATGGCAACCTGGATCTTTTCCTTCGCTTCCTTCTTGGCCTCTCCCAGACTTCCACTCGGACTTTGTTGAGGAGTGTTCTGACCACCATGAAGAGCAGCTCGGAAAGAAATGAGGAAATTACCAAGTACATCAAGGAGAAGATCAAACAAACTCTGTTGGTCGAAAGATGCATCAACCTCTTCCACTGCTTGACTGAGCTTAATGATCAGTCTCTTTTGGAGGAAATCCAGACTTACATGAACTCTGGTATGTTGCCAGAGACCACACTGTCAACGTCACAGTGGTCCGCACTGGTCTGTGTTCTGCTGACGTCAAAGGAGTCGCTGGATGAGTTTGACCTGCGGAAGTATTCACGATCCGAGGAGGGTCTGCTGAGGCTGTTACCAGTGATTAAAGAATCCAGAGTGGCCTTGTGAGTAAAGATGAGTAGTACACTAATAAAATAATTTGTTGATGATTTATGCTTTAATTAGCTTTTAAGCTTCTTCATCACAAGTCCAATTTTTTCTCCCTCATGTCCGTAATTATGGACCAAAGTAAATGAATAATCGCTTCACAGTAGCGTGTGTAGCATTTCTCATGCACAGACACCATTCATGTGTTAAGGATTAAAACGGTTTAATGGAATTACTATGACAATATTAATATGAAATATTAATATTAACAATTAGTAATTCATTTATAATTAACCTTGATGCACCACCTTCTAATTTCTAGTTTACTTTGTAACCCTATAGGTATAAAAGGAAACCTTATTAGATGAGTTGATAACTCTATCAAAGAATAAAATAATCAGTCTCAATAAATCAATCAGTCTCAAATGTTATAGTTGTAAGTTCTAGTTTGAATTGACTTGAATCATGGCAACAGGATATCAAGACAGACAACGACCAGATAGTAAAAGGGTAATTTATTATCTAATCTACAGGTTATACATGGCTAAATATGAGAAATAATCAAACATAACGAACAAGACAGACTAGACAAACATAACATACACCAGTGTTGCTGTAAGCTTTGATGATAAACCTGAGTTCTATAGGAGAAAAAACTATGTGTGTGGGATTAAACATGTATTAAGTAAAACTGTGATCTTCCTTAATCATGTCTAAGAGTGAACCATTTCTAAGGCCTAGATGAGATAGTTTCCTAACTTGCCACCATCATTGTTTGAGGGCGAGCCTCAAAATAGGATAGCTGGTTGAGGGGGAGGATAATGGACTATGATTCCGGTCAGAGAATCAAGGACACTTGAAAGGAGATTTGTTTATCTTCTTTAATAAAGATGGCTGCAGCTTTCCATAATGGTAGAAAATAACCACATGCCTACACATCCACGTATATAAGCGTGTGTATGTGTGTGTGTGGTCTGTAAGGAAAAGAATAAAAATGTTTTAAAAATACTTAGTCAGTAATCAGTAATATTCTTAAATTATGTGTAAACTGCTACTCAAACAGTAAAAAGCACAAATATCAGTGGTGAAGAGTTTCCAACATTGTAAACTGCAACAAATAGTTCAACATTTGCTATTATCTACACATAGCCACAAGATAACACCAAACCGAGATGTAGCATTCCAAATATATATCATAATCAAGCCACTAGGAATATTGTAACTAATAGTGTTAAGGCAGAGCTAACTACCACTGGGAACAAGGGCCATTAGATTTACTCAGAACACATTTCCATTTACCAAAAAAACTACAATAATCATCAAATGATTCATGTCTGTAAGCTCTTACATTTCTTCATGAACGCACACAAAGGAAGAAAACGCTGCTTTGCCTTGCTTGATGCTGATTTGCTGCTTGCCATGTGTCCGGACATGTCCAGACAGTGTTATCTGTTCACCAACAGATGGTGCTGTTAGGTGTTTTGGACGTTACCTGTAGGGCTTTCTCACAATCTTTAAAGACCAATAGTTCCTCGCTGAGGAAATGGGGTTCATTCAGAACCGCAGCTTACGACCAGTGGACTGGGTTTGGGTCCAGATCCGTTCTGGGGCACCAAGACCTGTCGGTCTGTATAGGCGCCGTCAGAATCTGAGAGAAGCCTGTTGTTGAGGTTCGCAGCTTTCAGTGGTTCCTTTGGGGTTGATTGCTGGAGGTTGAGGCCGAAGATGAAAAGTTCAAAAGTGAGGTGGTTTTAAGCTGGAATTGTGGAAAATCTAACTTCCGTTGAGGAGGCACAAGCTTAGTTGCAGAGTGAAAAGTTTAATTCCTCATTCTAGGTCATGAGTGAGTGACTAGGTTCAGACCATGTGGCCCTCCTTTGTTTTCCAGCAACCAGGACAAAGCTTTTCACACACGCATAATTAGCAGGAGCAGGTAAACATACTAGGAGGGTCAAGACAGCTTCAGAGCTTGATTAAGAGGGGTTTAGAGACAAGAGACAGGACAGGGTCTGTGTTTGTCTTTTGAAGCTAGGCGGGCTTTGGCTGAGTGGGCAGGTCTGGATGCTGCCAGCCAATCAGGGCTCTGTGGGGGTGATTTCAGCTCATGCTTCCTACCACAGTTACTTTTAACTGCATTACATTAAATACAAACACGAATTAAAGTCCTTAAATCAAGATAAGACAATAAATGCACATACGTTGAAGGGAATGAAAAGGTTAAAACCAAGAAGGGATAAGTTTTTATTAATAAGTCCTTCTGTCCTTTGAGTGTTGTTCTGGTCTCCTGTGGAGAGAGCTGGAGGTGTGTGAGAACAAAGGCACCCACAAATACATCCAGCTTTTCCTCTGGGGAGGAGAGCTTGACCGAGTCATATAAATTCCACAGTTTGTTGACCAGTTCATCAAAGTGGTTCTAAAAAGGGGGGAATCTCCTACACGTGTAAAATGTTGGGCCCTGTCCAAATACCCGCACTTGGGTCCTTGTGCCCCTGGATTGTGCGTTCCTGTTAAAGAGTGTGAGTGTGTAGTGTGTCCCAATTCTCCAGATGGGAAGTCCGTCCTCTGTCCACACTTCGGGGAAGTCTGCATAAATACGTACTTCGCCGAAGTATATGACCCACAATTCATTACTGCATGTGGAGTTTTGAACTGGAAAGTGGGAAAAATGGCAATGCTTGGCAACGTTTTCTCGAATGAGAATTTCTCCGTTTATGTCATATCAGCATTGCGGTTTGTTGCATTTTAATTATGCTTTTTATCAGCAAGAGAATAGTTGCCGCTGCCTCCATCGTGGATGTTGCAAACATGACATAACAACACATGTTGATGCCGTAACATCAATGTCCCAATTCTCCTGTTTTGACCTACACACTCGAACACTTAGGGCGGCGTAGGGAGTAGGGTGCAGTATGGGTATTGGGACAGGCCAGTGGTCTCAGATATTGGAGATTTGTGGGATTACTATTGAATTATTAGAATATGAGTTGATGTGTCAATGTAAAATAATCTTTAAATGATTATCTCTTTCTAAAAGAAAGCCACATTACTGTCAGTGAAAACCATCCAATTAATCCAGGAATTAGTAATGTCTGATGAGGAACTGTGAAAAGTAGATGCTAAAAAAGTGAATATGAAGAGTTTTACAGATGCTTTATTACTGGTATACGCAGGTTATTATATCAGCTCTCCAGTAGTTTTTGATTTATATAGTTGATGCCTCTATCATTGGACATTCAGGAGAATTGGGGAAAAACAAGATCATATATCATAGGAAGAGTAAATACTTCACTAGAAAAATTTTAATGATACATTTCAAATAAAGGAAGACTTAGGAGGACACATTAGCAGAGGTTTTAACAGCTGGAATACTTATTAAAACAAAATGACAAAAGTAAGTGATAAGTTATAAATTAGTTTACTTTTTGGCTGCAAGCTTGGAAAGTTTTAGTCCCACAGTGATGAGACAGACGGCAAAGTCTCTTCTTTCATATTACACCTTGTTTTTGGTTGGTTTAGAAACCCTGAAGTGGACAACGTTGTTCTCATGTTTGTTACATTTCTACTAGGGCGCAACTGATATTGATTGTTTTATGGCCAATGCCGATACCAATATTTGGCAGAAGAAAATTCTGATAACTGATTAATCGGCTTTGAAAACTATATAATATATAAACTAACTTGAGTTTGGGTTCCTTATTGCTTACACCAATAAAAAAATGAATTACAGACAGTCCATTTTTCTCTTTCAAAAAGGTTTATAAAATAAATAAATAAATAATAATAATATCTATCTGTAAAAATAAAACTAAAATAACTATGTTAAGTGTGGAGCATTTTAGTTTTAAATTTGTGCTGTGCTATAATTTTATCAATGGTGCATATATGAATCAGTACTGTTTAACTTCTATCTCTACATTTAGTCCACATGGGTGTCTGCCTTATTTAACCAACATGAGTGAAGTTGGTAAAACATTATTTATGCACCCTTCAGGTGTCCTTTAAATGTCATTTAAATTACATTTAGTTTATTTTAATATTTCTTAGCCATTAAACATATGATGACATATATAATATATGAACCAAAATAAAATCCAGATGTTTGCCCAAATCTTAAAAAGATGTAATCTTTGACAGAGTTGTAATTTATATATAATAGTCACAAATGACACTAACTGTAACAAAGATAATCGTTCTTACAGCCTGTGTCATGTTCGTATCTCCACTCTGCATCACTACAACGCTATGAGACACGAAGAATAAATCGGCGTCTAATCGGCGAAGTTGTCGCTGATTATAGACTTTTAAAAAAAACGGCAATGTTGTCCAATTTAATTGGCCCACTGATTAATCGGTCGGGCTCTAATTCCTACACTTGGGGGAAGTTTGAACGGTTCCAGTTTTAGTAGTCTTTAAGCTGAGATTTTCCCCATTATTTAGGCATTCTACGTGTTAGCATTAGTGTTTCCTTATGTGTACAAAGATCTTCTGTTCTGTATGTTTCTCATACTGCTTCCTCTGACTTCGCTTGTAAGCATAAAGTTGCTAATGTGGCTACATGATTTTTTCTTTACTGTTGAAGGCTTAAAGAATGCAACCTGACAGAGAAGTGCTGTGAAGCACTAGCATCCTTTTTGAGCAGTTCATGTCTGAAAGAACTGGACTTGAGTGACAATGATCTGCAAGATGCAGGAGTGAAACTGCTGTCCAGCGGATTGGCAAGTCCCACATGCCAGCTGGAAAGGCTCAGGTTCGTACAGATGACCTGTTCAGGTTGCATATATGACACTCTAACAACGAGATCCTCTACTCCAGGGTAATATTTATTGTAATTAATGGTATGGTTGCTTTATGATTTCAGACTGCAGTTCTGTGGAATCACTGAGACTGGTTGTGGATTTCTGGCTGCAGCTGTGCGGAGAAACCCTGCTTACTTAAAGGAACTGGATGTGAGTTACAACCATCCAGGGCTTGCCGGTGTGGAGCTGCTGTCCTCTTTGCAGAAGGATAACGAACACCTCACTGTTAGGTACGATTTTATAAACATCACAAGTTGGTTTTCTTTGAGACTTTTTTGTGCTGAAGAAGACAAACCTCTGGTTTCCATAGCTTTACAGGCAATGGAGAGTGCTACCTAAAATCAGCTCTGAAGAAATGTAAGTCTTCATCTTTGAATATGTTTGTCTGACTAAAGGACAAAGATGAAAAGTTTGAGTACAAATTAAAGCGTTATATTATTTTCTGTTTACAGACGCATGTGAGCTGAATGTGGACGTGAACACAGCCGACCCATATTTGTCCTTCTCTCAGGACAACAAAAAAATCACTCGACTTGAAAGTGCTCTTCCATACCCGGACAACCCGGACAGATTCTCGGACTGGGGACAAGTGCTTTGTAAAGAGCGTCTGCGGGATCGCTGCTACTGGGAGGTGGAGTGGAGCGGGGACTGGATAGGTATAGGAGTAGCTTATAAAGGAATCAGCAGGAAGGGAAAAGGTAATGAACCCGTCCTCGGCTACAATGAGAAGTCCTGGAGTCTGCGCTACTGCCGCGGCAAATACACGGCCTGGTACAATAAGAGTGATGCAGACATGTCTGTTCCCTACTTTCACTCAAAGAGGGTTGGTGTGTTTTTAGATTGGTCAGCCGGCACTCTGTCTTTTTATGCCGTGTCATCGCTGTCTATGACTCACCTCCACACGTTCAACGCTAAATTCTCAGAGCCGCTGTATCCAGGCTTCAGGCTGGGATATGCAGAGTCTACCTTAACTTTGCATGTCCCAGAATGTCCCTAAATGTGGAGAAACTCCAGGCAGGGACATTCTGCAATCTGGAACTGTGTGTGAGGAAAGAAATGACTTTCTTTTTTGTTTTGTCTGGACTTCAGCAGTAATGTAAATGGAGAAAATGGCATTAGCAATTGCACAAATCTCCACTTTCACTTGAACATTTGTGGAAAGTTATTACAGACTCTAGATGTCCTCTTCTGGCTGAACAGACCAGTCTGAGACAATTCAAGATGAGTGTCCTCTCTGGGCTCATGACTAAAAGCAAAAGTAAAGCTAAAGCTTTAATGCAGCTTGTTACAGACCAGGGTTGCTAAGCTCGGGCCCGTCTGTACAAGCAAGCTTCGATAACGCAAGCATTGTTCTGTTACCTTGATTCAACATGCCAAAAGTCATGTGACTACACCAATCGAGACCTCGTTACCTCAACTGGGTGTGTCGAGCACCTCGGGGGAACTTGAGGGCCTGGGCTTCATCACTCATTATAGTAATGATTTAAAGACTCTGAAAAGCTCAGAACAGCATAAAGAGGAGATTTTGCGTCCTTACAATTACAGAACAGTTTGAGGGAAAACATTACATTAATATCCTCTTAGATTAGACTGCATTAAGTTACACATTTGCTGACAAATATACAGGACCAATTGTAGCTGATATGAGTGTGAATGTTTCTTAGTGCTGTGGATTTTTCATTCCTTTTTAATTTTTTGGTAAGTTTATAATTGAATGCTTTCACTGTATCTTATAAGGTTCCTTCCATAAGTTTGTTAAAAGTATTTGGTTAAAATGATTTGAATTAAGTTTACGTGAGTCACATGACCTGGAAGTGGCGAGCAGCAGATGGACGGTATGACACCGACTGGAAAAAAGAGAAATCACACAAGCAAGACAAAGGACTTTTATGCTTATCGCTCTTATCTACGATTGGTTTGTGTGGCTTGTGGAGTATTTACGGATTTTATTTTCTTCACACCGTGAAGGCTGATACGTGATGTTTTTTTTACTTCTCTTTTTTCTAGTTTTCACAGGGTATTATGAGTCTTCAGAGGAGAAATAAAAAGCTTGTGGACATAAGTACGAAGCATGGATTCTTTACAACCAGGCAGATATACTACATACACACACAAGTTCACATAATTATACATATAGTGAGGCGTGGTTTTTCCAGAAAAGGAGCAACTAAAGCCTAATATAATCGCGTATTTATTTTTTAAAATAAAAGTCTGACAACTCAGAGTTGCACAAGCGTTTTTCAGATTTTTATACAACTTTATGAAATTAGTAACATCATCACTGTTGAACAAGCACTACTTATTATATGTTTACATTTGCAGCAGACTTCCAGTGCTACTGTGATTACAGTTATAAATGATAATAATAATAGATACTTTATTAATCCCTGGAGAGAAATTGAAGATCTTATCTACACTAATGTTACATGATGACCCAATTTAATATCTAGGAATTTCAAAACAAACAAGGTCTATTCCATCAGAAGTGACAGTTATCCCCAATCCTCAAATAGACACAATACAATTATATAAAGCAGTACATGTTCAGTCGCAAAGCTCCACCTGGTGTTGAAACATAGAACCAGCCCGGTGTGACATCAGGACAGGGTGGATCCTGGGGTCATGACCTTTTATTTGCACTTGATTTAAGGTCAAATAGACAAATAGTTCCAGAGATATAGGCAAAAATTAGATTTTCTGTGAGTAAAGTGCCACCTAGTGATGAAATCATAAATCCCCAAATACTGAAATTCGATGCATGTCGTCCCCTTGGGGACCTAAACAGATACACTGAGTATCAAATTCCAATTCTCAAAAGTGTCCAAGTTATCGTGCTCACACAAAGGGTAACCGGCTGCTGGCAGATGCGGCGGTGGCTGTCGTGATGAAATCATTATATATGTCATTATACCGCTGGGTTTTATATATATATA
>JBAMHX010000011.1:10980354-10991332 GCA_037177515.1 Pseudomugil tenellus
GAGAGAGAGAGAGAGAGAGAGAGAGAGAGAGAGAGAGAGAGAGAGAGAGAGAGAGAGAGAGAGAGAGAGAGAGAGTGGGAAGAAGAGAGTTATAGGGGGGGCATTGAGGGGTGACAGAGATGTGTAAGATAGGAAGAGGGAATTGAATAAATATCACTCATCACCCACTAATTTCATCTTGGCCAACAGCCAGTATCATGATACTGACACACACACACATACATGCCGTCACTCGTCCCATAGTGTTGTGCCAAATGGCAAATGACCATTCTGGTATTTGAGTGTTACAGAGCAAACGTTCCCTTTCTTCAACTGGCAGTCTGCTGTCCTCCCATGCTGAGATCACTCATGCATGCACATACACATACACATACACATACACACACTTTTTCTTTTACAACAGCAAGAATGCTCACTGACAAAACGCAGCTCTTATCCTGGAGAAGTCTTAACCCTCAAGCAGCCCTTTGAAAACAAATGCTGTCACTTTCTAAAAACATCCAGAGCACTCAAGGTTTTCTAAATGCATCGCTTCAGAGGACTTGTTTTCCTCCTGAATAATGTTGCAGCGCTAGAATGTGTGTGTGAAAGACTGCGTGTGAGTGCGTAAGAATTGCTGCATCGTAAAATTCAGTAACGACATGAAAATATGTGCGTGGCACCTGTGCACGTCGATGGGTGTTTAGCTGAGAGGAGATAAGGCAGCGCTGTGGATTAAAGAGGTAATTGGTTAAAAATAATACAAGGTCCTTTGAAGGAGACATTCCCGAAATGCTACTGAGATCGTGGGGTCTTTCTATCTGAATTAGTCTGGTCTCACCCAGACACACACATACATACACCATCTCACACACATCCACCATGAGAAATAGAGTTATATTACATACAACCTGCACAGTATTAAAGTATTTATAGCGAGCAGAGCAGGAAGGTGAGGGAGTATCCACATCTAGGGATGCAGAGTGTCATATGTTCACCTCATTTGGGAAAATGTCTTTTCACTTTTAACCATAAAGATAAAAATGACTTAATACAGGCAGTAAAAGAGACAAGAGGGAGAGCTGTATGTGCTGATGGTATGCACTGTTTACACAGAGAACTGCTTGTTTCCTAACCACAGAATGTGATTTATAAATACCATCATGAGTGAGTGTAAATTAGGTGACATCTCTTACCATATGTATGTATATTTCCATCATGGAGGAGGTAATTACAATGGGACATGCAGAACACAAACACACACACACACACACAGAGTCCGCTTGACAACTCTTATTGCAACCAAGATGCTCCCAAAAGACATAAGCTGAGGCTTTCATAACTTAAATACACTAATTTGGTTGTAGATCTAAAATGGTTTTAGATTAATTAAATTAAAAATGACCAGATAAATAAATGAAAACATTATTTACATAAAAAAATGCAGCCAAAAGCAGGGTCTGTCCTACTCGAGGTTGTAAAATAAAATCCCATTTGTTTGGACAGTAGGGACGTCCTGACAGAAACTTGTGAATCTGTGAGTTGAAGCCAGACTGACTCGAACTGAGCCATGAACTCAATCCCCTCACAGGGAGAGGCCAACAAAATGGACAAATGCCACTCTGCTGGACACAAAGCCATTTACTTCTGGGTCCTTAGTTTTACAAAAACGATTATTATTTGTAATTCAGTTCTCATGAGCTATGAAAACGAATAATAAAAATAATAAAAAAAACAGGTTTGCATTAAGTTGGTAGCAGAAAGGATTATAAATAAAAGTTTTTCTAATATATGGTTGATGTGTGTTGTGTCCTTGTGTAGAAGGAGACAGGTCACGCATGAGCTTCATGCAGGAGATTTTCCAGCATTAACGCCTGCTTAGAAGTCACCATTGCATGTATAATCTCAGGAGGTGTTCTTCTGCACAAATTTAAAATTACTTGTGCAGTTCAGAAGTTCATAATTTTTACAAAAATTGATTATTACATCCTTTAGTTTAGAATAATGAAAAGGAAAGAGGCAGCAACCCATGAAAAAACATTACCTTAGAACAAAGTGTTTACATCTACAAACACAATCTGGCGAGACTCCATGCAAGTCTCATATGCTGTGACCTTCTTTAGATAGCCATGTTTCCACAGCAGCACATACAAAACAGACACATTGACTGTTACATGCAGACTTGAGTTGTGCTGTTGTTGAATTTTAATCTGAACATTTAACTGGATTGCTGTCCTTGTCCCAGGATACACATTAAGTTACTGTAAAGTAAATCCAACGCTGCATCACTTTGGACCGTGAGGATACCTTTCTCATCACACATGTAAGTCTAAACAAATTCATTATGTATGTATGTATGTTTAAAGCTTTAAAACTATATAATATATATATATATATATATATATATATATATAAAATAGCTTTACTGTTAGGGCCACACCTCCAACATGCAGATAACTAAATCATTGTACAATGTTAAAACTTCTTAATTGAACCTGCATTGGTGCCTCCAGATAGGGAGCAGCGGTCAGATTTGTTCTGCACGTGAGCAAAGCATGCAAAGTGCAGCCATGTTGGAGGTGGGAGTTAAACTTCATTGCTTAGGCCTGCAGGCAAGGTAAAGCTCTAAGTGCCTGTTATGTGTGGAGTTTAGAGGTTGTATACACATTTTGATAAAGATGTTGATGATGTATAGGAAATTTTATACACTATAATGTAATGTAATAAGTCCTAATGCTACTGTAGGCTAATAAAATTGACATTGGTTAGCTTAAATACATGGACTTTTTTTTAATTTTGTGTGTTCATTAACACCACACTGACTGTGTTTGACCATTTATGTAAATTCACCTTTGTTGACTTCATTTAGATTGTTCAATTTAAAAGGAAAACAGGTTGGTAAATTACACAGGACTAGACCTTTATAACATCTATGGTGAAGAAAGAGTCAACAATAAAAGAGAGAGAAAAAGAAAGATTAGCTGGTTCTGGTGAAAAAAAAAACATGAAACGGGAGACAAGTGTTGCTGGGGACAATTCTAGTGTTTTTATGTTGAGAAGAAGAACCTTTGAAGTGAGCAGGAAGAAAGAGAGAAGAGAGAAAATGAGACGACACAGAATTGATTTCACCCTACTTGCGAGGCGAGCAGACAGAGCTGTTTCTCCCAAAAGGATCTGTTAAAAAGATGGAGATGAATAAGGAAGGCGTAGAGCGGCAGATTAAGACAGGCAGAGGATGGAGTCCAGTGGTGATGGGAGTGTGTGATGTATGTGTAAGCTGTCAGTGTGCCCATGTGTTTCAGCTGGAATTCACTGAGAAGATCTAATTAATACCCGCTCTGACTGATTTAATAGCTCTTTCATCTGCTGCGCTTCACAATGTTGTCAGAGTCCGGTTTCAGCTCCAATTTCACATTTGTTTGGTTCTTAACAAACCATTTCACTGACTGATTGTTGCTCTAATTAGGCATTCTTTGTGTACCATCAGTATTAATTTGTGTCTAATTTACTGACATTGGGAGCATGTCAATGTTGCCTCACAACAAAGAGGCTTGTTGGTTAAAATCTCAGAAAGACCACCAACAGAGCTGGAGTGCTACAAGTCTCTAAGCCCATCAAAGTCACAAATTGCATCATGCACCAGGCTACATCTTCAGAGAGCTTAAACCTGTCATCACTTTCGACTAGTAGATGGCAGACATGTGACTCTTAAATGTAACACAACTGGTAGGCGAGTTGAGGGGAGGGTGGGGGGTCTAGTCAAAGTTTATGAGGAAATCGCATTTGAAAAATTTCAAGTGGAGCAGATGATGAACCGCCAACAGTGATGAAGAGTGGACAAAAGAGAAAGTGCATAACATATGGAAACACTTTTTCACTGTTGATGTAGCGCTTTCGCAGCTATTAGCCACCTGTGATTCTGGAGGGAAGATTTGCTTCCAGGCTCACGGTTGGTCATGTGGTGATAGTTAAAGTGAGGCTTCTGTCAAAGTCACGCTACATCCGTCCATGGTAATAACACACTTTAAGCATCACATGTGGGACATGGCAACTCTGAGGCTTTACCAACCATAAAACTTTATGATGATGACAATCGCATTTGAGGAATGAGAAAATGCATCATCAGGCATTTTAATAAGACAACTAAGTAATTTGGAAACCAATTATACTAAATTAACTGAATCCTTGATTTTATTCTTGAGGATTTCTACGGTGTTAGTTTATATCACAGGATCTTATATGAATGCTGATGCAACAATGAGGAATTACATGAGTAATTTACTCCCATCACATTCAACCTGTTTTTCTCATCTATAGAATGCCTTAACATCACATAACATTTATTTTAATAACTCTAGTGCATAGAGGGTTAATATATTATATCTCTAAACGCCCACCATTGCACATGAACTTCCTCAGAGGTACAGTCCTTCTACTCCACTAAGGTTGATTCTCCTTATTGGGACGCTTCTTAGTGTCCAAGTACAAACAGATGTAATGATCATCTGGCTGAAGGATGTGTCTCTTGCTGTTCCGTTATTTTCCTCTTTTTTTTTTTTTTACCCTGTCTGTCTTTTCATTGATGGGTGTGGCACAGATGCAGCTGTGGTTCATTAACTCATCACTTGCAGCATCACTGCTCTGCACCTCACTCTTCACCAGGTCATCTCTGTCATCAGTCAGCTAACACTCAGGCCCTAACCTGCAACTTCTGGAACATCCTGTCTTTCCTGGCATGTGTCTCTCTTTGCACCTCAGGTCTAATATCACTGTCAATGCTTCCCCGCTACGCTGCCTGCCCACCCACTCACCTGTCAGGCTGCCTTACTTGTTGAACCCCTCTTTCTCTCTCCTTTAGAAATAACACAACATCAGCTCAGAAAGAATCCCTCTGCTATGTAAAAATACACCCTTGTGTGCCTCTGGTCCAGTCACTCAGGTCTAAATGTTGTTAAATGACTTTAAAAACAGACTATATATAGTTATGCTGCTACTGTGTATAAGTTTCAGCGGTTAGATGCTCTATCCTTACCTGTCCATGCATATAAACTAGAACACAGTATAAATAGGAACATATGTGGCATATGATATTTACTTTGTACTTCCAAGATATTGGCAAATCATCATACTTCAGACACGGATAGATGCAGTGGCTCAGACTACAGTGTAAAATAAGGAGTGGGCTGGATTGATGGATGATTTCCTGACTTCAGTGACATGCCTGGTTTTCTTCCTGTTGTTGATGGAATTTCTTACTACCTGATGAATGGCTTTCCTGTTGTTGGCTGAGATTCTGGTTTGCAGATATGTTTTTGTGTATGTCCTACGACCGCTGAAGCCTTTTGTTCTTTTCATGTAATATTACATTTAAATGAGGACATTGTTGCATTTTCTTTGGAATTTGGGATATTTATGAAAATGAGCTCAAAGCTCAAAATGTATTTCATATCCATCTAGATGTGAAAAAGGCTTCAAACTGAAGATAAACCTTGCAGACTTTCTTACAGTATGCTATTACAAAGCTGCAATGATTTGAATTGTTTTTTCAGGTGGTTTCTGTTGTGTATCAAAGCTTGAGTGCCTGTTTCGGGGTGGGGGAGGGTAAGAAAAACACACAGGTGGTGGAAAAAGCAGCAGCTCTTTCCTGCACAAGCAATATTTTGTCAACATTATACAAAAAAACCTACCTTTGTAGTAGAACAGACAGAAATCTGCTAAGACAAACCACTTCCTCTTCCAAAGACGCATCCCAGAGCTGTCCTGCAGAGAGAAAGTGGTGTAAACTTTAAAAGTAAAGAATGCATGTCGCATAAGATGAAACGCATCGTGCAAAATGGGGGATATGACAAAAAGCTCTAAACAGAGAACTTGAGTAGGAAGAGAGAGGGGGCAGATGAGAGAGATGAGGGGAAAGACTGAGAAATACAGAAACAGACTGGGCGAGTGAGACTCAGCAAAAAAACAAAAAAAAAACAAAACAAAATAATTATAATTATAATTAAAGGAGTGTGATGGACATGAGCAGATGGATAACAAGAACAAACAGTAAAGAGAGGGAGGAGGAGAAAGATTATCACCACAGCCTTCCGGCCTGCTTTGTCGATATGTTTCTGGGTAGAAAAGACGCAATAAGTGGAATAGAGTGTTGTTCTAGATGCTTCTCCTTTGACATAAATGTTTGCCATATGCGAGTGGATAAAGCCATAAAGCACGCTGCATCCATTTGGTTGTGATTAGTCTCTACAGCACGTAAACCTTTAGCTTATTATTATATACAGTAAGTGTGTTTGTAGTTGCGTGTTTGTGTCAGTGCTGTGTCGGTATGCCTCTTGGCATTGTCATTTGATTATAATTTGCCTGCAGTAACATCGCTGACAAGTAACATGTACAGAGGCCAGGCTTCTTCTACTGGGACGATGCCAACTCCAGTTATTTTAGGTACAAATGCTCTCCAGTAGCAACCGGTCTGTGGTCGTAAGGACAGGAATGAAGATTGGTAGTTGCAGAGCAGGATGCTGAATGAATTGACAACTAGTGAGTTTGCTAATCAAATAGTACAGATAGTGAAAACAACTAAGCAGGTTTTCAAAAATTCAAAGACTGTGTGGATATTTTGTAGAAAAAAATATATATAAAAAACAAAATCACTCGAATTAAATCTATAGGCAGCAAGACACCTACAATCTACAGAAAAGCAGCCCTAGAGGACAGAAGTACAGAATTAATAAAGGGCAGAACATTTTCTGCCACAGAACATTTGCACCAATTCAATCCATGACAGATTTTTACCTTTACTAGTGATGAACTGGACTTCATGCAGTATTTTAATAAAGAAGCTTATGTTTATTCAACTGTGGGCAACTGTAGTTGAACTGTGGTTGGTTTATATTCTCTGAACATATCACTCATGTAATCTGGTCCTAAACCATTCTGGGATTTATAAACAATCAGCGGGATTTTAAAATCAATCCTGTAACTGACTGGAAACCAGTGTAAAGATGGTAAAACTGGTGTGATGTGTTCAGATCTCTTAGTCCTAGTTAAAGCTCTAGCAGCAACATCTGGATGAGCTGCAGATGTTTTATGCTCTTTTTGGAAGACCTGTGAAAAGACCATTACAGTAATCCAGTCTACTGGAGATGAATGCATGGATGACTTTCTACTTACTGGGAGACTAAACCTTTAATTCTGTTGATGTTTCTGATGGTAAAAACCCTTTTAGTCACAACTTTGATGTGGCTGCTGAAAGTCAGATCTGAATCTATCAACACACCAAGATTACAGAAATGGTTGGTAGTTTTAAGACCCCGAGTCTCCAGATGTTTACAGATGCTGGCCCTCTTCTCTTTGCTACCAAAGAGAATTATTTCAGTTTTATCTTCATTTAATTGGAGAAAATTGTCTCTCATCCATGTGTTAATTTGCTCCAAACAATGACACAATAGAGCTATTGAACTGCAGTCTTCTGGTGTCAAAGACACACAAAGTTATGTATCGTCTGCATAACTGTGATAATTGGTGTTAAAGTTCTGTAATAGTTCAGCCATGTGCGGATGTGCAGTTTACAGTGACAAGACAAGGCACAACACCATTATCTTGTTAATGTAGTTTTTTGTGTCACATAAGAGTAACTGAAGCAAAAAGCAGCAAAGTTGAACATTTTGTTGGCGTGCTGCACTTCTGTAAGAAAATCTGAATGGATGCTAATTTAAACATAGTAAAATGCCAGCTTGGGAACATCACTATTCTGAATCCTTGTCCTCTTTACAAGAAAAAAAACTATCTTTCAGTTGTTTAAAACCACGTATTTTTAAGACAATCAGAAAAAAAGACGGCATTGCAAATCTAATAGATATGAGCAATACTCAATTTTTAAAAACATACAAAAACACTGTCATCTGTTAGTTATATAACATTACATATAAAAAATGATTAGCCATGTAGTTTATTCACTTTTTGCTTTTTGCAAAGGCTGCTTCTAATTATTTTTTATTATTTTTTAAATCATCGTCTGCAGGATTGTGGATACAGTTAAGAGAGGAGGTGTTCTGGCTGTGTTTTCCAGGGATCAGTTAAAGGTAGTAAACATATTTTACTCTTAATAATTACATTCTCTTTAATTGTTTTGTTTGAATTTTACATTTTTCTTTCAGACACTACAAGATTATCCGATTAATGGAAAGATGCGTTCCAACAGATTGTACCTCTGGCAGAATCTACCTCCACGACTTAAACAGCATCTGAAAGTCTGATTTTAAGTGAACAGCATGTAAATTAAAATGTTATCAGTTCGTATTTAAAGATGGATTTTTTTTCAACAGATCTTTGAGCTTTTGAGGGTCATAAATATGCAAATATGAGAACTTTTAAGTCAATTTCTTATTGTTACAAGGAGGGTGGTGTAACCAAAATACACCAATTAATCCCAAAAAGTAATGTAAGTTTTGTTGTGACAATGTTTTATTAAGAAAAAAATAATGATGATAAATGAATTCATCCAGACAACGCTGGCTACTGGCTGTAATGATCTCTGCCTTCTCTGTAATGGTTTCTGCCTTCAAGTTAACCAGAGGAAGACTGCTTGAACATACTATATCCTCAGTGTTGTAAATAGGATGTACAGTTGTGCTGTACTCCAGCAGCTTACAATTTTTGCCTCTGGACAGTCAAACCTCCCATTTGCTTTAGAACGAATAGGTTTAAACACTTTCTTCAGGCTCTGGTTCTGCTGGACCAGCAGATGCTGGAAAGCAGATTGAACTTTCTGCAACAGACTTACAGAACACATAAAACAATCAAATATGGAATAATTTTAGCTTCCTTAAGAAGTAAGTTTAAAGTTCTCAATTTTGGTCCACGAGTCACCATGGCAACACACCAGATTTGAATGAAATGAGTCCATTAGCTTATGAGTTTAGTTCATGACTCATTATTTTGTGTCTGCTGTTTTAGAGCAGGGATTCAGGGAGGAACCTTCCTGGAATTTATAGAGCTTCTCACAAAAGCAGCTGAATTTAATCAAAAGCATATGCAATCATTAAATGGTAATTGCCTCTAAAACAATCTATATAAGATCAGTTAACAGTGGTGGGTATATGCAATATAATTATTGTTTATCAATAAAGGTTATACACAAATAAGATACATTCTGACATACAAAGCCAGATATCCTTCATTTGTATGTTTGTTTTATTTATATAATGTAAACGTAGGAACGTTTTAATATTTAAATGAGCACATTTGTGATCAATAAAAATACATGTCAACTATAATTGTTTCATGTTTGATTCAAGATTAATTAGATTCTCTAATGGGTGTGATTGCTAAACCAGGGCAGCTTATTGTGTCGATCTCAAAGGTGGTACCTGACGATCGCATGACATAAAAAGAATGTACGTCAGTCTATCATCTATCCCATAACTGATGTAAACATCTCATCCCTTTATCGTTTTACAAAGTAGCAGGCGCTGCTACGATGGCGCTAACACTGTGTTCTCAGATTTCAATAAAGTGATACACAGCAGTGAAAAATACCGTCTGATCTGTAAAATCATTAAGTCACACAACCCTGGGTTAGTCCCGTTTTAATGCAACATTCAGTGACTATTCTCCTGCCATGATCAATATGGCGGAAGCGTTCATTGTATCCTAGCAACGGGCAGAAACAGCGACTCTTTTTCCGATGTTGAGATTACGTGACTTCAGGAATGACCCTATGCCACTTCCGGTATCGAGGTTGAGGTATGGCGGCTCCCTATCGGCGCCATCTTGTCCGCAAGTGGATACTCTTGATAAAATGGGGGCCGTTCCACATAATATCTGAAGATCTCATTATCCATGTAAAATATAACCCTCTATTAGTCCATATGAGTATTCCTTGATTGAACAATCAGATTTTCAGGCCAAACTATTTCACAGGGTTGAACAAGTTATTTACCTGTTTGTACAGCCATCCTCGGACCACCACTGGAACATTGGGATTCCTCTTGATGGCTTGCTCTCTTTTCCCAAAGCTATGAACCTTGCCAGCAGTCCGAGAAGCCTGCAAGAAATACAAACAATAGTATATGGCTTTAATGATACACAATTACATAAAAAGTCCACATCATTCCCAGCTGATGAACAGGACAATTACACTCAATATCACTGCTTCCCTTGTCAAAAAACCATTATGGTGTAGATGTAGTTTCTTGTACAATTACTGTATAGATTACTCAAAGCAACATAAATGGCTAATTGCTGGACACCAAAATTATCGACTTTTCTTATTTATTTTTTCACTTATGAAAGCATAAAAAACTATTTGCATCTGTGATTAAAGAGCGAGACTGTTCTGAACCACAGCAGTATAGTTGAAAATAAGCTGCCTGTGCCTCATCTTACCATTCAATCTTACTTACAACGGTACTGAATGGACCTTCACCCAAACCATCATTATTGAAGTTTTTCTTAGGTATCTCTCTTGTTCTGCCCCAGTTGTCACCTAATTACTGCCATTATTTGAGAACAGACCATTTTCCACCTGATATCTTGTGACAGTGATGGTGTTGCTATGGTATTTGTCAGACACTGACAAAGAAGCTAAAGATGGGCAGATAAGAGGGTTTTTTTTAAACAAAAAAAGGAAGGCTTGTGACCTGCAGGTCAGTGGTTTTGACTGCCAGACATTTCTGCTTGGAAAGTCTGGCTACTGAACCTGATAGATATCATTACAGAAGGTAACTCCCAGAATACCTCTTTATCGGTAGCTACAGACATTGGCGTTGCCTGTGAACTTATCCATGTTGGATACTCACACTTCATGTTCATAGGAAAGACATGAAATTATGACAGAAAAAGGGCAAACATTAATTCACCCAAATACTAAAAACCATGTTAAAAAGTCAAGAGGAGAGACAATCAATTTCTGCATGTTCAGATTTTCAGATAACAATCAACTTTCAAAGTTCAAGGCTTTTGCACTTAAACCAGGACAATGCTTCCCTTAATTAACCTTTTT
>JBAMHX010000011.1:10997583-11008771 GCA_037177515.1 Pseudomugil tenellus
ACGGCCACAGCTCCGGCTAGCAGCCTCAACAATTGAGGCACGGAATACAGCCCACTTGGACTCGATATCCCCCGCCTTGGGTTTGTTTTTCAGCAATATTTCCAAAAAAATATTCAAGTACAGAGGAACTACTCTTACTCTTCATATATTGAAAAAAAAAATTACAGGATAGGTGTTTTGAAAAAACAAAGTTAGAAACAGTTACCAACCGTGAGTTTGTTTTTGGTCCCCCCCCTTGAGAATAACTTTATTTTGTGGACATTTGATTTCTTTATTAATCATACGAACTGAAGAAAAAGAGAGAACTGAACTGAAACAAACAGAAAAGGGAACTGAACTGAAAAACAAAAGGGAAAATTGAACTGAATATATTTTGTTGTTAAACTGAACGTTGGGTTTTGAGTTGAGAAACTGTTTTTGCGTAATTGAAACGAAAAAACAAAAAAAAAAAAAAAAAAAAAAAAAAAAAAAAAAAAAAAAAAACAACTTAAAACTACACATAAGTGAGTCTTTTTTGGATTGTTTTATTATTGTAGTCGGATGGTTATATGAATGGGATGTTTAAGAAGATTGTAAATGTAAATGCCTTCAAATATAAAATAAAGTAAATAAATCGATGACTTATACAATAGAGATTTATGAGCAAAAGAAGGGAAAGAGAAGGGACTGAAAGAAGCGCAGAAGACTCTTAATCAGTGTCTTGTACCATCCTGCGCTGGCATGAACCAGGTGAAACTGATTTGCATCCAACCACATCATTAAGTGACCACAAATAATTGATTAAATCTAATCTTTAATGTGGTTCTCAAAAAGGTCTGACCATTCAAATCTTAATGTAAACTTGGCTGGAGACTGCACGGTTTTACTCTCCAGCTCTCAGCACTTTCACAGCTTCTATCTCAATGTCTGATGTTCATAAAACGCTTCCTCCTGAGTCGCATATTGCATGTGGATATAAACCTTACTTTATAGCTTATTATTCTAATTTACACTCAAATGGTTGGAATGGCAATGTATTTACCAAAGCCGAGCATGGTGATGATTCGCATTGCTACTCTCTTTCTACCAGTCTGTAACACAATGAAAATGTTGTGTTATTGCAATATTAACATGCACAATCTCAATATTGCACAAAAGAAAAAAAATCAGAAAGAAAATATTATAAGCATAGCTGTATTGATAAGAGCTGCATTTTACTCTGCATGTTGTACAACAAACCAACTAACTAACCTACCTAACATGGATGGATGCAGTCTCATGAATATAAAAGATGCAAGTAATAAAATTCAACTATATTTAACTATATTCAACTATACAATTGCATATTGTGTGCTTTCCTAATGTTGTGAAGCTCACTTGTATTAAACCAAGGAAACACACAACCATTTAAATTAGTGGCATTAAAAGAGATTTAGAAACTAGAACTTTTTGAAAGTGATTACATTTGTTAGCCTTTGGCGCATTTAAAGAGAGTAAAAAGAGTTTGACTTCAAGAGAAGCATCTGTCAACTTGAGATGATGAGTGGTAATTGGAGCTATGCTTGGCTCACGAACCTGCTGAGTTTAACACATCATCGTCAATTAGCACATTAGTTCAGCTGACTTCATTCATCAAAAAACATTTATGTTAGCAAACAAGTTTGCTTGCTTGTGTGCTTCTTGCATTTGCACAGTGTAGCCGTTTCTAAGACAAACTGGCTCACGGTGCAAAAACAGGATAGAAAAACAGTAAGAGTTAAGCAGAATTCACCTGCTCTTATATCTGTTTAACATTGTAGTTGAGCAGCTGAGAAGCTAAAAGAGAAGATTTTATTTAAATTGCTGCATAAGTGAACATGTAAACAACAAGGGCTCCCCAAAAGCAAGCAGTCCTCTGCCAAGGTAAAAAAAAAATTATCAAAGAAAAGATAAAATAAATTATTTGCAATTGTAGAAGCGATTTCATATCTTAGCTTAATTACTTTACTCTTAATTAATATCTGGCCAAAAGTTCTGACCATCATGTTCCCAAGCTAATGCCATTCTGTCCTTAGTAAGCCATCTATGGGTTGTTTCCTTCCCATCATGGAGAATGTTTAGACGGGACATGGATCCTTTATTTGTTTGTAACAGAATTGTGACTCCTGACTATGTGACGCAAACAACCAAAGTCTTTAAACGAAGGCGTCTCCAAGTGACTGAATAGAATTACTGTCAGACTTCTGTGTGACAACAGATCTCTGAAATAATTCTCCTCGGGTTATGATCTTGTACCTTGTCTGTCTTTTATGTATTGTCTCACTCCAAGTTTTAATGTTTAATGTATGTTCAAATTTGTTTATTCTTAATTTATGAAATTTATATTCTTCTTAATCCAAGAAACTAGTCTCCTCTTCCTTGACAGGAAAAACGGTTATTTCATAATGCTCAGAGTGAAGTTAATATTAGGCTATGTTCACACTGCAGGTGATAATGTGAAATCGGAGTTTTTGGAGAATCTGTTCACATTTCCAATTACATGCGACATGTATGTGATCTCCTTTATTAACGTTTTGCGCACCAAAAGCGTCCCGCATGCGCAGAATATCCAGAAGATTTACAAGTAACAGCAGAGAGCACGTGTTATTTTAAAGTTGTTATCTAAATGTAGTCGGCACATTTTCAATAGCCTTGTTTTTAGGAGATTATAAAAGAGGAGAGTCAGATGGCATTTTGTGAAGAATCGGCAGAGACGTCTGCACAGAGAAACATGTGGATACGAAATTGCAGCCAGGAGAGAGTGAGTGCCAGGAGAGGAATGCGGAGACTTTACAGATAAGGAATTTATCAATAATTTCTATAAAAGTAGAACCTTTATGTAAAATTGCTGAGCGTCTCTTTGAAAAACTGTATCAATGACATGCAGATCGGATTAATGCGACCTGCCTGTTCAGACTGAAGTTGCATGTAAAAAGATCAGATACGTATCAGATTTAGGACCGCATATCCAAGATATCTGGATGTGATATCCACATATCCAAGTGGCCTGGATTAAAAAAAAAAAAAAAAAAAAAAAAATCAGATCTGTGTCATTCAAACTGGTAAGAATAGATCAGATACACGTCGCATTGGGGGAAAAAAAAAAAAATCAGTTTTGGGTGCTTCAGCTTGCAGTGTGAACGTAGCCTTAGATACGCAGCGCACACTAGCGCAGGCATGCACACTTACTTTGGAGGCAGGAGTTGTGTCCACAGTAGAGGAGGTGATGCCTGTGGAGGCCTCACTGACGGTGGTGCTGGAGAGTTGTTCTCCTGTGGGTTTGGACATCATGCGAGAAGCCTGCGACCTGCACACACACACACACACATGAACACAATGCAATTTAGTTATTACACTGTGATGACACGGCCAGCAGAAGGAAGATGTTGAAACACCTCTGATGTAGTTTTGACATAGATTTTCACAGTAGTTATGGAGAGTTTATATTTATCTCTTCTCTGTTGATGCAGCACAAAGATTTGCCACTGCTGTAGACATCATGGCTTCTTGAAGCCATCCTAGTCTCATTTATTTCACTTTACTAGCTAGCTTGCTGATAAGCAGAAGATCCATAAAGAGTGTTTTGGTGTGGTTGTGCCTGTTCATTTAATCTCTCTATGACTTAAAGCTATCTGCTGGGCAAATGTAAGAAAATAGCATATCTGTTAACTCTCTAGTGAGTCTAGTCCTTCCTTTTCCTCAATCTTTCTCATTTGTTAAGTTGGTACATCTAATGTGTAAACATGTTTTAATTGTTTCCAGTTTTTCATTTTAAATAGAGATAAAAGCCAAACACAAACATTAGAACACACATCCTGATTAATATGAATTTATGATTTAAAGTTATATTTGTATGGCAAATTGATCATGTGATGTAATGGTAGAAGAAAGACAGCTATGGTTGGGCCGGCTGTAGTTCATGAGGAAGAGCAGTCGGCTTTTCAACTAGGAAGTTGTGAGATTGCTTCCAAGCTTCACCGGACTACATGTCGATGTGTCCTTGGAGAAGACACAGAACCCCAAATTCCCATCTGATATGCCTATTGGGGTGAATGTGTGTGAATGTGTGTATGCTATTTATTGTAAAGCACTTTGAATAATCAACATGATTGGAAAACAGCTATATACGTAGAAGTCAATTTACCATTTGGAATAAAAAATTCTTCCTCTCATACCCACGACTGATTAATCTGTGCTTTAGTTTCCTTCATGGACTCTATACAAACATAAAAAGTGTATAATTTCATTTTCATTTAAATTATGATTTTATCAGGATTTTATTGTGGTTTTTGTTATTTGTCTTTGTTTCTCTGCTTTTCATGTTTTATGTAAAGCACGTTAAATTGTCTTGTACATAAAATGTGCTGTACAAATAAACCTAACTTGACCATATCAAATTTATACCAGTTTAATTACCTCTAGTATTACATGTTAATATCTTCTGCACTAAAATCTGCTTAAGTACAGTACATGTAAACCTAATACCCATGAGGATAAACAAATACACTGTGGGACAAATAAGGATGGCTCAAACACAAGGCACATCTGCACCATAGCAGAACTGTGAAGAACTGAGTTTCAAAGGGATTATTCCCACTGATGGTCAGGCCTGTTAAACATTCTGCACAATGATTTAGTGAATCATCATCAACTTAAAAAAAAAATCTGTAGAAATAGCAGAGGGAAAAAAAGCTTGAAACCAAGAGAAATAATTAATGTTAAGCTGACACAAAGATCTGTTGCTTTTCTCTGCCTCTGTCTCTCCTTTAAAAATAAAGGAAAAACTCTTTTCCTCAAGGCATCAATTTGAGCCAAACGTCCTCCATCTATAAAGAGATGGCTCACAAAATACATCTCGTTTGTGAGGTGGAGACAGGAAGACAATCTCATTTTTAAGTCATAGTAGCAGCGTAACAAACTAGAGAAAAGCTGCCGAGCTACCGGGTTTGTCAGGATCATATCCGCGTTACAAATAACTTGTGGAGCCCTTATAGTAACATGATTGCAGTCAATCGCACCGACTTCGTTTGGGAAGCCGGACGTTGCTGCAAATTACCTTTTGATGTTGGTCTGTTTTCACACAGTGTCGGGAAATTTCACGTATCAAACTGTCATTTAAATTATACAACCGGCGAGTCCGGCGCTCTGACACCGGAGCCACTTCCATACATAACTGTAAGAACAAATCGGTTTATCAGCCAGGAAATCCTCATGATCCCAGAAAACTCTTCACATCTTACTCATAAAAAGTGCAAGCATGTCCAGTGTGTCACATTATGTTCGCGTGACATTACGCTCGTGGCGATGTATGTGTATCTACTCAGTAACTCTGATTGCTGGACACCTTCTCACATTAATGTACCAATAAGCAGGATGATGTTTTTAGTATGAGCGTACTGTGTTTGGATGTTTAAATATGTATTTATAGGATAAATAACTCCGGTTTTGGGCATGCATGTAATAATTTGTTTTTTTCGAGTTTTGATTATAATATACAAAGTCTAGTCTGAATGATAAACATGTTTAATGTGGCTTAAATGTATCATCTTTTAGCTGTGCAGCTGGTTTTCCATCTCCAAAATGTTACTCCGCCAGGTCCAAAGTTGGCGCAGTGGTACGCACTCTTCTATGTCTAGTTTATTTTTATAAAACCCAAAGTTTGCATAGTAACATTCCTACGCAAATTTCAGGCTAAGTAAGTTTTATAAATGAGGCCCCAGTTCTCTAGTGATCCTGTTATTTGTGTTTTTTACATGAAAATATGAGTTTTGCAAATTTACAAATTTTTGCTTCGATAAAGTTAATATAAATGACACTCGTTAAAAAATGGCTCATTTATATTTAGCCATTCCATTTTCCATGCAACCGATTTAATGAAAAACAAATAAACCTTAAGCAGGGTACATCACAACAGATACATAAACAACCAGACAAACAAACAATTACACACACACACACACACACACACACAAGAGGATCGAACCAGCAACCGTATCGCTGTGAGGCTGCAGTGCTAACCACCTCTGCATAATGCATGATCTAAATTATCTATAAAATTATTCACAAAATTATGTATATATATTTTTTTCTTCCCAGATTTACCAATTTTACCTCCAACATACCAAAATGTCTCTCAAGTAAAATTTAAATAGTAGACAACTAAAAAAAAAACCTTAAATATGTGGAAAGATTTACCCAACATAAGTTGAATCAACAAAGCATAATTTTTTAATAAAAAGACATTTTTTTTGTGAAGAAAAGGTTTAAAAATATTTAGATGTCATGGAAATGAGAGAAGTAGGGGCACCAAAAGAAACATCAGGTTGAAGCTTTAAGAGACACTATAGAAGAAGAAAAACTGAATTTCATTCATCTAGAAAAACCCTCCAGTTGGAGAAATAACAACTTACAACATTAAGAACAACAAGGACACCACTACTACTTCAGACTGAATCCATTATTTATTCATTTAACAGTCACACCGCTGGCCGTAAGCTGAATGCACAGCGACAGGCGCCCCGCAGCAGACTTTCTGACCAACAAGTCTATGATAAGATCAACACAATATAAGGTCTGAATGCATTTTAAGTGCCAATTTTCAGGTCTTTTGATAATCATACATTTAGTGTTATACGGAAGAAATATAAGCTCTAAGTTTGCCAGTCAATATATCCCATTTAGATGTTAAATTCATACAATGAAGTGTGTTCTCCCAAATTATTTGCTACAAAGCAATTCAAGTGCAGCAGCTTTGATTGAAGTGCTCCTACAAGGGAAAGCTGATTGCAGCGGCTGATGGGGGGATGTAGGAATCACTTAATTCCAACACTTAATATTCCCTTTCAGTTCTGACCTTTGAGTAACTGAACAACCAAAGTCTAATGTTAAGTATTTTGAGCTGTGTCAAACTGCTGCATTACAAAGTTTGTCAGGTGTCCTTTACATGATCAGACAAAAGAGAGGTCTTGAGGATTTGGATAGATCATAAAAAAGGGAATCAACAAACCATCCTATAAGCACAATCATGCATATCAAGCAGAAATGAATAAAACATGCAATCTTTGAGCTACCTAGGATGCTTCCTGCACTTAACAGAGACAATGCTAAGACTGACACTGAGGTTTTGTTGTACTTCATGTCTAAGTACTCCTTGTTGGAAATGTACACAGTTATTAGGTTAATTGTGATTGTAATGCAGGAGAGTCATCTGTAAAACATGACACAATCATCCATCACACATCTACATCTTCCTCTGGAATTATAACTCAGGTTCATTTACTCATCACAGGATGTTAGAACAGGGTTTGATAATGTGCTACCTTTGTGTTTGTTTTTGTTTTTTATGCTTGACCTACACTGGAGAATGAAAGTTGGCATTTTTTAATCCCTGCTGATTCCTTTTTGTTCTTCTGTGTTATGTGAACCCCTCTGGGAACTAAGGTGCCACGCTAAACCACTGGAGACTTTCCAACAGTTAGTTTTGACAGCTGGGAGGATGTGGTGCGTGATGCAATCTAATGGGGTAATCACTTGAGACGGATCCACTTTTCAAATCAGAATGACCCAAGTCATGCACAATTCTTTGAAGTGACTTCAAAGGCTATGTGGTTAAAAATAAACCAACAAACTCATGCTCACAGACCGTCATTACAATAAAAGTAAACAACAATCACTAATGACGGCTCAATTTCCAACAGTGCAAGCATACAGCTTGGCTTCTGAGGAATCTTTAAGTGGATTTTCCTCCAGAACTTGCTGGAAAAACACCATGTGATTCCTCTCATTTGTTGTGCAGAAACAGTTGTTTCCTGATTTTTTTACTGATCCATGTTCAAAGACAAAAAGTATCTTGTCTGACGTCCAGAAAGTGATGCAAAGCCTCAAACTGCATCATTTCCAATGAGTCAGCAGTGATGGATCAGTGAAAGGAAAGATTACGTTGCACAACAATGTAGCCACAAATGAGATTTAATCAGACAGGAAAAGGTAATTGTTATGAAGATTCTGACATTTTACAAGGAGAGACTTCCTGCAATTTAATGATACCCCTCAAAAGAAGTCAGAGAAAAGTCACTAGTAACCTCCCACAGCCACAGACGCATGTAAAGCGTGCAGACGGGAGGAAACAAAAAAGATATAAAAAATCAACAGCAACCCACGCAAGCACAGCTGACATTTCAAAATATTCACCTTCAGCTTGCATTGTGTGGAGCAAAAACATTCAGAAATGTTCAAAATCAATTATCCAAAAGGGAAAAACACACAAGCACTTCATCATCACCTCTCCAAACAAAGAGTCCGGATCACTATTTCATCACAGCCGTGTTGTTCAACTCAGTTCTCCTCTCTAAATCTGGAGTCAGGGCAGTGAGAGCTAAAATCTTTTCTTTAAAGAGGCGAGTGAAGACATCAACCAGTTTGTGAAGAACATTTCAATAATTCTTGTAAAAGGACAAGTCTTCATCTCAAGCTTTAAGTATAGCTTCTTTGACACTTCTTTCTCAACAAGTCAGTCAAAGTGATCCATCTCTGTGATGATAATGAGGGGAAATTGCTGTTTTTCGTTGAAGCTTATTTGTTTTGGTCTATTTATTTTGTCCATCAATTATTTTGTCATTTTCATGGTGTTAATATTACTTTTTGTTTTCTATGGGCCTTTTTGGGGGCCAGAACAGAAAAGTCAAAAACAAATCTACACATCCTGAGCATCGAGTACGTGGCTGAACAACTACATCCACATGAGTATGGATAGCTTTACCCTGAAGGCTAAATTACTATGTTTTCCTCAGAGCTGTGATTTGATCTGTCTGGACATCAACATGCTAACTCCAAACGTCTTCTTTTGTGGTGATGCTGACTTTCCTTATCTCACTGGTGCTTATTAGATCAAAGCTGCTTCAAGCAGAACATAGCTGGTTTCAGATTGACCCAGCATAACATTTTCCTTCATCATTAAATGTCTTTATTCTATCCTCTCACTGTCCTCTTATGAACTCGGTTCTTGAGTTAAACATGCATGTTTAGGTATAGCTCCAAAGACAGAAAAACCCAAAAGCATCACACCTTTTCCTGGGAGTTTGAGCTGCCCAGTGGGTTTATCAAAGCTTAAATTCACCTATTCTGACGATGCACGAGGCATTTGGCCGTGCTATAATTTGCATTAAATAAAACAAATTTTTAGAAATGTCTGGAGTGGGAATACTAGGCTGTCACATATAAGTGGTATAAAGTTTCTTATTGCCAATTCAGAAAAAATAGCAAATAACTTTATTTCCAAAAATTGTAGGATTTATTACACAGAAACTGATTTACCTGCAAAAGAAAGCCAAAGGCAGCTAAATTATGAGCTCAAATCTGCCAGGCATGTTTTGAATAGTCAAGTAGATGCCTCAAGACAATTTCCACCTGTAATTGCATCTCCCTGATTTAGTTCCGCATTACTGCTATGGCAACATCCAATCAAAGCATTGCCATGCTGCATCTCTGATCAATCACTGCATTTGTTATATCGCTGCCATAGCTTCAGTTAAATCTCCAAGTCCGATATCTCTTCAAAGGGAAATGATCAAAAGATGGAAAAATATGTTTCCAATGAGACAGAGCAGCAAAGTGTCTGGAAACCATAGAGATGGATTGTGGGTCATAAACTGATAAAATGGTGAAAGAAAAGCTGAGTGACAGCCAGGTATTCTGCTTATCAAGCAAAATATCAGAAAAAATCAGGAACGTTTTTCCTGATTTGTCAAGTAGAGAAAATAACTATGCATCCATTTATTAAAACCGCTTATTCCAATTCAGGGTTGTGGGGCAGCTGGAGTCTATCCTAGTCTTTAGAAAGCGAAAGGTCGGCAGTCCCAGGGAAAATATCCTACTATTATTCATTTTAATCTCTACCTTGGATATTATTAATTCATTTAAATGTTGTCAAAGCTTATTGTCAAAGCTTTTATCAGTAACAAAGCTAAACATCAACAAAAACAAAATCACACATGGACAAGATGCGTTCTGACTTGATTGTGAGGATGAATCTACTGGATCCCAATCTTCCATGCCAACACCAACACTGCCGCAGCTACAAGTGTGTTTATTCTCTACACCCACCAAGAAGAAGCGAATCTCCGACTGCCACTATCAACTCTCATATAGCTGTCTTTTAGGCTGCAAAGTCCTGACACTTAAGCAACCTGAATATGTGATAAACCCTGCTGGGCAAGCTTCCATGCACACACATGCACACTGCCAAAAGCCCGGATTGAACTTCAGCTTTGCTTTTAATGTGTATGAGCGGATGCCTTCATCAAAGCTGATGTTGACATCACTCTAAAAACCCTGGTTGGCACAGGTGGAGCTGGAGCTGAAGGTGACACATTTCAGAGATATCACTAGCTTAAACCAGCTCACAAGTGCCAGCATGAGGAGTTGACAGGACCAATGCAACTAAAACTTATCGCTGTGTTACAGCATCTTACTGTTGCACAATAAAACATAGAAACTTACCTTTACAAAGACTTATGAGTATCCAGCAGGGTAATTTGTTAAAGGACCAGATAAATGTTTTGGAAATATATTTGGAAATGTATCTGCGATATTAACACAAATGAATGAAGGCCTTAAATAGCAGCATAGTTAATGTTCTGGGTCACACCAAGATCAAGCACCAAATAGCCAATCATCTCCGAAAAATCATTCTGGTTTGCTGAAAAAAATTACCTCAAACGATAAAAAGTTAATACTAATACTTAATTCTGGAACACATGGTAGCATATCCATCCTACTGTGTTGTAACAAGCCACTTCTGAAACAAATAAAATATGAAACTGTGATGACAGATAATCTGACTGGGGAGCAGAATATCATGTAATGGAGGTTAGTAGGACACATTGCCTTGGATTCAATACAATTTTAATTAAAGTTTTTTTGCAATTTTGTGAAATAACTAAGTATTCGTAACTGCGTAATAGGTCATCGAAATCCCTTTGGTTCTTGTAAGAATAAAATTATTGAGTTGATATAAAAAGCAAAACACAAAAACACTGAATGTAATGATTGTTGGCACTTGTGCTGTGATTTAAACACCCTCAAGCAATCCTGCATTATTGACTTAAACACCTACATTAAAAACCAAATTACACTGAAACAAAGAAATTTCATGCAAATAATTGAGATAACATTTCAATCAAAATTATATATA
>JBAMHX010000011.1:11008871-11021763 GCA_037177515.1 Pseudomugil tenellus
TACACTGTATATATTATATTTTATATATTTATTCATATCAATCCAACTTCTTTCCAATGCAAATATGCACTATCAAATACCTAAAAGTGATATTAATTTCCATATTTGAATTGCAGATTGAAAGACAAAATTTTAACTGTACCTTTTTTTTTTAGGTTGGTAGAGGATAAAGTAAAACTGGCTTTAATGCAAATAGTTTACATTTCTTCAGTTCTAAATCATCTGCAGGATAACTTTTTATGGAGATGGGATGTGTAATGATACTTTGGATATTAAAACCTTCATCTCTTTTCTTCCTTTACTAATGTACTTTCTAAATCCAAAGAGACTTATAGTTCGATGTGAAATCCAAAAGCAGTGTATAAAGTTTATAAAAGCCACTAGTAAGTAGTATAGGACTATTAGGAAACACAGCATTTGTGGCAGGAGAACCATATTAAAACGTCTTTATTCTTCCTATTACTGATATAGGGAAGGCTCTCCAGTTTTGTAATTTAACCTTAAAACTCTGCAATTAAACTAAATAAAAGAAATGCACAGATATGTCTCTAGTTTTGCCCTACTGAGGTATGGGCTCTTACTAATAAAACTAGAGCTGTCAAATTTTATGTTAAGATATTAATCTGTGGAATTAACATATCATTTTTAATACTGACTAGCGACCTGTCCAGGGTGTACCACACCTCTCACCCAGTGGCTGCTGGGACAGGCGGCAGCTATTAGAATAAGCAGTGTAGATAATGGATGGATGGATTTTTTTATAATGCATTAACTCATAAACAACATTACATTGACTTTCAGTGCATGCATCACTCCCGCTCACTATAATGACCTTTCTAAAGTTCTACTTCTATATCTTGGCTTCTCTTCGTAACAGAATTTGTTTTTTCTATTTTTTATTTGGCTTTATTTTTCATTTCAGCCACCTTGAATTAAAGTGATATGAAGATGATATGAAGGTATATTACTAGTATTCTACTTGGTTTTTTTTATTTACCACTTCTTTACACTCAAACCAATTGCATTGATTATCTAGGCTGAATGAACAAAAACAACACTGTGTAGTTTGAACCCTAAACATTCTTTTCAGAAATGTCCTTGTTCAGTATGTAGGTAGGTCTAACACTCCATTTCAAGCTATAATATATTACCCTACTCTTTTTACTTCTGTAATGAAGAAGGCATAACAGTCATGGTGTTACTAAACCGAGCTCCATAATAATGAACATTCTTGTCTTCATTAATAGAGCATTACCCTTAGCCCTTACAAAGCAATGTTCTTCTCCCAAGTGGTTATATAGAGTAATTCCACTGCAGCCTTTCATTACAAATGTGATCAAAATCTATTTTCAAAGCCCCACACACATGCAGTGTGTTTGTGTGTTGCACTGACACATTATCATAGTGGTTTGGACAGGCCTGCTTCACGCCTACGCGACTGTTAATACGGCAGATCTATCAGAATGTAGCGTGGAAAAATGTGGCCTGGTCCTTCTGTCTAGCATGGAAAAATAGAGTGGTAGACGGGAAAATAGAGAGGGAGAAACAATGAGTCAGAGTGGGGAGAAAAGATGAAGAGGGCAGAAAATGAAATATGAAGAGGAGAGATGTGAAGATGGAAAGATTAGAAAGCAAAGACGAAGGAGAGAATCAGAGGACAAAATAACTTAAAATGGAGTCACATTATAGATGTGTGACAAAGTCCAATCACCAACCACTGCAGACTAGGGATGGACATAATTAATCAGTAATTGATTAATCGATAGTTATGGTTTTAGTCGAGGACATTTTTTTAAATCGATAAAACTAATGTGTTGGTCCTCTTTGTGTAGTCAGTCTTGGTGGAATGCGATGGATTTTGCTATGTGGGAATAATTCAACACTTTACCACTCGAGGACAATGTTTTAAAAGAAGAAACTCCACCAGCCTACTCAGTTACCTGCGAGTTTCCGTGTATCTCAAAAGTAGTCTGATCATAAAGAGGCTACGGCAAAGTGTGGCATGGGAATATTTTAATTTAAACAATGATGTTCACAACGCAAATAATGTACCACTTGAACAACACATGTCCAACCCTGGTTAGTGGGGGCGCCTCCTGCTCTCCATCTCAACCCATCATTAACTCTGTGTTACAATGGAGGAGCTGCGATGCACAACGGACAGAGACAATTACACAAGAGATCTGCAAGTTCATTCAGATGGATATGCTTCCCTTAAGTATTGTTTAGGCCGAAGGTTTGACAATTGGCTTTATGCACAGCTCCACTACTTCCTGAAGTTAAGACAGCTCCTTGTTTTCTGTCTTTCATTACTGGACGAACTGATTTGTCCCATTGACTGTATAATTACTGGACTGCGCATACCATCACGTTACCCATAGGTTTCTGAAGAGCGCATTTGAAGCCAATACCGTCGCTATCTTGGTGTTTAGTCATTACCGGAAAATCCAAAAATGGATGAAAAGGTAGAGCTGGGAGGGCTCCGTCACGGTGGCGCCAGCAGGAAGTACCCAGCTGTAAACATGTTTATTTCAGCTGTGGAATCATAATAATGGACATTTTAATATGGGAGTCTATTGGGATTGCTCTCTCTTGCAGCCAGTCCTCTAGTGGTGAGGGGTGAACTGCAATTATTTTCATTTCCGTATTGGCCTCACAATCGGCAGCCAGAGATTGCCGCCTGGTCTGATCTCAGCAACCACAACAGGAATGGTCAGACACACCTGGATTAATCAGTTTGTAAAGTAATGAAAGACAGGAAACAAGGAGACATCTTAAGTGTCTAAATGCGGAAACGCACTTTTAATATAAATGATAAATAGAAAATCAATCATTAATTTTCATGATGATCAATTTAGACAATTTAATCGAATGCACATTCCTACTGCAGACACAAGAGGGTAGAAAACACCTGAGGATATGATCAGGTGTGTATTTCAGATTGGCACCAGATAGGCCTGACTGACAGGAACATCCTCCTTTCCAACATGAATAAAAATTCTTACTTTATATATTACAGAAAGCAAGATGCAAAAATAAATTATATAAATATAGGAGCTTTTCTTGCAGCTGGGTACACCCAGGTAAACTAAAATGTACGGGAAATGCTAACATGGGTTTCCATTAGGGGCATCACAACATATGGAATTTATATGTGATTTAGTCAGACTGTACTATTTTGATTATTTAAATCAAGTTAAAAATATGTTCTTTGAGATTCTCTTTGTCCTTGTTATTATAAGAATTTTACTACATCATGTGAACAGTTTAAAGTTTACTCTCTGTGACTGAGCCATCTATCCAGTTTCTTAACCGCTTAATTTAATTCAGGGTTGTGAGTAGCTGGAGCCAATCCCAGCAGTTATCAGGCAAGAGGTAGGGTACACTCTGGAGAGGTCACCAGTCCATCACAGTGCAACACAGAGAGACAAATAAGCAGACGCACCCACATTCACTCCTAAGGACAATTTAGCATAACCAATCAACCTAATATGCATGATTTTGGATGGTGGGAGGAAGCTGTAGTACCTGGAGGGAACCAACGCTAACAAGGGTAGAGCATCAAACTACACACAGAAAGGCCACTGCCTGAGCCAAAGTTCAAACTAGCAACCTTCATGTCAGGCTTTGGCATTAACCACCGTGCCACTGTGCAGCCTGTGATTGAGCCACAGAATAAAACATTTTTAGATATCTTAGATGATATTTATGTGATTTGATATGAATGGAAGGGATTCTGTTAAACCAGCATGTGTTATCTCATATTATTTACTGGCTCCTACACCTCTTGTCATCTAAATCATATTGGGGCAGAATTAGTGATATCAAGAATGTCATGATAAACTAGATTCCCAGCAAGATCAAACAAAAGAGAAAAAATCCTCAATTTAAGATGTTCACAATTACATTAATTGATTTTACGATGCTACAAATCTATAAAATCACCTGGACATGACTTAAAGGTCTTTAAGTTTTATTACATGTAACTTTTGATTTCGAAAGCAACAAAGCAACCATCCACACATCCATCCATCCACACATCCATCCATCTATCCACACATCCATCCATCTATCCATCCATCCATCCACACATCCATCCATCCACACATCCATCCATCCACACATCCATCCATCTATCCACACATCCATCCATCTATCCACACATCCATCCATCTATCCACACACCCATCTATCCACACACCCATCCATCCATCCATCCATCCATCCATCCATCCATCCATCCACACATCCATCCATCCACACACCCATCCATCCACACACCCATCCATCTATCCACCCATCTATCCACACATCCACGCACACCTTTCCATCCATCCATCCATCCATCCATCCATCCATCCAGCCATGCATCCATCTATCCACACACCCATCTATCCATCCATCCATCCATCCATCCATCCATCCATCCATCCATCCACGCACCCATCCATCTATCCATCCATCTATCCACTAAAATCCTTAATCCGATGTTGGGATGTTGAAGCATATCCCTTCTATGACTAAGTGAAAGACAGTAACCGGCTTATCACAGAGACAAACAACTCTCCATACTCACTCTTACTGACCATTTAGAATGACAAACTAGTCTGCCATACATCCCTATGAACATTGGGAGTGAGTCAGAGTTCCTGGCAAGAACTCAGTCATACATACGTGGGGAGAAGATACAGAGTCCGCACAAAAAGCATTCAGCTGGTAAACATAAAGAACACTGGAACAATAAAAATGAATAAGGCCCTTGTCCTGAAAGTTGTCCGTGTCTCCCTGTTTGAACACACCACATTCAAATAAATGACTCACTGTGCACATCTAGATAAGTTGTTGGATCTATTTGACTTGAATCAGGTGTTTTGGACCAGAGATACATGGAAAATCTGCAGGAGCTCGGCCCTCAAGGACCAGGGTTCCCCACCCCTGATATAAAACATTCATGCTGGTTTTCACATTGTGGCATTAAACAGAATGAGAGCAGAACTGATACCTGGTGTCTTGGCTCCAGTTGAAGCCCTGAACTTTGTAGTTTTCAGCTCTGTAACTCGGGTCTTAACTGAAACTGAAATCAAAAGCTGGAGCTGTGTTTTACATGCTCACTCGCTGCCATTTGTGCAAAAAAGCACAAGACTGTGAGATGAATAAGGGTCTGTTTGAGCCAACCCAAGTCTAACAAACCACGGTATGCTCAGTTTCAGGGATGTCAACGGCCATGGTGCCTCGGAGCAAACTGCACTGTTAGATGACTCAGCCACATAAAATATTTATCACACACTCACACAATCACAACAATTCCAGATCCAAAGGATGAGGGAAACTAAAATGATACATGGTTCCCCATTTAGACAGGAGCATCAGAATTATAAGTGAAATCCTGTAGTTTATAGTCGGTGTGTTTAACAAATGCTTCCTGTAAAAACACCAGATTTAAAGGTGTTACTAACAACCTCTTTTATCAAATAGATTTACTACTATGAAAACAGGAATTTATTTATTAGTTCATGACATTTATGTATTTTATGTGGTTGGGGGTTCATTCTTTGTGTTGGACTAAGAGGAAGATAGTGTAAGAAAAACACAGACATGCAAAGTTTTTATTTTCTCCGAGCATCTAAGTGAGTTTTCCTCTGATTTCTCCAGTTTACTCCCACAATACAGGGACATGTGTGTTAAGCTAATTGTGATTCTAAATTGGCTATAAGTATGCCCTTGTTTTGTTTCCTGTTGCACTGTTTACTCTCCACCAACAGCTGAGCTTTTAGCAATGTCTCTGATGTTTAGAGAGGTATTTGATTATTTTGTTCTGGCCTTTAAATTTTTGGGGTCAAGATCCATCCATTTATGGTTTCAAGCAAATGAACACTCTGTGGGAAGCTATTATTACACCTACAGTAATGTTCTAAGTAGGTTTTAGCTACCTCCCTTCAGATATGTTCCCTCTGCTCTGCATACACACATGAAACAGACAGCACTATTTTCTCACTAAGCTACAATCATTTCAAATCTTCCCTTACAGTTAATGGATTCCTTGCTAACACATCAGGTCTGATTGTTATTAGCTGATTTTCCCATTTATATGCTTTGCATGTGACTTGAATAGAGCTGGAAACCTCCATTGCACAAAATAATATGAACCTAGTGTGTAAAAATATAAAAGGGATCTCTCCTGCTATTTTTCTTTTCCACATGTGGTGAAGTGGATTAGCTCATGACCAGTGTTTACAGAGAGATACAATATTATTTTCAATAGGTAAAGTAAAAATGGGCTAATGTTTGGTTACATTATATTATTTTGTAAAGATAACTGCATTTGCTAAGGTTGAGACAAAAAATACAGACTAGTGATTTGCATGTTTACTCTGAATTGTGTGAATTTAGCTCCAGACAACAGTTGATGAGCTCAGCTTAGCTAACCCGGCTTTGGCCTCGGTCAGCAAAATCTTTCCCCGGGCCACCAGTGAGTTCTTTTTTTAACGTTAGAAAAAAACAGGGCAATATATTTTCCCCAACCTGCTCCCAGCCTTTAAGCTAAGCTGACACACTTGTTGCTAGTTTGTGTTTAAAGATGAGTGAGTTGTATATTCCAATTTTTGACAAGAAACAACAAAAGTTAAATAAAAGTTCAATTTCAATTTTCAACGTGACTGCTTGAGAAATCCATCAGAATGTTCTATTTTACTTTCTTCTATTAAAAATCTGCCCAGAAATTAATGGAACACAGCTTGATCTATAACTTTACTGAACTTTTACAGCATCTGTCACCAACCTAACAATGAGAAAGAAACTCAAGAGACAGTAAAAACTAACTTTAAAACAAAACTAACATCTTTTCAAAGTGTGTATCTCATCGATCCCCATAGACAGTTTTAATGTCAAAGAAAAAAAAATCAATTTTGTCAATTGTGTAAAGTTTGTGAGATCAAAATAACTTTTTATTAGCTGAGATTAAAACTACAGTAAAATGAACTCAGTCACTCACTGGTCTTGCAGGATGAAGTCCATGCTCTCTGGGGAAATCTGTCCAGTAATAGGATGGCGAAATGATGTGGTCCTCTGGTTATGGCTGAAGCGACAGAGGGAGGAGAGAAAGAAGACTAAATTAGCAACGTCTGCAGCGCTGTAAACACTGAAGGCATCACATTGGATTGTCCCCCTGCTTTGTTCACAACAACATGCAAAAGCCAATCATTCCCCAGAAGAGCAGCAGGCTTAGGAGCTCTGTCCAAAGCTCTCCACCCTGATGGGCCTTCATCCCTGATTTTCACAGTCCTGTGTAGAATGTCAGGACTGGCTGCATGACCCACTCACTCACCCCACCCAAACCATCCTGTGCAGCATGTGTGGAGCAAAGTGTTGGGCTCAGCACAAATGCTGGACAGTGCAGACCTGGGCCTCTATCAGTCATAGACACAGTCAGGCAGTCATTCAATGCCTAAACCAAAGTGTAAAAGCTTCCGACTGGGTAAACAACATCGGGTTGCATGTAAGGTCACTGTGTGGGTGTGTGTGTGAGCATGTGTGTGTATACAAGCCAGACCAATGCTGTCAGAAAGAAGAAAAACAGGAAATCAGTTCATTTAGAATTTCAAATATTGTTTGTCAAAAAGATATCCGTCTTTTATGCAAAGGTATTTTATTAATGTTTTTCGATCATCTGGGGTCTGAAGGTATCCATGACTAGAAAATAAGCAACTGATTGGAGAGAAATTAGGAAAAGTGGGACAAAAAGACCTCACATGGCAAATACAACAACTACAGTACTATAGTATAGTACTATAGCCTTTGCACCAAAACAAACTCCAACAGACATTATTTTCTCTCAAGTTTTCCAAAAGAGCTACCAACTCGTCATCAACAAAGGCAAAAGAAAAACTAATAAGATGCACCACACACGCTCAGCAGAACGTGTATGAACCCTCTCCAAGCTCTAAATACAATCAATACATAGTAACACGGTTTTCCCTTCAGTAGCAGCTCACATTACTCATGCTTTACAGACTCTTGTTTGATGCAGGAGGAGAAAAAAAATCCCAGGTTTCCCAGGAGACCCTGTGACATGGCAGCCGCACGCCCCATAACAGCAACTCACAATGCCATTATTAGCTCACAGCATGAGAACAAAACAGCTCTTGTCACAAGAAACTTACAAGAATCTTTCATCATTCTCAGCTCACTCTTGCATCATGTACCCCTATACAACTGCTTTTACTATGACTAATAGCAAAAACATGAATAAAGTTGTAGAAAACCAGCAACTTCTTGCAACTTCCTTTTTTTATTTTTTTTTTTGTTTGTTTTTTCTTGTTTTTTTTTTATTTTTTAGGGTTTGTAACATTAGTACATGACAGTAAAACCCAAGTGGAGTTTATGGGGAAAAAACTTTAGGTGTAGATTTCACCTCAATGCATTACATAATTCATGCTGTTCTACACACCTGTAGTGAAGAGAAAGAGCTGCAGAAATCACTGACATGAAATTTTTGATTGAAAACTCAAGAAGCATCAATCCAAAATAAAATAAACACAGTAGTCTAGCATCGTTTAGCATAATCAAGGAATAATGTTAGGATTACAAGCAGCCAAACTCAAAGTAACACACATAAACTACTTTATTCATTTTTTACATTAGCAACTGAATTGATTGACTTTGTATTATTAGGCAGTTCTAATTCAATGAAAATAAAAGTAGAAGCAGATAAGTGGCTTAAAGCATAGGAAGGACCTACGGTACCCTTCAAAAACAGTTACTCCAACATGCTTTTGCTATTTCACTTTTATCAAACCTGAACAGATCGATCCATTATACTGCTCTCTCAGTGTGACATGCTCGGACTATTAATAAATGTCTAAAAAGGAAGGAATTATTATCAATCAGCTGTGGAATGAAAAGAGGAACAGATTGTGCTGACAGGCCTCTGAGAACTGAGTTATGACTGAGACTCCTGGCAGCACCACAAAAAAATCTGACAGCTAATGCTAAATGGCAGAAGAAGTGTGTGAACACCGTTTAACTGATCCGTACAGGTGATGTCATGTTTGTTTGGTTACAGCTCGGAAATATTGTGGAGCCCGTTCTAGGTTTAATAATTACATTTTTAAAAAATATTTCAACAAGAAGTTGAACAATTTCTTCCCATCATGCTAAAAAATTGTGTTTCCTCAAAGCAAAATAACCACAATCAATAAAACATCAATATAAAAGATACCAGTCTGTTTTCAGGGCTTTAGTTAGAGTTTTAGGTCAAAAACACATGAAATAAGGTACACTCTTCTCAGGAGATAAAACAAATAATTCTCTTAGACGGACATCCGGGACATTTTAATGTAATTACATAGCAACGCAGCTCGCCATCTTAGCATGGTGGAAACAGCCCATAGCAACACTACAGAGGAGACATGGCAAATTCATGTTTGTGGTGGGCTGCACATCTATCTTTTCACAAAACAAGGGGTTCAAGACCAAGTACCATCGTATACCGTTAAGTAGAGTCAGGAGAGATAAGTGGCTGAGCGCAATCAACAGATGCCAAGTGCGATTGAACATAATAGGGATGGTTAAAAGTAGGGGTAACCAAAGTCCAACTATATCTACATCTGTGGCCTTCTTATTACATCCAGTAAGTGCACATTCACTGATATTATATACATAATAGTATATTAACTTAATAATAACATTAGGGCAGCAAAGAACCCAAGACCTCTTAATTTTGACGAGTCAGACTGGCGGTATTTAGGCTAACTGTTAGCTAACTGTTAGTGGTTACATTCAGAGCACCATAAACAATAGACACTATTGTCTTTTTATCTCGCTTCCTTTTTGCTTCTTGAGGTTTTTAAAAAGTCTGGCTGTGCATCTTAGATTAACTCTGATCGGGGTATTCCTCTTTTGTTTCCTCTGCTTCCAGTTTCTCTTTTTAACGTAAAACATATCTCATTATAATGAAACAAATTTTTTTATATAACGATATATTATTTTCATTACATTAAGAAACTTTAACGAGAATTTTTCTCGCTATAAAGAGACATGTTTCTCATTAAAAACTATGTTAATATAATTATATTTCCTCATCTAAATGAGACAGTTATCTCGTTATAACGTGATATTTTTAACCGTAACATCGCTTCTCGGGAACTTTGGATTCTGGTCCGGAGGGAACAGCGAGAAGATGAAGAGGGGTGCGTTTTAATAAGTCGAAATCTGTCGGAGGAACGCATTTCCACAAAGAATAAAAGATAACTTTACAACTCATTATATTAACCTCGTTTAAAATAGGGTTAGGGTTACACATCTTGTTATAATGAGGAACCCTCTCGTCAAAGTTTCTCAATATAATGAGATTAATATCTTGTTTTATCAAGAAACTGTCACATTTTAATGAGACACGTTTTTCGGCAAAATGAAAAACTGGTTCAGTATTTTTTAATGGTTGTGACGGCCAAACGCTTCCGTAACTTCCTTATATCGTGTGATTTCATTTGCTGGTAGGTGACATTAATATGCAAAATCATGTGGAACAAGTAAATCCAAATTTAGGGAATTTAAACCAACCTAAAGTGAGCCAAACACATATAACTGAATGAGACTAACGCGTTGTTTACCCTTAGACAAAAATGGCGCCTTTGGTTGCCATGGCAAATATGTCATCGTGACAACATGCCATCTAACAGAATGTTATTTTGCAGTGCTGAGAGCTGGACAAATGCCTTTCATTTGCACAAAAGTGAGAGAACTAAGAGATACGTACAGAATTCATAGTGATCTCATGAAATTAAAGACTACATGTTAAACCTATTAACTCTCTGTGCCGCTCCGTGAAAATGGCAAAGAGGAATTTATCAAAACTAAGGCCTCAAATCTTGGTCAACACAACGGTAAATTTAGATATTGATCACACACATTCACCCTAGGGCTCATTTGTGTGTGAGCCAATATGCAGCACACTTCTCCGGGGAAACTGATAAATCCATGTCGGACTGCTCACACACCATGATCTGGAACAGCATGTAAGTATCCTGAGAGGTTGTTTATCAGTGACAGTGAATTTATTCTGAGGTCAGGTTTAAAATAGTACACCGTACTATAGATTTGCTTGTGTAAATTTAGAAGGATGCAGGAAACGGCGGCCTGATGTGTAAGAAAAACTGTTAAAACCAGTACTAAAAGCTTTACATAACACCTTATTAACAATGGCCATCAACTATGAAAATAAAAAAAAATCTGTTTACACTGTGTCATAAAAGCATTTATGGCCAAAACGTAAATGTAAAATTTTTTGTAATTTACTAATAAATAATGAGTTTTTGACCTAGATTTGCCTTTTTTAAGGAACAACTTGACCTAGTTTGAAATTTTGAACAGATGCAGCTTATAGACCCAACCAATCCCTATCTGCTGTGCTTCACCTATAACTTAATTCAATATCCACAGAAGAGCCTATAATGTGGGCAAGTAACTATGACTTCTAAAGAAGTGACAACTGCCATTTAAAACTCCTCCTTAGTGCTCCTTAAGAGGCAAGTGGAGGCAACTCAGTCCCACATCCTTTACATACATGAAGCTACCAAAAGGGATCTTCTGAGTGATGACAGCATTCATTTACTACTGTAAAGGTAGAATGACCTCACTTTGATTTAAGTTGCTAACAAAAAAAGAAGTATAAAGTCATTAATGACTAAAAGGCAATCATATTATCACTGGACAAAATATTTAATAAAAAATGTTTTTAACTCTGGTTTCTCTGCCTGCAAATTGACTATTCTGGTTCATGCTCGCCACATCCAGCCACCCATTCTATTCTGCAGCAGACAGCTGTTTCCAGGTTGTTAGAAGGACAACACTGCATAAATGTCTGTGCATTGCTGAATATGGTTGGTTTAATTCATACAGCTAATTATTACAGCTTCAACAAGAGCATATTATTACATCACAAACAAATACAGCGATGTTATATCAGGCTGCCAATTATAACCACAAAATGTTTTTTTTTCCCGCTCATCTGCATGAGAAGTAGTTTTTATGCTGAAACTGAAAAATCATCATTTTGAAATTAGCAATGGAGACATCGGGACATTTCATGATGCACTTTTCATTTCTCTGCTCTTTATCATCCATGTATAAATATATTTAACATATTTCTCCATTTTCTGCAGTGTATATTAATCTTTCCTGTCCTCTCCACCCCCTTCCAGTCGAGACAGATGGCTGCCCTCCCTGAGTCGGGTTCTGCCGGTGGTTTTTCCTTTCTTTTAAAAGGTAGTTTCCCTTCCCACTGTCGCCTCATGCAGCTCAGGATGGGAGCTTGAATCCAAGTCAAAATTGAATGCAATCTCTGGGTTTCTCTTAGCGAGGCTATTTATTATGAATTGGCTTAAACTGGTTAGTCTGTAAAGTGCCCCGAGACGACATTGTTGTCTAGTGGTGCCATAGAAACAAAGCTGAATTGAACTGAAATCAGGTTAAATTGTGCTGAGCGAAGCCTTCAGATGACCCCCCTCCTTAATTCATGCATTGTATTATGATTCCTCCTATGATTCATAAAATGATCAGCTCAGATCAAACATGAAATCTTCTTGTTTTGGGAACTAATTTCTCTCTTCTATCTAGAAGTCTGCTCAGAGTTGTGTTGTAGATCTTAGTACTTCACATAGAAACATCTCATTTACCAACTATATGTCAAAAAGACATGTTTATTTGCTTTGCTTCTCTAATTCAATTATTATGAGTATTTGAGGTCTTCACATTCATACTCAGACTGTTCTTACATTCTACATCTGGCATTATCTGTGCCCTAGATTAATGTAAGTGCACCTAAAACAATATCAGCTAAAAGCATACAGTAGAGCCATTACCTTTTATCTGAACGTTTCTGGTATATACATAC
>JBAMHX010000011.1:11024795-11043596 GCA_037177515.1 Pseudomugil tenellus
TATATATAGTCAGACATTAACAATGATTACCTAAATGTTTTTCAACATAATGCATAAGCATATTGAGCTGGACAAAAAAAAAGCCTTTATTATTTGTAACAATCTAAATTTAGCTCAATATTAGGCTCCAAAGTACTTCTTAAATCTGAATTAATCACTTCTTAATGAGGCGTCTCTTGTCATTGACGATAGGCTGATCAAAGTGTCACTACAAGCAGCAAGCCACACCTCCGTCTGACTGTGACTGATGTTACAAAGAGCAGAGCAGCTGGCTGCGAATGCCACTAACACACATACATTTGTCTTACAATCATTTGGATTCCACACGGTGCCTTTGTTTTAACAGATGTGTAACAGAGTGTTTCAAAAAATGATGTGATGAGTGGGCGTTTGCTCGAGTCAAAGGTCATTTCTATTTAAAGGGATTTTCCAGATGAAATGTGTTTGAAGTGCAGAGAAGGAGGGAGGGGAGAGAGGAGAGCTGCCGGTGCAGAGTGGGGAAAACACAACAAGGTCATTCCATTCGGAGCGCACTGTGAATGTTTAACAGTGTATCAGAGTGTGTCTGAGGTGTGGAGAGAGAAAGAAATGATGCTTGCTTCTACAATATGTGTGGGTGAGAAAATGTTTCTGAAAAAAACCATTAAATTAAAAGCCACTGTCCATTTAGGATTTGGGTTTTCTGTCACCAGAGAGAGCAATTCCAATATTTTTATTATTTCTTGTGCTTTAAAATGATCCATCCATGAGATGAAAATTGTGTTCTAAAGCCCAGTTTCCCTTTGTTGCCATACAAATTAATCAAACATGCTTATGGAAAGCATCTCTGAAAATATTTTAAATGTATTGAATTCTCATAGACTGACACTGTTCGTGTCTATAAACTTATATGCTACAACACTCCTGCACAGAAATTCTCCTTTAGCAAGTTACACACTGAGCACAACCAAGAGCTTAATGACACTCCAGAACACAGCCTAGCATTTAAATAAACATCACTGAATTGATTCGCACTATGCAACAGTTGCAAGAGGGATGGTGATTTGGCTGCAGTACAAATATAGATTAAAACATTATCACTGTCCATTTTGCAGGCTACAGCCGAGCGTGCTGGCACCAAAGATCACATTAACCAAGCACCAATGGGCACACAAAGAGCCCCCTCGATAAGGTTTTTGGCCACTCGCACTGGTTAACAATATGTGACTGGAAATATTACAAAATGGAAGATGCTAACAGAGTCAACTGCTGGAATAGGTCTATAGGTGGACACACATTGGAGAGCTGCTAGTATGAGGCTAGATATAATTAATTAATTAATAAAACTGTCTTTTTTCAAGTATTTTGATCGTTCTTGACATTTATCTCCACTGTTGAAAACATTACAGCTACACTAGATGTGGGGAAATCTACCAATGCTTTGGATTTTGGAGCAAAATAAGTCAACAGCATGAAATATTTATTAGGAATGCACCAGTAGCTGAGGTTATGTTAATAAAACTGGCTTTATTTTCAAATGATCTTTCTTTTCCTGGGAAAAAATTTATGGCTAATTAAACATATACTAGTGTGAATGTGAATATTTTTTTGCTGATATTGCTTTTAACATGGTGTAAAGGTTTTTCCTAACGTTGGAAGAACAAACTGAGCTTTTAAAGTCCAAAAATTACTCAGAATAATTGATAAAATCCAGATAAATAATCATGGGTGTAATATAGAAGCAAGAGAAAAAGAAAGATGTAGATAATTAAAAACATCTCTTTTTTCAAACTATTTTTGTATCTTTTCGTGGCTTATTAGAAAGATATTTCCAATTTAAACAACCCAATTAATGATTTTAACACATATACACTAAAGCATCAAAACAACATATTTCCAAAAAGGAGCCTTATACACGTCTAGAGAATAATTATTTGGGTGAAATGTGAATATTTTTACATCAGTCCCACCAGGTTGTACCAAACAAACCGTAATCTTTCAACAAGAGCCCACATTACTCTGTCCCGCTGCTTATTACTGTTCGCGGCAGAGCTTAACATTTAATTATTAGAACTATAGAGCATGCTAACAAAAATAGGTTGCCCAATATGCAGATGGTTTGCCCTCCTTTTGGCTGGCAGAGAAGACGGAGCAGTCCTGCCAGCAGCTCACTTGTGCTGCAGTAACATTAGAGCCAACCTCCACCTTGTTCTACCGCAGGCGCTGCAAAAATAAGACTACAAGAAAATGCAGGAAGCTTCCTCTGCATAATGAAAAGTAGATTTTAAAAAACCCATAGTACCGTTTCTGGCTTGCTTTACCTGTGTCCAAGGTCAGCGCTTTGGTTTCATGACTTCGGTTTCACTTCCAAATGTGAATTTGAGCATATCTTGCATGCACTCTACACTTATCCGTCACAAGGAAGGAGGAGTGCCAGCAGGGTAGCATAGTCTTATTATTGGCCAAGGAGTAAAAAGATGAAATACAATCTGACCACGACAAACACACACACACACTTTCAGTCACCCAGCTGAATTCTTTGCAGGCCAATCCTGCCAGTAAATTCCTTCCTCAGCTTAGTGAGTTGAAGGTACTGACACATTGGGTTCAGCTTCATGCTGCTGCCACACTCTCTGCTCCAGGTATTTACTGCTATGAACTACCAGCGGCCCAAGCACAAAACACAAAATGTCTTTATCATCCAATTTCCTCATAAGTCCAGCCAACTCGCACTTCCAATCCAAGAAGCATCCAGAATCGGTTAAATGCTTAATGTGATGAAGGTGCATTGAAGACAAAGATTTATTGAAATGAAATGAAGTACCTAAAACACACCAACACCTTTAGAAGTGAACTTGATTGGACATTCTCTAAACTTTTACATGTACATGAAAAAAATAATGTTGAAGTATTTATTAAACAATATTCTGTTCCCCAACAAGAGGATTAAACACAACAAAACCGCCAAAAAAGTATCTGAACCATGAAATGACCATGAAAAAATCTGTCTCCATGACAACTTGTACCTAAACAGTCCTCTTCAGCTTACTGTTCACATCGGACCAAGATTACACATAATATATGAGAAGTAATTGAGACACTGATATTTTATGCTAAAGTATCTCCACCACTGTTGCACGCTTTTGTGCAAATAAATGGAAGTGGATGACAGAATAATCATTGCATGGTTATTCTTAGTGTCCTACATCCATGATATCATATTACAGTTGCTTCAACTTTTATACATTTTCTGTACATTTTTCCCTCAAGATTGAATATCCCCTACTTTTTATAAGTAAGGTATATATTTATATAATATGTATGAATACAGGTATGTATTAGTGTTGTAAAAACATAGATATTTCAATACTAATTGATACTAAAATGCAGTATCTCATTAGATACTAATTAACATGGATATCAATGGGTGAATACTGGCTGCAGAGAGTCTGTTAAAAAATGTTATACGACACCTACATAAAAGGTTACGATCAGACAGCTTTGTTGTTCTAAAGTATTGCTGGCTCAAACACTAGTTGGTATGTGTGGCAACAGGAACTCAGAACATATGTTAACATACGTAAGTTCAACTGCAGGTTCTGTAGCCAGAGCTGGTTTACCATGGCAACGCATCACAACAACGGTCCATTCAGCCGTTTCTTGTGAGAAACTTACAATTTTAACGGTTAAAACAATCTTAAAGTAATAATCATTGATTCATATAATTTTTTTTTTCTTTCATAAGTGACCACGGTATAAGTACAAGAATATAAGAAGAATGCCCTTCGAGGTGTGAATTATCAGAAATGGATAATTCACACCTCTGCATTGTCCATTCATTTCTGATAATGGACACCTCCAAGCGGATTATCCTTTTACTTAATTGCCACTTTTTCATTTTGCGCTCATGGACAGGACTGGCCAACTTAAAACATTTCACACAGGGATTGCAGTAATAAGCCCTTCCCCTACAGCATCTACCCAGTTGACCCATTTTTGGCACAGGAGACGCACTTTCAAACTGCAGCTTGTGCTAGTAGAAATACTGAAGAGTAAAATCACTCTTCAGACTTTGAAGCGGTGCTTCATCTGAGTTGCGCTTTGACACGACTCCAAACAGAAAGGCATTATCCATGGAAGTGGATCAGGGTCCGTTTAACACAGACTAAACCAGTGTAGATACCAGATCTGCTTGGGGCACTGTGTCTGTCGATGACATCACACTATGTGATTGCCTGGACATTTGATAAACCATTGTGGTTGGTCCGCAGTGTCTTGGGTTGGTCTGGGTTTGTCTTTTTAGAAAAGTGTGATTGTAGTTCTTTGTAAAAGTTGTCTGCGTTTTCTACAAAGAACTCCATCAGTACCGACTGAACACGCACAGCCTGGCATCACCTCTAAAGGCCCCGAGAGCAGAAAGGCTGTTCAAGAAAATTACACAATTAAAATAACACTGTGACTAAACGTTAATGTAAAGAACTATTAAATTAACATTTCCAACATTTATTCACAGTTTCACCAGTTATACAGTTTAAAGCTATTGTTATCTTGTATTAGATGAACACTCAGTGATATTTTAAGCACAGTTTTGCTCTTTTATTATCCCAAGTTGAGGCTCAGAAATATTTCATTTCTTAATAAAGTTGAAGGTCATTGTTTGATATGCAGCTAACCGCCATGGTTACAGTAATATAGCCTTAATTAATTCATATCTGACTATTATGACATACATTTTAAATTCCCGGGATGAGACTGAGAGAAGGATGCCAACAGCTGGACCTTAACACCCACAAACTCGACCCCATCTGCCAGCAGCAACAGAAGTACAGACACCTAATCACCAGAAACACAAAAGCTTAACAGGACTGTTGCCGGGTAATGGACCAGGATCCTGTCTAAAATATTATATAGAGTTTTTACTCAGGCTTCTTTAAAAATATGAATTGATAACAGACTTTTTATAGGATGTTGATCATCTTTGCTAAATTTTCCTGTTTTCTTGATCTGTTCTCACATTTGTAAAAAAAAGACACTTATTAATTACACTAAGTAGTGGCTGCAGCTACTTTTACTTCTGTGTTATTTACAGTCAGCAGTTAGCCAAAATATAGCTCAATTAAAGAGCTTTGGAAAAAAATATTCCAAACACTTAAACTAGAACTAACACTCTATTCAAGTGGCTGAGATGCTGAAAATGAGGCAACACATTGCTGCTAAAATCATGAAGGAGGTAAGTTTTGGACTATTGTTCATATATAAACCTAGTCTCTCTGATTCATTTTAACATCTGATCAGAAGCTAAATTAATCCTATGTTGCCATGTGCGTTAATGTGACTACAGCAGTTCACACTAATGAATTGTTAAAAAATATTTATATTACCTACCAGGTCTGACCAAGTCAGACTGCCTCAGGAAATATTAAGAAAAAGCACCAGGGGCTGATTCACACATTACACCAACACATCCAGCTGCCACACGATCAATGGAAAGCAGCAGATGTGTGAAAGAACTTAAAGATGATCAAACACACGAGGTGGCACATTACAAACTGCACCAATAAAGTCCTGCATGCTTATATCTGTAAAAACTGTGTGTAATGTGATCTTCTGAGAGGTAAGTAGGATGGAGAGAAACAACAGCATTTACCTGCATCTAGGTTATATTTGCATAATGTATTCATATTTTCTTTTTTTCTGCTGGATCTTAGTGTGTTACTGATAAACCTCTCAGATAACTTCCTTTTTTCCCCAATTTATCTCTCTTTAATATATCTAAATCGAGAATATGGAGCAGAAAAGGAGCTTGGGAAAAAGGGTTTTAATATTTACTGTTAGGAGTAAATGTGAGACTGTGAGGCAGAGGAATGGGACAGAAAGTGGAGGAATAAACTCAGGCCCCACACTCGTCTCCTGAGGAGAAGTGTCAGTGTGTCATCACATAACACAGATACAGGAAATAACTCCTAAATGTGCCATCTAAACTCTCCACTGTTTGACTTCATGTTTTAGTTGCTTTTTATTATTCCACATATCTCACATAAAAATTTATAAAAAAAAATAAAGTATCTGTTAAAGTATTATATATCTTGCTATGACTGTGTTGAAAACAACTTTTATCTGATAGAGTCTGTATTTTGAAGTTTATGTAAAACTATTTAGAGAATTAGGTTACTTGCAAAATGAAAAATGCTTTAAACTGAATTTTTCTCCGGAACAGAAAAAGGTGTACTTGGAGATTGATTTACAGCTTGGGTAGCGTTAATGCTTAAAATTGTTCATTCCCACCTGGGCACAGCCTCCTGCCTAGATGGAGGGAATTCAGGCTTATTAATAGTTATTAAGGATAGACTAGCAGCCTATCTGAAGGCCATGTGTGTTTTATCAAAAACACCTTGATGAATTGCATCCACTATAAAGCACGAGCAGGGTTTATTACATATATCATAAAAAGATAAAGCTTAACATGAAGGCCGACATTCATTTTATATGGATACACTGTTAGATTCCTAGTTGTTGGCTATATTTTGGTGTTGGTTGCATGTTTGTGTCTTAATTTGTTCTCCTGTAGTTAGGAAATTCAAAAGAACCCATATTTTTCCTGTTTCCTGTCTGTAGTATTCAGAATCTTGCCAGGTTTTAGAGCTATCTCTGATATCTTATAAAACCTGTTGGGAACTTCCCCTGATCAAGATTTGATTAAATCTATGTTAGACTAAGAATCATTCTCATTAATAATAGTTTTGAGTCAAGTTGCTAAAAAACAGATTAATGGTGACAAAAAACAACCTCAGTTGCAGTTAGGTATTAGTTCACTAACTTGTATTAAAGTGCCTGCCGTGCCCTTCCTCCATCCCGCCATCCATTATTCCCGTACAGTGTCGCGGGGAGGCTGGAGCCAATCCCAGCTGATATCGGGTGAGAGGCGGGGTACACCTTGGACAGGTGGCCAGTCTATCACATTAATGTATTAAAGTGATAAATTGATGAATAAATTTAAATTTAAGAGAAGGATGGATAAATAAACACTGATGATAATTTTATAATAAATTTAGCATTTATTAGGATTTTATCTTGCAAAATAACTTGAATTTTACCAACATCAACCAAAAGATTGCTAAATCCTTTGGGTCATTTAACTCATCGACCTATCCTTCAGTGAGATAATGGTTTCTGTTGTTAGGGCCCCCTGACACTTGCACTAATCTGTGGCACGCAAACCAGTCGTAAACTGGTGTGAATAGTGCGTAAACCCGTCGTGACTGCGTGCCATGTCGGGACGAGAATTTTGAAATGTTCAAAATTTTGGACACAATAAAATGTCGCCACCAGGTCGTGAACTATGCGCCAACTGTACATGAACACGTCGTGAAGTCGTCTGAACGATGCGGGAGGATGTGTGCCAGTACGCGCCAGATATAGGCATCTTCTCTTCTCTGCAATGACTGTGTTGTAATGATAGTGGCGTGTGTCTCTTTAAGAGGGTGAGCGTGTCTGTGTGTGTATCATTAACTGTATATATGTGTTTAAATATGTGTAATATGTGTATGCGTGAGTGTGCAGAGCAGCGTGTGTGCATATGCGACTGGGACGGAGAAATGGAGAAGAGCCCTGAGAAGTGTGGGATACCCAAGTCGGAACAACACCGTCTGAATTGGGCAAACTCTTCGTGCGTAAACACATCGTGCCAGTTCGTGTCAATGCCGACACTGATGGGCACGCATTTGTTAACTATTTGTGAACTCATTGTGAACTAAACGTGAGCCTCCCGGTTCGTGCACCCAGAATGCCACAACTTGCCATGAAAAAATAGTGGCCAAAAGTCGTGCAAATGTCAGGGGGCCCTTAGAGACTAGGGCTGCTCGATTATGGCAAAACTTATAATCACAATTATTTTTGACCGAAATTGAGATCTCGATTATTTAACACGATTATCCATTAACTTTAATAACATGAATTATCCAGCTATCCACCTGCGACACTTCTGGATTAAAAGCCTTATGGAAAGACCAGAAATGCCCCGAGCTCACCTTAGTTCACCTAAACAGTATCTTACAGTTGGCAATTTACTGCGTCAAGTGATGTTTTGAGGTTCTTGAGATATTCCAAAAAGTACCGACGCTGTCGGCCCAGTGGACTTAACCCAGGTTAACAGGTGCCTTCCAGATAGTTGATGTGATGCGGGTCCTGCTTGTGGCTGAGTTCTGGGATCTGTCCTTGTCAAATTACTTTCAGTTTCAAACGCACAACAAGCTTAAATTGCTAATGAAAACAAGAAGTGTGAAGTAATTGAACTAATTTAACTATTTTATTTTTATGATTTTTGAAAACCCAGATTGTAATTGAGATTGAAATTTGATTAATTGCCCAGCCCAATTAGAGACCTGTGCAGGGTTATCACTGGTAACAATATTTATGTTTAACGGCCATCTAAACTCAACAAAATTATCATTTAAGACAGTTTTTGGCTTTCTGTCTAACATGAAGAACAACTGCTTTGCCAAAGTATCTTTAGTTTTTTCCTTTCGACCAGAACCCCCTTGAACGCTACAGATTGTATAATCAAGTCCCATTCAGCTCATCACTGACTCAACTCCTGCTTTATCTTGCCCTCACCAGGCAAATCTTTGTCATTTTCAACACAGGAAACGACTACAAACCAGCATATCACCCAGGAGGCACAGCACCTCATACACAAGGCATAAATTTGCTTACATCACAGTGCTTTTATGTTGCCAGGCAGTTTCTCATCCCTAGTTTCAGTGTGACCCAGTAAAATACAGAGCAGAACTGATGGAGCCAGACCAATCACTCAGCAGTGCTGGCACATGAAAAACAGCGCAATGATGCCCAAGACATGGGCATCATTGACATAGACGACCTCCATCCTAAGCCCAGGCAATACAGATGTGCTCAATATTCCCCTTACCTGTGCTCTTAAAAATATAAATAAAGAAAATAATAAACTCTGAATTTTGATGTATTTAAATTGAGTATGTTGCTGCATGACACATCTAGTGGCAAAAACAAAAGAGCATCCTGACATATCAAGCTATATAAAGTGGGAAATCCCAGTAAAAAGCCTGAACATTTATCTTTTGATTAAGATGCTGATAAATTATTTAACTAGCCTCACATGTCCAAGTACAAAACAATTGCTATTGCTTAAAAAAAGAAGCATCTTAACACGAAAAATATAGACTCACTTTTGCCTCAGTATGATGCGACACTTGAACTTGTGCTATAATAATAATAATGGTAACCATAAGTGATGGACAATTTTTACTATTAATCTGTATCGTTCTGTATAATCTTAAAAAAATATTGGAGCAAATTTGTATCAGTTACCAGACAGAATATAGTTTTTTGGATCAATTACTTCCTAAATGAGTCTACATTATGGATTATTTGAATTTCCTTGAAAATGGATAAAAAGTATTATTCATTCATTCATTTTCATAAAGTCACATTACACATAAAACCACTTTGTACATTTTTATGCTGGAATACTTATGTTAGCCAGTGGTAAAGATATTAGTAAAAGCATTTATGAAGAAATGTAAAAATCAGACTTCACAGCTGGAAACAAACCTTATCAAGCTGGCATCATATCCTTACAACATACTAAAACAAAAGCAGTTTTACTTGTTACATACTAAAATAACATGGTTATTTGACTGACTGATAAGAACCACTTTTTGAACATATATTAATCCATTTTTAAAGGAGCTTTTAATACACTTTCCAAATAGAGGCAGACACTGTGAATAAACAAGTTCAAAGTCTTAACTGATTAAAAGCAGTAAACCGTGCCTTTAACATTTCAATAAAATCTAAATAGTTTCACTCAACAATTTACTTTATTATCATCATTTATCACTTAAGTCTTTCAACCTAGAACAACCAGTTTAAATGAAACGTGTTAGGAACCAGTTTCATTTTACTGGGGATAAAGCCAAGTTTACCAACTGAAATACTACTGCTTCAGCTGGCTGCCTTTTTATTATTTACTGCAACTCTGAGGTTGTTTTGTTCCAAATGTCTGTCTATGGCACCATTAAATATATGTTTAAGCCTGAGTTTTGCTCTCACTAAATCTCATTTCCCAAACTGCATTTTATCACCTGTGTTGCCAGGTTGAACAGATGTGGTATCCACCATCAACCACACTGAATAAGAGCCGTTAGTTTTGACCAGACAGGAGAAATCTGCAGTAAACGCCCAGAACTCTTTCAACATTAATGGGGTAACAGAGAGAATGACACTGTAACCACTTTGGTCCACAAAAAAAAAAGAAATATCTGCTTGTATTGATATTTATTGCAGACATTTGTGACTCCCACAAGATGGATCCCATTGACTTTGGTGATGCCTGACTTTTCCTCCAGCACAACCTGCATTCTGACATTTGTGGTTTAGTGGCAAATGGTGTTGCAGCCATTAGATTGAACAGCAACCTGGAGCAAACAGTTTCACATTCTCCAACTGGAGAATATCAAGAAACATTTTGGCTAATTGAAAATTATTTTCAATTAAATTTCAATTCAAAATAACAAATAACCTTTCAGTGTTAATGTATGTGTAGACATGCAAGATCAGGAGTGCTTCCTGACAAACATTTTCATCTTTACCTCGGTGACTGTGTCTTGAAGAACAAAGCAAAATAAACTGATTTATCTGTCATGTGATGGCAAACCAATTACTCCTTTGCATTATGCAGTTTTGCATGCCACTGGATAATTAGCCCCACAGCTCATCTGTGTGGTGTTTAAGATTTCCTGAAGACTGTGGGTCATTTTCATTGATTTCATTCATTCATTTCATTCATTCATCAACAGTGCTAAGGTTTCATCACCTTCACATCATTAATGCCAGCACCAGGAGATATTTAATGTCTGCTTGGTTACAGGGGGAGACACTTTCTGCCTATATAATTGGTTTAGAATTAAAAAATTACAAAAGTTCCTATTTTCAATTGGGACATCAAAACAGACAAGAGCGACCTTAAGTACGGCAAGGAGTGCATTCATTTCCCTTTGAGCTGCTTCAACAGAACAATTGCAAAAAAAAGAAAGAAAATACTCACAGGAAGAAAAAAAACACGTAAACATATGTACAAGTTTTAAACAGTGAAAACTTGTGCATTACATGAGTCCCCACGATGAGCAACAGAGTCGTTATGAAACCGAGTAACACAGGTCCAAGTAATTTAATCTGCTTACATCACAGTATCTCCCACTAAACATGTTATAACAATTTTTTTGTACAAAACTTGCTTAATATGTTTATATATAGGAACTATTTAATGTTGGCCTCAATATACTTTTTATGCAAAATAATTGTTATCAAGAGAAATGGCATGCGCAATTAAAGCCAGCTGATCTGAATGAGTTGATTAACGTGTTTCTATGGTGACCCCCGTAATGGAGTGATAAAACAGTGATTTCACTTGCTGAATTAAATGTGCATATAAACTAAAATAATGCACGCCAGATGACATTAGAATTCCTACTGACTATATTTAACCTTCAAGTAGTAATATGTAACTACCATCAGTTTCTGACTTGCTGAGGTGGAACATTGCCTTTATTACATTTATATAATAAAGGCAATATGGGCTATCATTGCCTAGCAGAATCTCAAAGCTAAAAAAAAAAACCCTGCACTTCACAGCTTTTTATTATCAGCCTAGAACACCACGTTAAAGCAGTTTCACCAAAACGCTTGCAACTGGATATGAACCCACTGGCTTTTTGAACACAGAAATAATGATGCATGCATTCATGGAAACACTTCTGCTGTAGGTCTTTAAGACTCATTACATACTCTGAGAGTAAAACCATTGTAATTATCCAGCCCACTTGCAGGAGCATTTCCTGATTGTTGTATGCAAATCCGATCACTCTCTGTTCAACACTTACCCACATTCAAATCTGCTGTGACGTTTGGCCCCATGCCTCAGCGCCTGACTGACTAATTTGAACCACTCCGCGCCAAGCCGAAGAGCAGAGCGCCTATTAAATGTCTTATTGCAGAAATAACGAAAATACTTTTGCATTAGGATAAACCAGAATGGCAGCGGAATAAAGCCTTCTGATTGGGGGAAGTGTTTAGTGCATTACCAAAGGGACTGAACTCATTTAGAATTGGTATTCATCCTCAAATTTGTGCTTTCATGGCAAATACAACCCATTGTGAAAGTACTTAAAGCTGCTTGAGAGAATGTTAGTTTTCTTGTTATTTTTAAGCACTTAAAAATAAATTTTTAACTCTTGTGTAGGTCAAATTATTAAGAGAAAATGAGAATCTAATGACAATGATGTTCATTTTGGCAATTACTATTACTATACAGACAATCCGTTTTAACACCACCATCAGTAGAGACCACAACATCTCCATAATTCACTTCAACAGTGGAAAGTTTTATGCCCAGTTCTGTGACATCACACAGTTTTTGACAGTGTTTACCCACCCATTCAGCGCTGCAATATCAAAGACTTGGATGAAATCAGATAAGGGAACTTTATTATCTTTATGAACAAAAGAAAAAAAACAACCAAAGAGGGGAAGTGGCCCATAATAGGGATATGAAATAGGTATAAAAGCTGGTAGAGAGAATGACAGCAGTTATTGATAATATTTGGAAATTAACACAATAGAAATCTGGAGAATAAACAAATATTAACATGAGTATAATATACTGTATATATAGAAAATCAGATATCAAAATTGTGATTGTTAAAGGATGGATAAAAAGTTAATGAATTCATGGCAAAAAGCCATATTTATTTGTGGTGACTAATCAATTTAAATTAGCATCAAATGGCCGATGGAGTTTATTATATAGGTCTGTATACAAAAAGAACAAAACACACAACATGTACATCACAAAGTCCAATGCTAAATGACAGTATATTCACAAATGAAAAGTGTGACAAAACTGTGAGTGGATTGCTGATTATCATCAATTATTTGCCACATTTTAACATATGCAGAACATATGTTAACCCATACAAATACTTAAATATAGAAAACTGTGTGAAACTATGTGTGTCTTCTTGCAACCCTGAATTGGTTTAAGCAAGACAAAAAAATTAATGAATGAATGAATTAGTGTACTTGCTTTACATCTTTGTGTGTATATGTATGTATACATATGTATATGAACGTATACGTGTGTACATATATGTGTATACATTGGTGGATGTGAAGATGTGTACATAAGTATACTAACATGTCTATAGTAAGTTATTTCTTTATTTCTTTGAAAACAGGCAATGAAGTAATCATTTTAAGAACTGTAGGGAAAATTAAATCATGATAAAATAAAAATGGGGGGGTAGGAGAGGGGCTGGGGGTGGCAGTAATAAAGAAGTGTCTACTTCCTCCTGTGCCTTTTCAGGCTTTTTTGTAACTGTTTTTGTCTTGGCTATTTTCTTTTATTTAATTTATGTTATTTTTTATTATCAATAAACTAAAAAAAGAATGAGGGGAGAAAGAGCGTAAAATTAATCAGCTCTTTAGTTTTGGCTGTGGGTGCAGGTCAAAAGATAAAGTGGACCAAAATGTGTCACCAGTGTGAATTTGTTACTTAAGTGGCTGTTCCCAGCCTCAAAAGCTCCAGAAACGTACAAAAAGAAGGTCCCTACAGTATGTTTGATTCATAAACTCATGCATGTCTTCACTGAACCCTGGTAAATAATTGTATTTTTGTTTGGGTGCCCGCTGTGAAGATTGTCTGCTGCATTGGACTGGAAGTCGATGGTGGTTGAAGGATGTTTATTAATAGCTTATGTTTGAAATTATGTCATAAACTTGAATCATGTCTGAATAATAATGTTTAAATTGTCCTTGTCAAGACAAGGAACAAAACAATTTCAAAATAGTCTGTGCATCCAACTGATAAAACTAAAGCTGTCAGGTAGATTCTGACAGATTTGTTATTAGAAATAAAACCTTTTTTTATTATAAATTAAAACTCTGATAGTCTAGATAGCACACAAGTCGCTTTCTGCAGCTCTTTAGATTGGAGATGATTTATGTATCTTGAATCAGGAAGTCTTTCTAGTGCTCCAAAAATGTCAGGTCCTCACAATGTCATCATAGCAGCTGTGCAAACCTAAAACCTGGAAGGCAAAGCCGCCTTCCCATTATGAACTGGGAAATCAGAAAGAACTTTGCATTCTCATAGATAAAGGTCCTATTATGCAAAATGAACTTGTATGAGCTTTTAACTTTCTATTATAGTTAATTGTACCTTAAAACGATCCTCAAAGTAGTTTTATTTTTCACAATCTGTTTTGTACCTTTATCAATTTAAAAAGACGGATGCAGTTTAGGCAGAACAAACGCCTCACCCCACCACCCAGAGGCGGCACGGTGGAGAGTCCACCTACCCCTACCTGAAAACTTAAATGCTCCACCTCTCCCTGAATAGAATAATAGAATAAAAACTGTTTTTGATATGTTTTTTTATATTACAAACACATCACAATGAACACTCGATTCATTCCTTCGTCACATTCATGTGCTCTTTTGTATTACAAACACGCCAAATTGAACAGGCAGTTTTTTTCATTCTGGTACTGAAGTTTTACATTAGCTTTGACTGCTTACATAAAGTTTGGACTTCATGCACAATCTTGAAAAGAAAATAATTGTTCTAGTATTTTTCTGTTCTACTTAAGTATGAAACTGTTTCTCCTGCATGCATTCTCAGTAAGGTTGAAAAGTTCAGTAACCTGCCCTACAGGTCTGAACTGAAGGGAAAGTTAGATGCGTACATGCATCTTGTAATCTGGGTGGGGGAAGCAACATGCAAACTATACCGCATTTGAAAAACAGCAAACCAGTGCGTGGGGTGATTAACTACAGTAAAGGGAGCGGGTCTTGCTGGAAACCTGAAATTTGGCAGGCCTTCTAGTGTTAACTGTGTTTTCATTACACCTAGAATTGCCAAAAACCTAAATATCGCAACAGAAATTCGGGAATGGAAACACCTAGATTTCAGGGGGGAAAAAAAACTCAGTTATCGCTAAAATATTTTTATGCTGTCATGAGATGGTTTTTCAGATTTTTGATATAAAATTTATCATAACAGTGTAATGGAAACACTTTTTCTGCATTTACGCATTCCTGGGCATGACATAGTAGGTCATGCGACTGGCTAAGATGGTGCGGTATGGAGCAAACAACTGTGAAACAAAGAATTTTTGAATGGCAAAGCCTCTGCTGCAAGTTGAAAACTCCAACATAATGCTACGTGGCTACCTTGAGTGAGCCGCAATTTTTTTTTATATATAAAAAAATCATCCAGCTGACAAGATTTTACAGTGGCTTATGTGCTAAACACTGTTCAATGGAAACACCTGCTAATCGAAATTGTTTATCCAAACTACAAATAGCACTTTAATTACATGAAAAACTTTATTGGAGATGCGGCTATTTATTCTGCCTCCAAGATACCATATCAGCTTTACACAAATACAAATTTATTAGACATATTTCTTACTTATCCACCCACAAAATACTTTCATCTTCTCAATTATAATAAAATTCCCAATTTTATTTTACTTTTATATGAACCTTAATATTCTTGAGGCTGTTGTGTTTGACACTACTGTTATGCATAAAACATTCTTTATACTAAGTTATTAATGCAAAACATTTAATTTCTTATACTTCTCAGAGTAAAAAGCTCTTTTGCATAATCATTTGTGTTATCCAGTTATACAGGTCGTCTTAATTAATTCTGTTAACAGACTGTAGCATTCATACGGCGTTTGCTCTGAGCCCTAATATGTATGAACAGAGGAAGTCTCCCGTGACCACATGCTGTCAAGACAGACAGGATAAGAGATGTTAGAAGCAGTTACTGTAGAGCAACAGCAAAACAACTGCTACCCACTAGTTTGATGGTTGTCAGTTTGGTGGATGGGCAGATTTAAGGGCTTGGATGTACTTGCAGAGTACGTAACCATACACACTACACTACATGCTCTACTTTTCAGTGTTTGGAGTAACATATGTGTAATTACAACAGCATTACTAACACTTTCTTTAATTATTTATGTGTCTTCTGACATTGTGAGTTTGATTTGTAAAATTTGTAGTACAGAGTTAAACACACCTGATATTATTTAAATTTTTACTTTTGTTGTGAACAAAATATTTGGGAGAGTTTGATTTAATTTGTTATGAAGTTAAACACACTTTATATGGTTTAACTGTTTACTTTTACTCAGTTAATACTTGAAGTGCAGCATAAACCTGTTTGTATGTGCAATAAATAAGGAAGATTTATTGCAAATATCTTTCTGTTCTACACATCTCAAAGGGAAATTGAACTTAAGAAGTCTGCCAGGACCATACATTACAAGCCAGACAGAGACATGTCAGAGACAATACATCTAAAATAGAGTTATACTCTAATTATTTGCATGACATTTAGAATCTCTCTGAATCTCTATGATCACTAGAATATTTTCTAAAACGTTAATGTGAAAGAGGAAACAGTGCTAATGCTCCATGGGTCTACAACAAATGAAGTATTGTTCAAAGTCACTTTAATTAAATCTGTTGTTCTGCATGAGTCCCTGTTGTTGCCCTTCACTTTTGATGTGATCATATTTTTATCGATTCTGCAAAATTCAACCTTTGTGCTCCTTAAATATATGCTGACAGATCTATTTATATACTATTTGATTGTTTTGACAGGATAAGCTATGCACAGCATCACTGCCCTGACTCCATCTCATGGCCTTTCGTCCTTCCCAGACTTGTTTTTTTCTGCTCCTTCTTTTTTAAATAAACCTTAAACAAACTTTCAACGTAATTTACAAAGCACTATTCAACTATAATTACCTGAATTAAAAAATAATATTGCACAAACAGCTGCCATTCAAGTCATCTTGAATGCCATCTGTGATTTTGGAAGATGTTTTATATCCTATCTTGTGTCCCATTGCTAGCGCTGTTTCCCAAGATGGACACAATGGCTGTAACGTGGCTTTGTTTCAGTTATGTGCAGCTCCATTATGGAGCAGGATTTGGGTCCTTGAGTCCTGATGAACCATTCTATCTTAATGGTGGTTATATTTCAAGAGGTGGGCGGGGGCTGTAGATAAATCTATCACAACCAATCAGATGAAGCAGACAGAGTGGCGTCCACTTCCATTGGTAATGGTTATGACACAGTCCCCCCTGAGTCTTCATGAGAATGCTTTGGGGCATTTCGTTGCCATGACAATGTAGTGATGAAGCCATCTTTGTCTCCACTCCTGTCCATTGCAAGAGATAATGCTAAACAGCAGTGGCATTTTGCAGGAGGAGATTAGAATGTTTCACTGCAATAAAAACACCACTGCTGGTTAAAGGATGACAGAGGAGTAGCGTTTAGGGAATCAGAGAGGAAGTCTGTGCAGAGATTGACAACCTGGCATGCTAATGGTTAAAAGCTAATGGCATGCATTAAAAAAAAAATAAAAGACCAAGAGGTGTACAGGTAAAGCTTAAGTGTAAAATTCCTACATCCCTACATCCTTGCATATGGATGGATGAACGGATCAAGAAACTCTGATATCCAGGTTAATTGTTTATTGCTGAACAAAAAACATCTGTTGAGCTGCATTAAGTGTATTTCTATTCAAAATTCTATTCCCCAAAATCCATAAAACATCCTCAAGATTGAAAAAACAGCAAATCCAGTTGTGTGAGCAAATTGCGATGACATAGCGCTTTAATCTTCTACTTTTGTCCATGAGGTGCTCTGGATACTAAGTGTAACTGCTTTAAAGAAAAACAGAAGTACAACAGTTGTAATTATTGTCTTGTGCAGGACACAGACAATTTATTGGACTGTATTATTAGAAAACTTTTATATTTAACTTTTAAGTAGCTTTGGATGGTTGCGTACCATCTGCAGTAATTACCTGCTTTACCTGTATTTCAAATAGAGGCAGATTTTTCCTCCACCTCATGCAGTTCATCACATGATACAAACATTGAGAGGTGCAGGCCAAGCTGGATAAACGCTAAATTGCAAAGCTACTATGATGTCTGTGTGGCCCATAAGATAAACTTTGCAGTTTTCTTGCTATTCATTTTGTTCTTTCCCACTTTCAGGATTCGTACAACTTAGTTAATATATTTTCACTTTACAGAATTATATTGTGAACTTGGATTGAGTTTAATATGGTTGTACTTTTACTGGAATCGAACAATACTGTGGAGTCTTTTTATAAATTCTGCAGTCAATGGTACTCTTGTGGGAAGTGGTTATAGCTTTTCGTAAAAGCTAAATGAATTAAATGAGTTTTTGTCCGTTTCAGCTTCAGCTTTATATTATTCAAAGCATACTTGGTGTGTTACAATTACCTGAGTCCAGACCTGAAATAAAATTCAATCCAAATAGAGTTGACCAATGAAAGCAGTTTATAACAGAAATCTCAAACGCTGGTCTTTGAGGACCACTGTCCTGTAGGTTTGAGATGTTTCCCTGCTGTAGTGAACTTCACTCAAATGAATGGGTTATTATGCCAAACATGACAACAAACTGTTGGATTCATTTAACTTGAATCAGGTTGAAGAACCGAACCAAAAACCTAAAGGAAAGTGGACACAATTAAAGGGTACAATGTGTACGAATTACTGGCATCGAGCTGGAAAGATAGGCATTAAAATGACCTCAAATGTTGACCACAGCTGTGAATTACCAGACATTCACCTATAAACGTGTTTCCCCATCAACAAATGTATTTTCTATCCTTATAAATTAACTAGAATATTTAGTGGCAAATGTTTGACAACAGAAAGACTAAAGTATAT
>JBAMHX010000011.1:11099238-11122974 GCA_037177515.1 Pseudomugil tenellus
TGGGATTGTTCTTGTTCTCCTCTATCAATGATGAATAATAATCTGTTCTAGCCTTACGCAGGGCTTTCTTATATACTGTTAAACTTTCTTTCCAGACTAAATTAGACTCTTCTAGACCAGATGACCCCCATTTCCTTTCCAAGTCCCTTGATGTCTGTTTGAAAACTCAAAGCTGTGAATTAAACCAAGGAGCTTCTTCTGAGTAGTTATCTTCTTTTTTAGAGGAGCAACATTGTCTAGTGTTATATGCATTAAAGCTGTCACTCTGTCAAAGAATTCATCAACCTGTGTTGGATGAGAGCTCGGATGGATCTTCTCTGTTATATCAACACATGGTTTTGTAGGAAATATATATATATATGTTACTGCCAATGTCCTTCAATTCAATTCAACTTTATTTGTATACCACCATTTCACGACAATGTCGTCTCAAAACGCTTCACAGAGATCAGTTTGAGCCAATTCATAATAAATAGCCAAAAGGAACCAAAGTAAGGGAACCAAAAGGATTGCATCGAATCTTGACTTCAATCCAGTCGCCTATCCTGAACAAGCATTAGGCGACAGTGGGAAGGAAAACTCCCGTTTAACAGGAAGGCAAAACCTCCAGCAGAACCTCGACTCAGGGAGGGCAGCCATCTGCCTCGACTCGCTGGGGTCAGAGAAGACAGGAAATATTAACATACACTGCAGCTGCTATCCAGGAAGATCTGCAGAAAAAGGAGAACGAGGTTAATGATGCCAGTCCATCATATGCATGGAAAATAAGCAGCATAGAAAACAATAGGAAGTCCTCAGTGCATCATGGGATGTCCCCCATGGCTGCATAACAAATGGACGGCTAGACTATCCCTAACTATAAGATTTGTTAAAGACGAAGGTTTTAAGTTTGATTTTAAGGGTAGAGATGGTGTCTGCCTCCCGTACCCACACTGGGAACTGGTTTCCTCTCATTGTTTTCTTACTCTGCGAACCACAAGTAGACCTGCAGTCTGAGAGCAAAGTACTCTTTTTTGTTTGGAATATATGGAACTATGAGATCTCTGATGTACAATGTTGTGATCTATCGTGTCAAAAGCGAAACTGAGATCTAACGAGATAAAAACAGACAGGATTCCTTTATCTGAGGCCATGTGAAGATCATTAGTAACTTTCACCAATACTGTCTCTGTGCTATGATGTGCTCTAAATCCAGACTGAAATTCCTCAAACAGATTGTTTCTGGTCAGATGGGCACATAGTTGAGTAGAAACTATTTTCTCAAGAATTTTAGATATGAAGGGGAGGTTGAATATTTGTCAATAATTAGCGAGAGTTTGAGACGGAGAGTTGTTTTTTAAGTAAAGGTTTTATTAAAGCTGTCTTAAAAGATTGAGGTACATATCCTGTTAATAGGGATATACCGATCAGATCCACTACTGATGTGTTGACTAAGGAAACTGTGTTAACTATTTTATCTCTAATAGAAACTATTTTGTTTAAGAAGAAACTCATAAAGTCGTCACAGTTGAGAGTTTATTATTAATAATAATAATAATAATAATAATAATAATGGATACTTTATTAATCACTGGAGGGAAATTCAAGTTTCCAGTACAGCCCAAACCAAACACACAGTAGACATATACAGACATATACAGGTAATGACTGAGCTGAGTTGCAGCCACCATATTGCAGCGCGCCTTTGCAGGTGGGGGTCAGAACACAACACATGGGTAATAAGAGATGAAAAAAATCCTAGTATCCCTGGTCTGCCCCAGTGGAGGGGGCAGTAAAGCAATGCTTTGAAAACATCTCAACACTTAGCACGGTGTGGGAGGGGGGGGGGGGGGGGGGTTCAATTTCGTTGTTAGACCAGCTGACCACATCCAACATGATTTTATCACATAGACAGACAGTGCAAAGGATCACAGGGACGTGAGGGAAGAAAAAAGCGTCTGCCTCGCTCAGAAGCCGGAAGAAGACAAGGCTCAACAGCACTATGGCTAACATCGACTATTATTAATTTTCTTTCCCGCTATTGTGTATTCAAGTAAATTAAATTTAAAGGTTATTAAGAAATGATCGGACAGAACAGAGTTATCAGTTCTTCACTATCAATGCAATAAGTCAGAACAAGATCAAGAGTATGATGATGAGAATGAGTAGATCTGTGGACATTTTGTGAGAAGCCGACTGAATTTAATATGGAGTTAAAAGCAATGTTATTTTCAACATCAGCATGAATGTTAAAGTCACCCAGTACAATGACTTTATCAGTATTTAGCACTAAGTCTGATAAAAGGTCTGAGAAGTCTGTCAGAAACTGTGAGTAAGGTCCAGGTGGATGATACACTACTGCTAACAGAACTGGTTTTACTGGTTTATATTTTGGGTAAGATAGACTGAGAGTCAGGTGTTCAAAGGAATTAAAACCAATCTTAGGTCTGGGACTGATCAATAGCCCTGATTTACAGATAACTGCCGCACTTCCTGTCCTTGAAATAAGCTCATGATTAAATATTAAAATATATTTTTGTTTGTTGTTATTTTGCGGTTTTTCTTGCTCATTTATGACATTTACAAACCATAAAATTTTTCACAGAATTTCTGCTTGTTTAGGAATGTTTTATTTAGATCTGTAAGATACATTTAATTTAGTTCTGGATCCTTTGACAAAAGTAAAATCGGGAGAGAAAACAGAAAATGCTCACATTGTGCTTTTCCCTTTTTTTCACCTTTTGGCTTGACAAGGCGAAGACCTAAAAAAGAAATGCAGTTAATCTGGATTAAGGGAGTAGATTTTGTGAAAGTTATTAGCAGTTTGTTTCACATGTTTGCATAACAGTTGCATTTTGCTTCTTCATGTTTGCCTGAATTGAGTAATCACAAGGAGACAAATAAACAGCTGCTATCTCTTTTGCAATAATTCTGAGGACACAGGAGCACATTATATCCCAGACTGAGACAGTGGGCGATAGATTAGCATCACTGCAAACCCTGCGCTTTGAGCAGAAAATAATTTACCCCGCTATCAACTGTTAGGACTTAACAAACCAGCATGAGCACGCTTGCCATCTACAGGCAACATGTGCTAGTAGTGCTGACACCTACAGGGAATTGGTGTTAGTTGTAACTCTTGCTGCTTCCTTTTATCATTGTTAGAGCCTGGATATGCATCCATCCATCAGCTAATGCTTTTGTTGTACTGGTTAGCCTCTCCTAACAGTCCATAACTCTTGACAGGCATCCTAATAAGAACAGACTTAATTTATCTGTCAGGTTGTGACGAGTCTTTAATAAACTGTGATTAGCCAACTAGAATGAGTAAATGAGATGAAGAAGTAAAACAATATTCAAACTTATCAGAGGATTTTAAAATAAGCAATAAGAATTTGTTGAGGCTTATTTGCAGTATATCACACCCAGCTGTTCTAACACGAGGAAAGAGTTCTGTAGTAATTTGTAGTTAATCTGAACTGTTTATTTAACAGAGTCACAAAGTCTAGCTTGGCTTCAAGCCCTTAGCAAACAGGTCCTTCAGGTAGAAAGACAAAGGCACACAGAAACAGCATCAGTCTTCATCTGCTGTCTCTCCCTCGCTCTTTCTCTTGTTATAATGTGTAACTAAGGCTTCCAAGGATGAGTTTTGGAGTCCTTTCTTCGGTCTACATTGCGTCAACATCCGCTGACTAAGCAGCAAAAGTCTCTTGTGACAAAGACTCAGCACAGCCGTGCACATTCTTGGCACTGTTCTCATATTGTTTCTCATGCAAATGCAAAGTCAATAATACATACAACTTGTGAATGCAACTTGTTTAAACCTCACAGGCCTGATGGCACCTCACCCTTCCTGCACAAGTCTGGATTTAAAAACTGAATTTATCACCTGAAGGAAAATGAAAAACCAAATCTTTAGGCCCCAGACTGTCATTGTTCTATCATGCTAAGATGCTAGACTGCTTGATTTCATTCTCACTAGACACTTTCAACATCTTATGAAGTAAAAATTGTTGTTAAGAGGGTTATTTAGCTAAAAAAAAATCTGCATTTTATCCTTGGAATCATACAGAAAAGGGATTATAATGAGTGCATCAAGAAATCATAAAATAACGGCAATGACTGGACATCTGTCACAATAGATCAATATCAATACTTTTAAAAAAAGCAGACTTGTTCATCTTAATGCGTCTTCTTATAAAAATGTTTTAAAGCTCTTAATTAGTTTGATATGAAGATAAAAAGGAAGACTATAGGTACAATAGTCTTGGGATGACCATCAAACAAATAAGAATATAAAGATCAATTCACTCACACAGTCAATTCTTCTGGATCAATCTACAAACTTAGACAGATGTTCCTGAACAGTAAGTTGGTTAACAGATATCAAAAACTTCAGGGAAAAGTGAGAGCAAAAGAGTGTTTCGTTGTTAAAACAAGGATATAATTATTTCCTGTATCCAGTCATTTGAAGTCTAAAGAAAAAATCTTATTAGGGAGATAATTTAAGCATATCTCATCATTTTTGTGGATAATCATGTTGATATTTCACATCAAACGCTCTCGAGAAACAAGTTGTGCTACTGTGTCTCTCTCTGGTGGAGATCAGGTGAAATGCGTCCATATTATAACTGATCCATTAAACACATTTTAACACAAATAGAATTGAAAGATTGAGATTTTTTTTTCAATTCAAATTATTCAGTAACATTAAAATATTTAATTCCCATTCAATCATTTTCCATCTAATCAAAATCAATGTCAGCATATAATCTAATGTTAGATGACATAAGCAGATCATTTAAAGCTATATTATTATTTTTATGTGACTAACCTAACTGGCTCTGATTTCACTGTGATGCAATCTCCTCCCATGTTGTCACAACCTCCCTCCTGACTTGACAAAATCCCCATGTCCCCAGGCTGTCACTGGAATAGCACGTCATCATTGTGTCTCAGCTCTGACGGGGAAAACAAGAACGATTAAAGAAATTTAACACAACACACATCCATCCATCCGTTTATCCATCCGTTCATCCATCCATCCAGTCTTGACAAGTTTTACTAAATATAAAAAATTAAAAGTATCTATATCAGAATTTACTTCATGTTGATACATAATTGTCTCTTATCAAACCCCAGATTATTTAATGCAGAGAATTAAACCAAGAAGCTTTATAGAAGAAAATGTTATGTTTAACACTAAAACCACCAATCCAGTTTATTAGTGTGAAACTGGTCCATTAACTAGATCAGGAAGGAGGAATCCTTCCAAAAGCAGATTAGTAGATGGGATTAAACAGCAATGATTGCTCAGCTTCACACCACTGAACTAAGATGCTCTTGTTTAAATGATTAAAAGTAGTCTCATTTAAGTCTGAGACAGTGCAGATGCAGCTGGGGAATTATCTTTAATCTTTTTAAATGTCCACTCCATAACTTGATTTATTATTTATAAATGAAAATATCACTTAGATTTAGGTTTTAAAATGTGATTTTGTGCTTTCCAATGCTCGCAGGTCTCTAAAGACGACAGTGCATTGATTTTATTTGTTTTTGTTTATTTATTTTTTTCTCTACGTAGCAGAAGTAATTGATTACTTCATATTTCTAACTTCCAAAAAGTTGTTTTAAACAAGAAAAAAATTGTATTTAAAAAACTTGTAATGAATAATTAAGTGGAAACACATTATTATATCTTTAGACAGTGACATGTTTTTCTTTTGTTTTGATTCCTTTTCCTGTCACTTGAACTCAAGTAATCTCTTGAAACTTGTACTTTAAAATGAGAGCTGAAGTTAAAAGAGGTGTTTTAAGGTTGTGTCCTTTACATGCTTGCAGCAGCATTTAACAGTGAATGAAGTGCGTGACTACTGTCACGTACCACAAGGGAATGGTGCGCCTCCTACTGGTCAACATGAAACACTACATCCGTTCTAAACCACGCATGCGCCAGTCTGGGTGTTGGTCAGACGCACTAATCCACATGAATGTTTACTGTAAATGTTGATGATTCACTGTCATGCTTCTTTTTTTGCTTCATCTTCAGGTTTAGTTCATTTTATGTTAGTTATCTATTTTTTTAGGGTGTAAACAGTTTTTTTTTTATCTGATCTACATGAGAAGCTGTTCCAAAATTACATATAATGTAATGATGTTTTTCAAATGTTTTACAGCTAATTTATCACAAAAAAATATTTAAGAGAATGAAATCTGTTTTTGTTAAACAGAGTACATATTCTGTCCTCAGCCAGACTTGTTGCCTGCATTACATGCAGTCTGTCTGGATGAGTTGGCGTCAGACACAATAGCTGCAGGTAGGTTGCATCATTGTTTAATTGTGACCCAAGAGATACTCTTTTCTGGCAGGCAACTTACTTAGAGGGGTAACCACAATGCATATGTGTGTGTGTGTGTGTGTGTAACCTGAAAACCCACTGCCCCTGCTGCTGCTGATTCTGCCGCTGCTGCAATCACCTGCAATCCTTTCAACGCCTCGCAGATCCAACTGGTTGCCTAGAGACGGGGTCGCCTGGGCCACACAGCTTATGATACAGGGAGAGGATGAAGAAGAGAAAGATGAGGAGAAAGATGCAAAGAAAGGCCAGGGTACAAGACGAGGAAGAGGCTGTGGTGTTTGTTCCCCTACAGGGAAGTCATGGGTTCAGCTGTCCATGAAGTCAGTACGTCTTGCTGCAGTGCCACAAAGCAGGACAATAAGCCTGTTTACCCAGCAAACAGCTAAAACCCGCTAGTGTTTTCATTAAGAGGAAAATCCGATATGGGAATTGTGGATCCAGAAAGATTTAATGGACAAAGGAGACCCCCCCCCCAACACAGTTGCAGTTCATCCCCACAGCTCTGGAAGCAAACAGAAAAACAACTTGTTCCTCAGCTAACAGCAGATGTTTTCAAGTCACTAAGAACAGAAACACATATTCATTAAGAAAATATACTTTAAAAACAAATCTGGGTTTATTTAAAAATAAAAAAAGCTCCAACTGTCATGAAACAGTATCATGACTTTACACTCAGTCGCTGTAAACTACAGGAGAATCATTTCTAGTGCTGATGCATAAAATGCATCATACTATTAATATTAAACACCTAACTGGGCTGAAAAACATTAAAAATTTAAACTGTTTTAGTTGGATTTGGCCTCATTTCAAACATAAAAAGAGCCTTCGTTTTTGTGTGTGTGTGTGTGTGAGACCAGCAGGTGATGGATTACACACCGAATGTGCAGGCTGGATAGTGGTGGGAAAACATCAGCAGATAAAGACCTCCTGCTGAGTTGACACAGTTGATTACTCACCTTTGCGCCATACTGTGTGTGTGGCTGAGAGAGACTCACTAATTGATTTCATCCCTTAGGAAAGTCATTTCATCATACTTTGTGTTTTTTAACCCTTGTGTGACGACAGCCTTACAGTAGTCAGTCAGCACAGAGCCCACAGCCCACTGGGAAATTACCAGCTCCTCACCGAGTGTGTATCCAGACTAGAAACACGAGACAAAAGAATTGAGAGAAGCAATGAGGTATTGATCAATATAGGTGTATACGGAGATTTTATATATAAATATCTGCTAAAGTAGATATCAGAACAGGTTTAACATTAGTTTTTTTTAAAGGAGGTTGAATGGTTTGTTAAAAGATGCTGCATGCTGAAAGCTTCCCAGACCAACCGAGCTGGTTGTGTCCAAACAGGATGAGGGTTAAACCGGCTTAAACGACTAGTCTGGTGTTGTTGGTTTCTACCTTTAGACATCACAGGCGTTGGCTCGATTGCAGTGCTGTGATCGTCCAAGCTGCTGTACGCGAGCAAGATCACAGTTTTCTTGCAAAAACACAATATCATCGTTAGAAATTTTTATTAAGTCACAGAGTTAACTATAACAAACATCTTCAGGCTACATGATGTTACCATGAGAAACTGAGTTACTTCAGACAAGCTGGCACATTTTAAAAAGGACTTTTTCACACTTAACATCAAAATGCTGCCAATAACTTCACAGATAAATTTAATGGAAAAAAAAACATACATATCAAAGTGAAATATTTAAACAGGGAGACAAGAATTGCACCAGATTTCGTGATGTGTCTATCATGCTTAAACTGAACATCTCACAACACTCTGCTTTCCTTATGATACCATCATTCACTACATTACACTTCTACACTCAGTACTATAGATCCTTCACACATGTAAAAAATAACCCCCCAGCTCCGTAGGGCATAAATAAGTTACATTACTATGTCATTATATAAGGCATACAAAAAAACAACATTCCACACATTAATGCTGAGGTTAATATGAGAAAGTGTCAGTCAGTGCAACAGGTGCACAATGTTACAAAAAAAAGCTTTTTTGAGGTACAAAGTTGTTCCACGTGACACCAAACATTTAAAAATGGCCTTACATCAAATCTCTAATTGGCCCAAATCAAAAATCACTGTTGCATTGCAACTAATTCTCATCCAAAAAGGAAATAAAACATTCAGTGCGCAGGACCTTCTGTGAATTTCAAGGCACCGTGCAAGCAGGCCCGGATCTTTTCTCTGTGGGACTGGGTGAAACAGTGACCGATGGCCTTCTCTGTCTCCAGTATTCGCCTGCGGAAGCGATCGCGGTCTCGCGCCATTTCTTCCCAGTGTCCTTTACGAGACGCCTGGCGAGCAAACGGCCAGGTGTGCATGACGTGGACTTGGACTTGAGGAGAAAACCGCACCTGAGATTCAACACAACAATAAGACAAAGATTACATCCTGTTAGTGACTACAAGCCCAAACTAAAACACACACATTTAATGAAACAGCATAAACACAACATACTGGCAGCCAGTCTTCCACAAACATGAGACTACAACTCCTTCTATTTCTGCCTCTGGGTTTATATTCGGAGTCTGATGTAACTCCGTATTTACCAACAAGCTTGAGCTTTTCATTTGTAATTCTGCTGCAACTTCGATAATCATATTCTCTCTCACCGGTCATGTGACTCACTGGAGTCACATGACCGGTTTGGTTGTGACTACCAACAGTGTTGCTAACCAACATCAAACAACACAGCATGTGTGACCGACAAATCAGCTCTGACCTTTGACTTTGTCACAATATGCCTTAAAATCCACCCCCGCTTCCCTGTGTTGCTATGCCAACCTAAGTGATTGCTTGCTCATCATTGTGTTTGCTCAACTGGAATGTCATAAAAACAGTAAAATAGTTAATTATATTTTTATTTTCCAGATAAATCCTATTCTAAAGCTGGCTAAATAGGTTTTTATATCATACGGTGTAATTAATCATGTATTTATTACTGTCTGCAAAAACTAAAATCTAAGTATCTCAAATCAGGGACACATATGCTTATTTTTTAAACGTAAGATATTTATTCTTACTTAGTAGGTTTTTTAAAAGATTTTTTTACTTGTTTTAGGAATTCTTGACATTTTAATGTTCTTTGAAATAAGATAAATTATCTGCCAACAGAACAAGAAATGTTATCTTATTTTTAAGGAAAATTAACCTAATTTTTGTAGTTTTTTTTCTTGTTTTTTAAGCTAGTTTTGTAGTGTGGTAGTCATAAAGATAATAACCTTTTTCTGTGTGGTGCTGGCCTTCTTGTCCTTGTCCTCTGCAGGAGACTGAGCTGACTGTTTAGGCTTCTTCCAGGGTACCAGGGTTTTGTCTTGGTGGCGGTGCTTCATTAATCGTCTCTCTGGCAGAGAAGCTTTGGATGTCGTGAATGTTTTTGTTTGCTTCTTGGTTGTTTCAGGAGGAATTGTGAAGTGCTGGACATCGGGGAGAATCCGGTCTTCATCGTGCTGAGTTGAACTCTGAAAGCAGGCCTTGAAGTTCAGAGGGTGGTACGGGTCATCCTTTCGACACAGAGATGTCCACAGCAGCTCTTCATCATCTTCCGATGGAGGAAAACTGCATTCCTCCTCCTCTGCGAGGGTTTCAGACTTGGGGGGAGGTGCAGGAAGTGCAGCCTGTTGTTTAGATGAGGGGGTAGTAGTTGTTTGGGGGGATTTGGAGCTAACTGTGTTGGCAGTGAAGCACATGGGATTGTAGGGGTCTTCGGGGCTGCTGAAGAACTCCCAGAGCCTGTCGCTTTCCTCCTTGTCCATATCAGCGACCGAACCTTCTGAACTGGCCCAGCTGCTCCAGCTGCTCTCACTGTCAGAGCGACAGACCCACATTTTCAGCCCTGCCGACCCCAACATGTCTCCGCTGGCCTTGGTCGCCTCACTGCTGTCCCTCTCGTCACCTTTCATGTCTTTGCTGCTTGAAATGCAGCCAGAGAAAAAGAAGGGGTTGTATGGATCACTGGACTTTGACAAAGACTCCCAAAGAGCCTTATTTTCCTCGCTATCGAATTCAACGATGCTCTGATCTTCCTCGCTGCTCCAATGAAAACTTCTCTCCTCCTCAGAGGTGTCCTGCTGAAACGCCGTCTCCTTGGTCAAATCCTGTTTAAAAACCTTCTCGCTGCTTTTATGGTAAGCGTCGCTTGAACCACAGCTGTCACTGCTCGACACGAAGATGTTCCAGTCGCCGGGAAAGCCCATTTTCCACGTAGATTGGTGTCCAAGAAAAATGCCGTCGTCTTTACTTGCTGTTCTGGACACAAAGTCGTCCACAAGGCCGCAACATAGATCTTCAGCACGCAGGCTAGACAGTAAGGCCTCAGCAGTGGATTTGCCAGTGAAGGGGTCGCTGGTGTCAGCGCAGAAGTTAGAGAGGGGATTTGAACCACCAACCACCGAGGAGAAGAGGAAGGTGTCCGGTGAGTTTGCTGCTGTGCTCATATGCTGGATGTGTTCGCCTGTTTCATCAGTGATTCTCACATGAACTTCAAACCTAAACATCTGGAAAACTGCAAAGGAGGAAAAAACCTGGATTACATGTCAACAATGGAAAAGTTGAAGCTGAAGTTTATTTTAAAAGTACATCTACTTTTCAAAAGTCATATTTAAGGCATTTTCTTTTAACCTTCTAATAGTAATAGTACTCTAGTCACAATGGATCAAAATATAAATAAGGATCTATTTGACATGGTATATCGCATTACACAAATATTGAATCTGGTACATTGTAATAAAATTAGATTAATGTTATTAAGGTGGAAACAAGTGGAACAATGTAAACAAGAAGCAGCCAATACCCCTCAAAACAAATTGATAACGGTGCACCAACAATGTTGTTCGCAACAGCAATTACTATCATTAGAAACATACACAATTTACTGTATTTATCCCCCCCCACTTTAATTAGTTTTATTATTTTTCTTTATTTTCTGGTTTGGATTAGTCTCTACCTAGTTTAGCAAAATGGTGAGGGTTGACAGCAAAATAGACAAAAGATAAAAATAACATAAAAAGTCCAATACCACAGTCTAAAAATCCCCTTTGTTCACCATGCAACTAATCCTATTTTGTGTATTCTTCATATTTTTGGTTTTTATTTGTAATTATTAAAGAATAAACTCGGTTTTAAATAAGTTTTTTCAATATCTTTTGTCATTTTTAATTATGAATTTATGGGAGAGTCATGTTTGGTGTTTTTTGTTGTAATATGAGGACTAAACAAAGTTTCTAACTAGGGACAAAATACTATAAATGATCGTTAACTTTCGTTTAAAAGAAGAAAAGTGAAGTTTTAAAGCAGGTAAAAAATACATAAATATTAGATGGTTCTCACCTGACATGAAGGTGTAGTAGATTACCTGAACCAGGAGCCGAAGCTGTTCCCACAGCACGGTGAGCATTTGTTTAGTCCAAGGCAGAAGCGCCATCCCTCCGCTACCGAACCTCTCCATAGCCGTTCGCCCCGACTCCTCCGAAACACTAGTAGCCATTTTAAACTTCGATCTTCTCGGATTAAAGCGAGTTTCACGGGAATTCTTCACGTATTCTGGTATTCTTCAACGAAACCCAACAGATTCCGGATATTTGTCGGTGACAGATATAGGTCGGGGTGCTGTCGCTTCATTTTCATACAGATTTGCGCCATTTTTTGATCTTCTTCGTCAAAGGTTCTCGTATAGTTTCTCCATGTTGTCAGTTGTGTAGTCTTCGTTGTTGTGGTAGGAGTGATTGTCTCGACGTTGCAACACAATCCCATTTATAAACAGAGTGACGCCACTTTCGCCGTAATTGGACGCTGTCCATGGATTGGACAGAGCAGCTGCCAATCACCTGGACAAACCCAAGTTGTACCTTAGCTCCTCCCACCCCTCACAGTACGTGACATACGTCAGATGTGACTCAAGTGTGGAAAATGCCCGTAATTTCCTCAGTGATCGGGAAAGCCCTTCAAATACTTCACGAAATACAAAGCGAAATATCTAAAAACGAAATTAGAGACGGAAAGTGAATACTTTTTTACCATGTCAAAACACCTTTTAACATTTTCTGCACTAGGTGCAATTTCAAGTCAAGTAAAACGTTTCATGGAAAAATTATGTATTAACATACAGAATATTAAATGATAAGGAAGCACACACATACATACACACGCATCTGCTAGATAGGTTTATATAGTAATATCAATCAAGAAACCCAGGCAAGTAAATATTTTCCCATTTAAACTTTTATTAATCCAAAAGGTGTTGAGTTTATGCCACCAGAGCAGAAGCCGTAGAGGATTCACTGTAAATAGAAAATAAATGTTAAATTACAGACAGTAAATACTTCATCTGACACTATTTTAAAGCACAAATTAGGACATGTAAATGCGCAGTATATAATAACTATCTTATTTAAGTAACATCAACCTACATTAACAAGATAATCCAGAAGCTTATACATGTTTAAATATGTTCATTGTTCCATAAAACAATATAATGTGTATATATATATGTACGAAGGGGACTGGCAGAAAGGCCATCAAGTCACCATTCTGCTAATTTACCTCCTTTTTTTCTAGCACAAGAGAAATATCACTACTCTTAATGGAAGTGCAGAGTAGGACAATGACTTGTGCATAAATAATGCCATTTGAGCTATTAAAGGTGTTCAGAAAGTCTCAGTTATATAAAAAAATGTTAAAGAAAAGTAATGACGCCTTATATAAAAATTGCTCCAATTACTCAGTGGTTATCAACACTTTAATAACATTTCATTTGCATATTTGAGCTACTCTTTTTAACAGACTTTAAGAGCCCTAAAATTCGCTGTTTCTCCATGTGTATTGTGGTTCATTGAAATTCATTTGGTTATCAAACTAAAGGAAAAAAATAGGACAGCATTGGATCGAGGCAGGGGTGCTCAAATATAGAGGGAAAAAAACGTGTGTATAAAATAAGACCCTGATTCCCTTTTAGAAATAATGTCCAGTCATTTGCTTTCTAATGAATTTGTTCAATTATATGGAGACTTTATGAACACTGTATAGCCAACTCATCTTTTCATACAATAATACTCGAGTTGTCTAATTTCTCAATTATATTAAAACCATGTAGAAACAATACATACTACTTCCAGTTGGGGGGCAGTACTCTCTTGGTCTTGTAGTAACGGGCCAACCTGTGGATCCTGCTCTCAATGAGAATCAGGCGGAACTTGGCATCCTTGTCCTGCAAGAATGAGGAGTATAATAAAACACTAAATACAATCTAAAAAATATCAGTAAATATCAATTAAAGTATGTCATTTATAAATATATTCACTCTTGTTGTGCTGCTTAAAACTATATGAAGTGGCTTGCAAAAATATACTTTGTTAGCAAAAATATCAACAGAATGGCAACACCTCACATTTTCCAAAATTACACAAAACCTTAGAGCAGTTTTAATATCTGAGCCACAGTTTTGGCTTGGCCACTACCTTTCTGTTTCTCTCCAAGTGCTTCCTGACAGCAACAGCCTTTTTGATGAGGTGGTAAAGATCCTCAGGCAGGTCAGGGGCGAGACCCTTGGATTTGAGGATCCTCAAGATCTTGTTGCCAGTGACAAAACGTACTTGGGCTACTCCATGCGAGTCCCTCAGAATCACACCTAGGGGAAAAAAAAAAACAAAAAAAACTTAAGGGACAAGAGATTTAAGGCTCACACGGTAAATTCAGAGTTTAGTTGTGTTCAGGAGTCTAGTTTACAGAATTTTATGTCGATAAAACCACAAAAAAAATGACATTTGCCTCCAGAGTTAACAGTACTCCGTGTAAACTGGAATCATAATCTTTGGGCGGTGGGACATCTTTCACATTGTCTTGCACTTGTGTATTTTACAGATCAAACAGGCTGCACAACAATACAGAACTGCTGTGTTATGTTTGTGCAACTACGTGTTTTAAATAGATTTTGTCTGATGAAGGAAAACCTGGTAGAAAATCTATGCAGTCAGCAACGGTTACATGTACCTGATAACTAGCGGTTAAGCCTTCTAATGTGTTGCATTCAATGCACACTTGTGTGTTGTTCCAAGTATTACTGCCTAGCTTGACATTTGCACTACATTGATACTGGTGCAATTTTTATTTTCCCTTGTAAGGACATTGTTGTCACTTCATGTGGTGTAAATACATACATACATATACAACGGAAAAAGTTTATCCATCTGTGCGGTAACGTTATGATGTGAACAACCCATTGATTTGTGTTAAATCGGTTCATTCTCTGTATCATATCTATGCATATGCAAATCATAAAATGTAAACTGAATGTTGTTGAAGTTATAACATTAACAATAAGGATCTTCAGAAACCATAATATCCCAGATACTCCGTTTGCAGATACAATTATGAGCAGAAAAATCACTAAATTTACGTTTTTTTTATTTTTAAAAAAAGGCAGTGGGTCCTACAAATCAGGATTGAGAAACTCTGATTTGGACAATCCTCCTTGAGCCAATATCCATTCAGATCGTGTGTCACCTGTTTGAGAAACTGTTGTGTACAGTAGAAAATCATGTTTAAAAACAATGAGACACAGTTGTGTCAATAAGATAAACACTGAATAAATCGTAAACCAAATCACAATCCTGCTACTGGCCAGGAAAACTGAAATTTTTTTAATTCTATACACATTACAAGTACATTTAATAAAACCCTTTTTAAAAATAAATGATTTATCTTTCTATGTCCAAATAATATTCATGCTTAACTAGCAGCATAAATGGAGAAATCCTTAAGCTATCTGTCAGGAGTGGGACATATTGTGTTAAGTATAGTAAGAAAATATTCAATATGGTTTCATATCATGAGCCCCTTCCCTCAAGCCTTCAAAAGAATGAATCGGGGAAATGTTTTATCTGTTTTTGTGCAAGGAAAATAAATGAGTGCTAATGTAGTTTGTCATGCGAGACACCAGTATATAGAAAATTTGAGGTATACTTTAATATTAAAGATTGATCTGAGCAATATGTAGGACCCATCACAGTCATTACTTGTTTTCCAGAACCAGTGCTTGACATGTCAATGTTAATAATTATGCTAATGACATGCTAGATCTTAAGTCTTTGCTGAACCACAGATGTATTTACCATTTTATGCCAGATGCAAACAGCAGAGAGACGTAGTGGTAAGCAAAAAGAATAACTAATCACCACTAAACCTGTCCTTCATTTAGATGTTATGTCTGACTGAACCCATGACTTGGTTGGCATCTCATCACGATGGAGTAATGAAAATGCAAGAGGATTAAATAGTCCGCAGGTTATCACATTTACTTGTTGAATTCAAATGATTGTAAAGCCAGCTATACCCAAGCACGTATGGATGACTGAAATCAGAATGAATTGACGATGTACTTATGCATTTAACAGGTTTAAGAGGATCAAACTTGCTAATTATCCAATTCCTAACATTTACATTTCAGGCCTGAGGAATGAAATCTAAACTTTCATTGTCCGTGGGGTTCTTTATTTAACAATTTTACCTTAAGCAGTAAAGTTATATATCAGCATCAACACACATCGCATGAGTTATCAAAATGCTTATTATAAAATAGGGGTTTAATACAGCTGCACTACTTGTGTAATGAATGCAATCTCTTATGAACAACTACTCACCAATCTGAGAGGGAGTCAGACCCTTTTTTGCCAGTTTGAAGATCTGCTCTTTGACATCATCAGATGTGAGCTTAAGCCACTATAAATGGAAAAATTTGGATTATAAATTTGTACACTAGCTCACTAATGAGCTAGTTACAATGAATTTCTGGAATGCAATTTATATACTCACAGTGGGAACACTGCGCCTGTAGGGCAGAGCTGACTGGGACAAGCCCTTTCTGTAAAGGAGAAAAACATGCAAAGTCGATTACAACTTGATGACAAAAAAAAAACGTTTTGATGATATAGACAGGAATTGGACATCTTAACATGACCAGAAAGAAAGAAAAGCTGGAATATCTAATAACAGGAAAACGGGCCGGCTAATGCTAGGTTCATACTATAGACACGACATGGATCGTAATCATATGCTAATGTTTTCAATTTGTTAATACTACCATCAGTTGAAAATATATTATACATTCATTTTAATACTTTATAGTGTGGCTAAGAATAATTAATAATAAAAAGCGCTATGTACACAAAAAGAAACCTCAAATGTGCTAACTTGCTAACGCAAACTAGCTTGAGATGCACGTTCACTGGTGTAGGCGTTTATTAAAGCATTTTTGCGTGTTGACACTTTAATTACAAACTTTTTTCGGTAACTTGGGAAACAAAAGATGTTTTAAATCTATATCTCGCAACTAAAACCGATATTCCGTCATTAAGACAAAGTTTAAACGATTAAAAAAGAGCTCACCCGGGAGCGTGCATGCGACCCATGATGGCGGTAGAGGAAGAGAGGCCGCACACGCGACAGAAAATGGTATTTTGCGCTTGCGTCGGAAGTGACGCAAGCACGCAGGAAGCACCCGTAGTCTAGCCAAAAACAAAAGGGCTTACAAACCAGACATTACAAACAATGGAGATGGAAATCACACGAAATTATATCGGGTTTATTTAGATTACTATTAATGTATCACCAAATCTCATTATAAGGTTCTCTGTCAAAATGTCGTAATTTCTGTTAGATTCCAGAAAAACTATTGGCACTATTTAAAAGGATATTGCTTCGCCATAATGCGCTTTTATTATTCTGGAGATTAAAATAGAATAAACTACTGGTTGACATTGAGCAAAAAATTTAATTTAACAGTTTTTGTTTTTTATTAGGTAACTGCTTCTTCAGTACAGAATTGTCAGAGATAAACTTTCAAATGCATGATTGCGTTGTAAAAGCATGCAAGTCACATACTTGTATCAAAATAATGTTGCTACCCACCTTTTATACTGCATTTAAGAATTTTCTGTTTAAAATGATAATTAAAAAAAAGAATTACAATGGCCTTGACTCAGCAAACGCAGTAATGCAGGGTCACATTTTTGGATGTAGCCTACTGGAATAAATTTCATTACAGTGATTGTTAGTTTTTATTATTTTTTAAATTTATGATAAATTTCAATGTGCCTGAAAAAAATAAATTAAATACTATTCTTTAAAAAGCTGAAAACTAGGTTTTCCTTTTATGCATGAGAGAGGATAGTGGTTAATGAATTGGTCTGACTTCCAACCTGCATACAAATTAATCTCACAAGTACCAAGCTCTGGAACAAATTATTTAATGCCAAATAAATCCAATTTCAACAAATATTCACAATTTAACACAAATAACTTTTAGTAAGCATAAAAGGATCAAGAAGCTGGCTTGCTACTGCAGTTTCCTTAGGCTTGGTTTTTCTACACGAGTTCAAGATAGAAAACAGAAAGATGTCCGAACGCTTACTCTTCAAAAATTCAGCTGAAGAACTACTCCTCGAAGTTCACACACACACTCTCACACAAAGTGACAGTTCATATTTGTTCAAATTTTTTTAATTTGCTTCAGGAAAAAGAGAAATTACAGTACACACAGATCCATTCTGGCTAAAGGGCACAAATTAATAAATAACTGGCCATGTTAATACATACTCCAATTTATTTGTACAGTCACTTTTTTTAACTGAACCGTTATTTATAGAGTGACACAACAGCTGTACTGCAGATCTTAAAATGCTTTTCAGGTAAATTAATTTTAATTTCTTTTTATACACAACAACATTTTTCTAGTTAGGTGGAGAGAAAAGCAGTTAGCTCTTGCTCAGGATCTTGTTCCCTTTTTGAAAAGATGTTTTACATCAAAGTTGGTGCAAACAACATTCAGAACTATTTTTTTCTCAGTTAAATATAAAACCATAATGGCTCTGGACCTCACTGATAGTTGCTTCTGACTTTTTGCCCAGTAACTTATCACAACGTCATCAAACGACATTGAGGCAGTGGGAGTGAGTGTGGTATTGCAGCATGAACAGAAACCACCTTGTGTCCAGACTCCCAGAGGGACTCAGTTCTTTAGTTCAGGTTTAAAACCACTGAGCTGACTTCTGATCAGAATTATTTGCTTACTGTAATTTTCTTTCAAAACGCAGACAAGAGTGTGTTCTAAAGCTTATTATACAATTTCCCCTTTTACGTGTGCTATGTAAAAACAACAACAACAGAATGAAACAACAACCTAGTAGTGTGCATTTAGTGACAGTCCACTGTTAGAACAATGATGGCTCTTCTCTGACGCCTCGCCTGCTCTGGAGAAACTACTCTTTTGAATCTTTTTTTTTCTTAAACTAAGAAATAGCGCATTGTGATTAAAAATATATACTACTAAGGGCAAGTGGAGTATTAAAAAGAGACTGTGAAAACAAACAAAGGCATCCTAAACTGCTCCCTACCAGGAAAGTGGTTTATTTCTCTGTCCTTTCTGTTAAGTTTGGCACATTTTGGGGAAATCGCAAGGTCACTGTTGATTTTCTTGTAAATGGTGTGTTGGAATATTCTATCCAGAACGGTTTGACGCAAAGCAGAAACCTCTGTTGCCTTCTATAGAGCTATATAGAAAATAAACAAGGAAAGTGTAAAAACAAGCCCCTCTCTTTTCCTTAAAAAATACATGTCAGTCTATATATAATATATACTCTTCTGAAAGTAAGCTGTTTTGGTCCTCTAATATCAAAATGTACAAAACATTACAGCTCTTTGTTATACTTAGAGAGAGACGAGAGATTGTTTGTCACAAAAACAATCTTGATTAGTTTAAAGGTAGAAAGATGAAGTGAAAATGGAGATCAGGTTTCCTTTCCAGGGTTGGTAAAGTGGACTGCTCGGTTGCCCTTTGAAGCGGTGTCTGGAGGAACACATTCATGTCACATGAGAATAAACTGCAGAGTCATATGAAACTAATAAGCAAAACTCATAATAAAATGAATGAGAACCAGGTCAGAGCAACATGTATGTAAGTTTTTCAGCTACAAACACCGTCATGTCTTACTATATGATCTTAATTATGCCACTTATGACAGGATTCATGAGAAAGAAATTGCAGATTTGGTTTGTTCAATTTAAAGAAATAAAAATTCCTGCTTATATTTCAGACATGAAATAGTCATAAATCCCTCATCCCAAAGAAAACCAGAGTCTATCCCCAGAGGCATAAATTCTGACTAGTATCATCTTATGTGTTATGAAACTGAGTCAACCAAAGTTTTCAAGTAAGGTTACATTTCTCAGATGATGTTCGTGCACGTCTTGTCATCGTCTGGACAGGTCAGAAGTATGGAACGGCCGTTAATTTGTACCACTTAACCGTCTCCTTGCTGAGGTCAAAGTCTTTGAGTCTGAGTGTAATACCACCCAGAAAGTAGTTCTCGCGCAGCGACTCAGCACTGAGCACGCTCAGTTGCAGCTCCCGCAGACCAAGCGTTTCCTTGCTGTAGCCGCTGTACACCAGCTGAGGGAAGGAGAAGATGGAAAAATGACAACGGTGAACGTCACTTTGTTCCTTTTTCATCAAAACAAAACCCAAACAGTTTTTTTTTTAAAGCCGGTCTGTGTTCTAACTGTTTTAGCGTTTCCATACCATCTCATTAAAAGTGGGATTCCTGGTTTTCCTGGAGATTTTAGTCTTGCGTTTGGAAGTCTTGTGTGGATCTGGAAGCAGGTAGGTTTTCACATATGGGTTGGGATCTGTTCCATCTTCAGAAACCTGAAAAAAACGTTGAAGGTTTCTTGAATAAAAACTGAGGATCAAATTAACAACGAAAGCACGAGAGATGGGTTTTACATTCAGAGTATTTACCAGGTCTCTGATATGCATGACCATGATGAAGAGTGTGCTATTCCTGTATGAAACTGAGAGCTTTACTTCTCCTTCAACCCTACCAGAGGTGGGACTCAGTGGAGGATCTGCAACAATCAGATACACCACAAAGCACATTTGTTATACAACCTACATATCTTCAACAAGACTTTCAGATCACCAGGTTCGACTACGGTTTAAACATTTCTGAACCACTAATTAATTCTGTCTGTTGACTCCTTAACCTTTAAAGACCCAACCCATGAAAAAGCAGTAAGGAAAGTCAAAGTTTTTGAATACGAGGTCTTTGTCAGTTCAACAAAAAATATATATAAAAGGATAATATTTTCTAGAAATATTTACTATTCATAACCATGTAATATGTCATAATTCTTAATGTAGAATCTTCTGCTTTCTGGTTTCCATTAAAAGAGCAGAAGACAAAAATCTGATTGTGTTTGACAGAATTTTGAGTTTTTACCATAAAATTATGCAGAAAGTCTGAGAAACTAAATGTATCATACATGTTACGCTGGGTTCTTATGGGTTAATTAATGTTGACATTGTTAAAGTGATGATTAATATTTTATCTAAATGATTTAATGAGCCATGATGGAGGAGGGAAAACTCAGACACAGCAGAGATGAGATGAAGAACAGCCGTGAACGGAGCAGGTATTTACCAGGAGCTTTGGGTGTGGCATCTAAACCCTCTGTTTTGTCATCCCGTGCAATTGGATGGAAAAAGGTGTAGATCAGGTCACACTACAACAAGATAACGTGTTACTCGCCTTAGCACTAAAACGTTAGTGTGCTGATACTGTGTGTGGGTGTGCGTACCTGGGTGACCTCTGGAGAGCTCCTCATCAGATTGTCGACGTAGCTGTTGAGCTCTAGCTTCCTCTTGGTTGCCACTTCTTTAATGTGGGTGCGACCGAGCACCATTTTGTTCGGAAAACTACAGATAAACGGAAAGTCAAAGTATTAAATGAATATAATTCACACTTACATTTCACCAGCAAAAAAAGGAAGATAAAAAGAAATTGATTACAATTTTGGGATTTTTTTTTTACAGTTCTCTGTTAAGACTATAAAATTAGTTGTTAATTAATTGAGGTATATAAATGGAGGTGGTGTCCTACCCGGGAAGCTTCCAGAGAGGAAAAAGGATAGTGAGTTTATTGTGAAGCTCCTGAAACTCATCAAAAGTGCGGAAGACAAACTGAGGCTCATTCTGACCTTCCCTGTGGATCCTCACTATGTATGTCTGAGCAGAGAGGACGGAAAGATGATCACACACTGCAGCCGATTACAGACCAGTGAAATGTGACATGAGTTGGAACAAGAAAAACAAACGTAAAAGCCAAACAGCTTAGTGAGGCTCACATAGTGCTTATCAGGGTTGTATCTCTTCTGGAAGGAGAAGATGGAGGCATGGAGGATGCGCCCCTCCTGCTTCAGAGTGTATGTCTTCGGAGAGAAAGACAGGATCGGTTCGTCGTTTGCAGGAAGGCCAGAAAATCTGAGCTGGGCAAGGTTGTGGATGAAGAAGTTGAACTTGGTGGCAATGCTTCCCAAACTGGACTCTATCAGCCTGCAGTAGGGGGAGATTTAAAACAAACATGGAGGCAAATAGATATAAATGGGGCAGTGGTAGGAAATTAAACCAACAACATCCACAATAAGAAATATTTTCCGTCAGCAGTTATTTTAATAAAGAGCGACTGGTTATAAAAAAGGCTTGTGTCAGTTTCTACTTGTAAGCCTGCTCTGCCATCTGCTGGACATGTTTGTGGAAAAAAATCTCCTGATATGAACAAGAGATTGCACCAGATTATAGTCACATTTCAGTAATAATGACAAATTTTCATTGTTTTGCTTTCTTATCTGTCTCCACAGAGAGAATGGAAGCCAATCAACTGACCTTGTAAAGAAGATGGTGGCCTCAGCATCTGTGTTGTGGGGCTGCAGGGCGTCAAAAACATACTTTAGATCCTGAGAGCCTGTCAGCTCCGGGAGGCCTGATGACATCATCTATGAAACGAACCAAATGGGCACATTTGAAAAAATTCATGCAGTATAGTTGCCCAATAGTTTATTATTCAAAGTATCATCAAATGTCAGTGGATTAGATGATACAAATTCATTTTCTCCTTTGCAGATGCAACAAAAAAAAAGGATTCTTCAAAGAATTAATATCCAAAGTCAGTAGTACAGTGTTATGCTCTTTAAACAGAGCAGTGAATCATTATATTATTAAGACTGAACTGCTTCTTGGTAGCACATTTGTTTTTTCTGGCTTCTCCAGGTGCAAAAAGGAAGAAACATACATCTTAAAAAGGCAAAAATGACCCAAAAACCCAGAAAAAAAGCTTCATCAGCATAAAAGTAAAAATAACAACCAATACTTGATATGAAACAATCCAAAAGGTCAAAAATAAAAGTCAAACAAGTGACACATTATCTTATTCTTTTCAGCCATCTATATGAGTTTTATAGAAGAAGTGTGTGTGTTCAGTTTAACCAGAGAGAGCAGGTTGAGGAAAAGCCCAGAGTGCTTGCGAATGAGGTTGTAGGCCTGGCAACACAGGTCTACGAAGAGCTGGAAACGGCTGGTCGGACGCTCGCCGCCATTAATGACGTACGCCATGTCAGACGTCAAAACGAATGGAGCTCGATCTCTGAAAAAAGGAGGGAATTAAATGTCACCTCAGCATCTGATACTGGCTGAATGAAAACTTTCTATAATTAGTTCGGAACAATTTCAAGATGATGTATTAGGATTTAAAACCCTGCAACACAGAATCATTTCCTGCTGAAATCAGCTGATACAGGACGTTTAGCTTACACTCCGATAACAACACAGTAATAAAAAACACATTCTGATCCACCCAGATAGAGAAACCTTCAAACCCTGATAGCACAGAACAGCATGCGTCTGAAAATTATGTGCACATGTACAAATGTGACCTCATTATCACCTTTTAAAGCTGCCAAGCATCTGGGCATGGCCCAGGAACTTGCCAAAGTCAATGTGAAACATGTGACCAGTGGAGCGTAGCATGATGTTGTCATTGTGGCGATCACAGATGCCCAGTACATAGGTTGCAACACAGCATCCAGCACAGGAGTAGATGAAGTTCTCTGATGCCTGGAAAGATTAAGGAGAGAGTAATGACAGTAAATGACTTCTGAATTAGTTTGGATGAGTAAGATAATTTGATATTTAAATGTTCGAAATATTTTTTCAAGCTGCCAAAGTTTAGGGTCAGAATTTATGTTGTAAATTTTTAGGGTCAGAGGTTGAGTAATGAGTTTAAAGTTTGTGCATTACTTCATTATTTTTATGTATTGACTAATTTTCAAACAAGTTCACACAGTTTGACATCTTCGTGTTTATTAAATGTGTACTGTTGAACTGAATGCTGAGCGAAGGGCCAAACGCTGCAGCTTTAAGGATAAAACACAAGTAAATGTAAAAAGTTATTTTAATTATTGTTTAACAGCTAAGACAGTGTATTTTTTCTATCAGGGCAAATAAAATGTTGATATATATATATATATATATATATGAGTTTCCAGCGGGCCAATTT
>JBAMHX010000011.1:11137434-11162361 GCA_037177515.1 Pseudomugil tenellus
CTGTGCCCAACTACACTACAGCAGTTCGACTGCACTTATCTATGATGTCTTCTACTGTTTGATTTAGTGCTTGTGTTGTTCTTATTCTCAGATGCAAGTCGCTTTGGAGAAAACTGACTGTGATGTAATGTAATAATGTGCAGTATCTTTTTCCTTTGAAAACTACACCAATGTAGCTGCTCATATAACATTTTGTGAAGTAGGAGTCTCACATACGATACCTTCACCATCAAGATACTCCAAGCCTGGTTTTCCTTTGAGGTACTTTAGGTCTTGATAACTTTTTCATAGATTTCTAACTTTAGGATTTTTATGTATCCCCAAAATACTATGTGAAAAGTGTCATTTCATTTGGAGTATAACATGACATCACACACAGTCTCTCTGTATTGATCTCCAGCTCTGTCTTCACCAGCCGGTTCGGGTGTGTGTTTAGGTGCGTTCATATAACTGGCAGCCTCCTCTCTTCACAGTGCTTAGCCCTCCCTTGCTATACAAGGCTCCAGTAGATAAATGGCATCTTATCTTTTCGAAGCAAAATTAGCAGAAAATGGAACAAAGCGTTCAGCTGAAGATGACCATAATCCGACATTGTTGTTTGCAAAGTTGACAGATAAAGAAAGTCACCAAACTGACTTAACATTGGCCTTATGTCCCCATATATGATCTTTGTTTATGTGTGTTCCAGTCACTGTTAAAATAAAAGAGTGTTGGCTCTTCTACTTACAAGCTCTCCCCTACTGATACTAAAGAAAACAGAGAGAAGCGCTGCAAACGGAGTGAACGCTTCATATTTCTATAGTGGAAAGCAGTGCCAGAGATAAAAGGCTACAGTTTGACTCAGAGCTCTTCTACTGTAAGAAACAACTTAAACACTATAAGTTACTTCCACACAGCCCACATAATAGCTTTTTGCTCATTGTGTTTCCACTTTGCACATTCATTTGCAGATGAGGCGAGTGGGGGTGAGAGGTGGAGGGACGTGTGACTCATGACACTTTGTTTTCCTCTACAATCAGTACTTAACATCGAGCTTTTGGGGTTTTAAGTGGGGTTTTTTTTTTAACTTTACGTTTTATTATTGCATACTATTCTTCACTGAACATTTTTATTAAGGCTGTGGGAGGCAGAGGGGTCATGACTTTATCTCTATCTCTCTTTAACAAACAAACCACATGGCTTAGTCCTTCCAACTGCTGAGCCGAACTTAACATAAGCAATGCTCTTGCATCCATAGATGCAGCTACCTCTTACACGTGTATTACATACATTCATTTTCTATCTGCAGTTACCATCTTTTGCTAATTTCATTGGCTTCTCTCTTTGAAGCATCCTTCGCCTCCCCCCCCCCCAAAAAAAACCCTTCACATGTCACATTTTTCTCCCACTATTCTTATCCGTCTTCCTACATTTCTCCCATCCTGCACCTCTTTGTGCATTCTTTCTCTCTTTTTGCATTTCTTTAATGCACAGACCCCCCCTCCACCACTCCCTTTCCCCCTCCCCACCTCAGCCACAGAATGCAAAGAATCCCATTAGCTGTTTGCAGCCAAATTCAAGAAGAATCAGTCTCCTCCTTCTGTGCTTCATCTCTGTAAAAGAGGCTAAAGGACCTCAGAGCATGACATCAAACCTTTTCACCAGATTAGCGATATAATGAAATTATTCATTATTGACCCAACAGCAATGCTGAGCCGAAAGAGAAGCTCATATTTTCTTGAAATATTAAATATCAGCTACAGAATGTAGATATGTTCACAGCACATAACTAAATTACAAAAAACACAGATAGGAGGGCACGAATCAGAGAGGAAAACTGAACAAAAGAAAAAAAGAGGAGAAAAGACAGAAAAACAACACATTTTATTTTAATCTCTGATCTCTGAAAATATGACAAAGAATTAAGAAATTCGGATGGGCAACCAAGTCAGGCATTTAGAGGATGGAAGAAGGGGAAAAGGGTGGACGAACACAAAAGCAACACTGAAGCAAAAAATGCTGAATGAAGCATGTGAAAGGGAAGGGCCATTCCTGTCCTCTCCATTACTCCTTCTATCCAACAACTGTGGCCTTTTGTTCTTGAGAGCATAATTGTGTCCAATCAAAGAAATTCAAACTATGTGGGTCAACACTGCTGAAAACACAGGAAGTTACTAGAAAGCAACCAAATAGAGAATATAGTAGGATAGAAGCACATTTTGGAATCAAGCCAGTCAGTGGGAATAAAACCGGAAAACAGGTAAAGAAACAATGACGTCAGGAAGCTTGCAAAGTAAACCTGGGACGTAAGCTGAGGGAAGTAGTAAATATGGGTCTTTTTTAAAATGACCAATGTAGAGAGGAGACTGAGTAATTAAGACATTACATATGGTCACTAATATCGCCTGAAAAAAACTAAATAAGTGATTCACAACGACAACGGTGCGACACACAAATGCAAGGCGTGCTCACGTTTGTCCTGAGGGACGCAGGCAGCGCTGAACTTAGGTTACACAGTTGGGATAATATGCCTGATAAAAGAAATTAGAGGTTGGCCAACAACCTCACACATGGCAGTCTCAGAAGTTGCAGTTATGTGTGTGGATAAAGAAGGGTCAGCCTAGCGCAGCTACCCAAACTATAATATCGGAGTTAAGCATTGAACGACAAACTCAAATTTATTCATAAAGACTTTAAAACATCTGTTGATGGAACAAAGTGCTGTACAAAAATCAACCATAGCAACAAAAAATAAAAAAATGCTTCTAAAAAACTATACAAACAATAAACAACTCCAAAGAATAAAAGCAAATAAAACCATAATAAAATTAATTAATGAATAATACATAAATCCAATAATAAAACCTGCAGCACACTAAAAAAAGATAAATAAATAAAAATGAAAAAAAGAAAAAAACCTAAATCCCTTCTGCCCAAAATGGCTACCCAATAGAGGAGACAAAACATATTAGCATTTGTGCAAATAGGGAACAAGGTATATGTTCCATGACGGGAAAAAGGATAAGAAACATAATGTGGGAGGGGTGAAGGGCTTGGCAGCTGTGAATGTAGCTTCCTCCTCCAGACCTTATCTGAATTTAATGCTGCTCACTATTTAAGACAAGTAGATGAAAAATCTGACAAATTTCCATTACTCAGATATTATTATTATTATTAACAATGTCCATTCTAGAAAAATAAACAACTAAAACAGCAATTTATTTTCTTTTCTTTCATGACGTCCATCATTTAGATATATTCAATCCAGCAGCACATGATGTAAAAAAACTCAGATACACACTCATGTTTGATAGTTCATACGCTTAGCAAAATCTCATTCTTTGGTCACTGTTTATCTCCTTACCATCACAGGTGAAAGTCACGGGTTGCTTAGATTCAGAGATTTCAATAGAAACCTTGACAGAGCAGCTGTTGTCTCCCCCCCCATCTCTCTGGGTTATGACAGGGCTGAGGACGAAGCCAGGGTTGGTTGAAATGTCACCATGAGGAAATCTGCAACGCAAGCTGTAGCGGAGAAAAACAAAGACAAAAAATAAACAAAATAATGGAAGGGAGAAAAAAAACAAACACAAAAAGCAGAAAGAGTCCAAACTTTTCCCTTCAATGTTTTGATGTTAGAGAAAATACATGAGGAAGCAAAGACCAGCCAGGATCGTGAATCTGATCATTTGGATGAGACTACTGGATGCAGAATGATCAATGTAACAGGAAAAGGCTAAATGAACACTGAAAAGGCTAAAATAAATACCTCTGGCATTTAACTGTTCAATAAAAAGAAAATAGCCTTCATATATCTATTAATATAGTACATGCTTTGGTGATTTTTACACAGTTGCCCGATGAAACAACATAAAATAAATAAAAGCCCCAAGAAAAGAAGTAAACATGCAATTATGTGGTTATGTGCATGAGTACATCTTTTCACACAAAAAGAAATTAGTTTAGCTTGTTTTAGTTCAATGAGACTGATTTAGAGCCATAAGCTTGCTATTATTTCAACCACAGGTGGGTATTGATGTATGTTTGACATGACAACATTAAAAACATTTTTTAAATGAACCAAATGCAGAGAAACATTCGTAATTCTGCTGCCATTGTTCATGTTCCTGTCAGCACTGCCCAGCAAAGTACACATATCACAATATGTCACAGAAGCCAAATGAAAAGTTATCTGTAAGGCCAACAGGAAGGATCTTACGTTGCTACGTCTTTACAGAAGGCGACAATCTCCAGGTTCTGAGCGTCCTTTTCCTCCAGTGCGACATTTTTCACCAGACCTTTTCCCTTTTCCTACATGAGCAAAAGAGTCAGAAAACACACAAAGATGTAGATTAGAGTAATACACGACCCTAACCTGCTTTACACAAGAGCAGCCCAAACGGAGACAAGCAGGACAAAAAAAGTGACCAGAAGTGTAAAGTCTTTTTAAAATTGACAGAGTGCACACACACAAAACTTTCTTACAATGGCTAAACAACACTGTAACAATACTGAGAGAGAGACAGAGAAAAAGAAAAAGACAGAAAGAAAGAAAGAATAATTTAACTAGCTTACACAGGGTGTATAAGCATGTCTCTGAGGGTAAAGCAGGAAAGAAAACAGCAATAAATCTCAACCTCTTTATATTGATGTCCAACAGAGAAAGTAATGGGTAAAGATTTAATTAAGGTCCAGTTCTTTTAATCTTAAACTTAGAATAAAGTAGCTCAGCCCTGCCAACTGGTTATATCTGATACCCGCTTTCAAGAAAAGTGGGGAAAGTTTAATTAATAATGAGTTGCTAAATTTAACCCTTTACCAACAGATGTACCAGTTAAAACTTTCAGTGTTTTTGCTGAAAATGACTTATTATAGTAAGAAATTGATCATTTTCTATTAAAAAATACACAGAGACTTAAAACTATGAGAGTAAGTGATGCACTTCATTGAAGCTTTTCATGGGCACGTGACCTCCAAGTTTCACGGGGAGATGCGGAAATTTTTGCAATTTGAGCTTCTACCTCAAAACCGAATGTCTACAATCACTGACAAAATAAAGAAAAAACTTTATTCGTTTCTTGTTGTTTGTTTTTTGTTTAGATTTTCCAAATAAGCACGTTAGTAATTGACCACAAAGAACATTATTCTATGGGCTTTATCTATTGTATATTAAAAATAATTAATTTCTTATAGCATTGTGGAAACATTTACAACTTCCTAGTAAATGTTGTTGAACAGTACATCAGAAAGTTTCATAGGTCTTGAAGGATATTCTTTCATCAAGTTATATTTCTTTTGGATAAAAATGTTTAGGAACTTAGTTGAAAATACTACAAAAAAGGTTTCTGTTTTACATTCACACATACACCAAGATAAATCCTGAAAACAGCTCCCTTGAGATGTACTCCAAGAGACTCCTGGAGGTTTGGTAGCTGCCGGAAACTCTGTTACACTCTGCTTTTTACTGCTGTCTTACTGCAAGCGGCTGAGGAATGTGCTTCCTGTGGCACAGGAAATAAGAAGTGAAAGGGTCCCTCCTCTTTTCCCTGCTATGCTTTGGACTGTCTGCAAACATGCTCAGTCACAGCTCAGAAATCTGTGTCTGACATCATTTCCAAGCAGGGCCAGAGAAGTGCATAGATGGAGCGGAGTGAAAGAAAAGGGATGGAAAAATGTTCGGAATGCCATCATGACAGTTTGTTTCTCTGCTCAGAGTGCAGAACTGACTTGTGTCCAACAATGGAGACAAATTGATAACTAGAAGCATTTCCAAAAGCACTCTTAGCAACAGCTCACTACGTATCAGGTCAACTTCTACGTTTCTTTTTCTTGCTGGGATAAGCTCCAGCTTCCTCTCAATCTACGCTTGTAACAGATGATCGGCGATTAAAAAGATTCCCACAAATAAAATGTCTCAGGTTTCCATTTGAGATATACGAGTAAGTTCAATGTGCCTACAACTGTGACCAAATGAACAGTGTAAAATCACTGTTTTGCTGCTTCCTTTTCTTGTATGACAAACCTTGTAAATAATTTTGTAAATAATTTTTTTTTTTTTGGGTTAAAATAACATTTCATAACAGTACAGAGCTAAGAGCAGACAACATCTTAGAGCAGTAATGTGTGATTATGTGACCATCCTGCAGCCTTTCTCCAACACGACTGAATCCAACAGCGGTGTCATGTGACCCAGCTCTGCAGAGGCCTGGTAACGAGCCATTCATTTGATTCAGGTGTGTTGCACAAGGGTTTGTTGCCTTCAAGTGGTATGGGAATTATGGAAAATACCACTTGCCGAGGTCAAATTTGCACCCTGTTTAGTCGTAATTTCCACTGGAGAACTCAAAGATTATTTCGATATCCGAATCGCCGAGAAGAAGTTAGATTTGACCTTTTAAAGTGGACTGGTTCTCATCTCATGATTGGTATGGAAACGTATTTATTTAATATTACTGTAACCTTTTGTTGCACAATTTAATAGCAAAGTCCAAAGAAATAGTTTATTTTATTCCATTATTAACTCTTGCTTAGTGGAAAATAGACACATTCTGAGATCTAAGTGTAATGGAAAATAGAAAATACTATGAGGGAGACAGAGAGAGGTGGGGGTGGGAAGGGCATGGCAGAGTCAGAAAACAAAAAAGGAAGTTGATAAACTAAGAACAGTGGATCATTGGGCAAAAGTGAAAAAGGTGTAAAGAAAAAAAACAGGAGCAACGACAGTCAGAGTGTTTATTTTTGAGGTCCGATTATTTTAACAAAAACAAACACAGATAAATAGTTCAATAAAGAACACTTAGCTAATGAACACACAGAGACATCACCAGCAGGCCGTAGAACATGACAGACCTATCTTTGCATCTTTCTATCCATTCAGTTGGACAGACTGGGAACTCCTGAAGTCATGGGAACAGCTTCATGTAATTCACACACTAACTAATCTTTCATCCTTTCTCTGCACATACTGCAGTGTGCAACAACACTCACTGCAGTGCCAGGAACACAATGTGCAATCTAAAGGAAAGTTATTTCAAGTAAAGGATGTTGCTGCACAAAAAGCACTGCATGACTGCTGGTAATACACCGATCTGCCACAACATTACAACCACTGGGCATTGTGCAACTTAGACTTGTTGAGCCATAGCAACGCTGGCTCATGAGGGAATGAACACAGAAGCATGATGGGACACATCCCAGGCATCAGCTGGATTAACATATGTGGAACAGGGTCAACACTTTGGGCATGTGTCATGTTCACTGAGCTCTTCCTGTTCAGTTCAGTGTGTCTGGACACATTTTCCTGTCAGGAAACTTTTAACTCACCAAAAGCGGCTGCGTCACAGAGACATAAAGCGTGTGTATGGTTTCCAGCAATGTTTAGTTGAGTAAATGTGAGGTAGCATCTGATTAAAGATGTGATTAAAAACTCCACCTGGTGCAAAAACCCTCCCACTGTAGAGGGGTAGTAACAGGGACATAGTTTGATTTTTGGGAGTAAAGCAACTGATGAAAATATTACCCAAGATATGCAGACATTTGGAAATGTTTGTTACATCAAGTGTCCACCACTGAATAAGATGCAAGACTGTGTGAGTGGGTCTGGGTGAAACCTCTATAAAGGGGAATACCATGATGTGAAACATGACTTATAATAAATAGCTAAAATATTATTTGTCCTGCAGATCTGGAAAGTAGATAAAATGCTACTGTCTGTAATGCTTCATTAGAAACATTGATAGGCATCGTCTGAGCTACTAAAGTAAATGGCAGAACAACGTGGCAAAAGGGCAAAAAATGCTGAACTTTGTCAACGTTAGATAAAAATGACTCCTTTCCACTTGCTTCAATATGAAAAAATAAACAAGGCCTATGTGATGGCTAGGGATATATCCCCGAACGCTCCGATCCTCCAATTCCCCAATCCTTGAATAGACACAATACAATAATATAAAGCCGCACATGTTCAGTCACAAAGCTACACCTGGTGTTAAAATTATGAACCAGCCTCCTACAGAATATAGCAGAACGCATCCCAAACAGCCTGCAAATGTACTCTGGGATCAGGTCCGAATGCCAGGGCACAGTGGCACCAAATGGAAAAAGAGGTAAATGAACTTCAAAGGTTACGTCTCTCAACCTTTTTTTTTTATATGTTCATATTAAATAAAAATCTATTTAAGGTTTTGATGCAAATCCTACATAGAAGCAAAAATAAAGCTTTGAATCCTAAATTTACCTTGTCAGAGTTCTCATAATTACACCAGTATCTTTAACTTTAATCTTGTAATATGAGAAAATCAATTACACTATTCTAAACAGAGATGTGTAGTACGTTCCTTCCAGCATGGCATGATTGATTATTTTATTGCAATTTGCCATCCGTCCAGACAGACAAGACACATGAGCTTGTTAAAAGTCTTTTCCACATTGATCCAATGTACTGGACCTATTTGGACTAATGCCTCTGTTGGTACGACTGTTTTCTGTACAGGACGATTGTTTTCGTGGTCATGTGTGTCCTACATCTCTGTTGGCCCCAACTGGCTCCAGAGTGAGACATAATCAATTATATACATGTGACTGCTGCTTTGACAGAATGACATAGATGTAAAACTATTCACAGTTTTTGGTGGACAGGGGAGAACTAGAGCATTAGATGACTTAATATTTCAGACATCTGTTTTTCAGCTGTTTGTTGACAGAAACTAAACCTTCAGCAGTTTGTTTACAAAATACCTGCATGGTGTCAGTAGTTGCACATTTGGCTACTGTGTCTGGCGGGATAAAAACCATTTACAAGAAGACAGATTGGGAATGAAAAAGTAATAAACCAGTGTGAGCTTCTACTTTGTTGCTCTACGTGTGCAGAAACCATGAAAACATGTCTGTGCAAGTTTCTTCTTTAAGAGATTTTGACATTGATGTTAAGTTCACTGTAGCGGATTTGGCAACTCATGTTCTGTGACCTTATCTGCAAACGTTTCCAACAATGTTGTCATCCAGAACTAGTGCTGATTACAGTGTTCATATCTGATGAAGTGCAACACTCCCAACAAATCCAGGAAATGTGATGCATAGGAATGTTAAAGTGTGGGGACTCGAACAGACCTACAGCAACAGCACAGATGGGGTTCATAACAAAGAAATTACTTTTTTTTTTGGAGAATTTGGTGGTGTTTATATCAACAATTCCTATTTGCACCAGTCTATGATTTACTGGCAATAAAGGGAAATAAATCTATGGCATGTTTGAACGATAGCTTCTCCGTCTCTTTGTAGTTGTGTTCCTTCAGTCAGATCTGCTGATCTTGATCCTCTCCAGTAAAATGATGAGTACTTCACATGTCTAATGGATACTAATTGTGGAAACACATCCACACTGTGTAAAAAAGCTGTTAGTCTGACTACAACTGACAGCAAAATGCAATGAGGATCCTCACACTGATGTTAAATGGAAAAAGGTAAACAAGGTAAATAGCAAGTCTGATTCATTACTATGATAATAAAAATAAATTACTGCAATTACAGACAAATTATTTGTCCCATTATGGACTTTTTATGTAATGCAAGTATAAAACACTGTAGGTGTTTTATATTAAATGATACGCAACATGGGAATTTGGACTTTTGTGTCCACAGTACACCAGCAACATAAGAGGTTTCTTTGGATAGAAAATGCTGCCTTAACATTATCTGTCATTTTCATTTAGACACTTTTACATTAACCATCTGATAATACTCTATGGGACATGTTTATGTCTATGGGCATTTGACTATTACGGCCACAGTGAATCAATGTCTGTGTACACTGGCTCCTCTTTTGACAGTAACATTTAAGCTACTTTGTTTTATCTTACAACACTCCGTATATATCGGTCATATCTTACAGTATGTTCTAAGCAGAAACAATACAGTTTGCAGACAGCAACCTTGTAGACATTAAGACATTTTCTTAATATTAAAAAAAAAAGTATTCAAAGTTTAACGGAGAACAAATGAATACACAAGAAGTGACTGAACACAATGGCTGAAGATAAAGGTCAATTAGAACGGAAACCTGTGGTTGGTGGTAATACCATACCATTAGTTTCAGTAGCAGTTACTGGTCATCTTCACAGATCAGTATTAACTGACTGCAAAAAAAAAAAAAAAAAAGAAGACACATACACGCAGCTGATTTTTCTTGAGAATTTATACCCATGAAAAAACACACAAACGGTTGGCTGAGGTGCCTCTAACACACACCATCATGTATTGGCTCAATTATAACAGCACTATTAGCTGGACAGGAGAGTTCCTTAATGCTGACTTACCCTTACACGCAGCTAGCTCCCTTATTGGTTTTGAAGCGCATCAGTGAAGGGTTAACTTAATTCCACTCGTCACTTCTGTTTTTTCAAATCAAATAAGCTCATCGTCAGAGCCAAGTGACCTTTGGTGTCATATTAAGAAAACCCCTTCAGTTGTTCTAGGGCGATATGTTGGGGCGAACAATCCAAAAACATAGTGCTGAGGGAAATAAAAAGCAGATATTTAACACTCAGTCTGAAAAATATTTTTAATGTACTGGAAGCAAAAACGACAACAATCAGTGTTTATAACCATGCAGCAAATGCTGAGAGGTGCTTTTGCAGGAATTACCCTCAGAATATTAACTTTAAAAGACAGCAGACATGCAAGGGTTCTTGTCACCTAAAACATTTTGGCTGCTTACATTGGCAAAGTTTTCTATGAATTTGCTTTCACAGCAAGAAAAGACTCAGAGAGGCTCTGAAGTTTATATCTGAGGAACCAGCTGCTCCGTAAAAACTACTTCTTCTTTCAATAGGGAACCAACTGACAGCTATCAATACATACTTCCTATGATAAACTAAAACCCTGGTTCAACCACTGAAGCTCGGTGGACAAACCAATTTTGAATCAGAGTCAAATTTCTCAGTTATGTATAAATAAAGGCCTCTTGTTTGTTTCATTGTGTGCATTATTACAGTTTCCACTCGCTTTTCCATCCCATTTCCCATAACAGGACTCTGAATGTAGATAAACAATATACTTTTGGAGATCAAGAGTTGTTTCCCGCATATTTGACAGGAATTCATGGCACATCTCTGACCAACAGCATCCAATAACGTCATATTTTCCCGTTGGGTGAAAATTTAGAGTGTGTAATGGTGTAGCGTTTCACACTTGTGCATAAGGTGTAATTAGAGTACAATAAAAGAAAATTAAAGAGTGTGAAGGTGGGGGCGTATTAAATGGCTTCTGGAGGTTTCAAAGTCTAGTATGAAAGTATGTGACTTTATTAGATGAAAAAACATGTACAATACAGGTTTCAGCCTCTCTCTCCAACTCGATTTATCCCGCTCTCAGGGCCACAATTTAAAATATCAGCACGAATACACACAAAAACGCTGGGTCAGATATACAAACTAAATGTTCCAGTGTGTTCAAGCATCACATGCAAGGGTCCAGTTTCAATCTATGACAATCAGTGAAAACTATCAACAAAAATTAAACTAAATAAAATAAACATTCAGAATCTATACAGTTTAAACAATTCCTGGTGTTGATGGTGGAATAAATAACACGCAAAAAGTGTTACAAGTTACACACAGAGTTAATGTAAAGACTAAGAAAAAAAGACAATGCAAGCATAGTCAGCGTGGGTGAGTGTGTATGGGGTAGTTGATAGCATTTGCTACCAAAAAAAAACCCGAAAACAAAACAAAAACACCAACAGCAAAAAAAAATAAATGTTGAAATAGCAACTCTGGTGGGGCACAGAACTGAAATAGAGAGAAACAACAACTGGGTAAAAAGAAAAAAAAACATGTGAGGGAGAATTCCTGGTGATTCATGACATTTGCTGTTACAAGCGGGTCACAAAAGGAAACTGGGCCTGAGCTTATTTTTTCCTCTGTAGATCCGAACACAGTACTTCTCAACACTGTTCCTGAAACATCCTTTCTCAACCAAATGACCCATAAACCAGCAGTGTCAATTCACATTTATGTCCAGGGGCAATATGAGGCACAATCTGTTCTCCAGTGGGTTGGACCAGTTGACACTATACTGGTAATATGGACACCATATTAACCTTTAAACAACATTTTCTCTTTGGAAGTAAAAAGTAAAAAGAACATTGTCAAGATTTTTACATTTCATGAACTATCGTTTAGAAAACAACTTAAAACAATTTACATATCTAGTTAATATTTACATATTTCAATATTATGATATATAAAATACAATATTCAAATATACATTTTTAAACATATACGTTACATAACATTGTATAATTTTATTTTACAAATTTCTATATATTAAACTATCTATTAATATCTCTATTTAATACATCTTAAATACGTTTTCAGCTTTTATTTATGACATTGTGTACATATATGATAAATTTTCATATTTACATCAAACCTTCTAGATATGGATCTATAAAACCGGTCTAATATCAGGTCTAATATCATCTATTATGAAATAGAATTTCACATAAGTCCAGTATTTCACATAAAAATCAGAGTAACTTTTCCAGATCTAGAAGATTTTTAACAACCTGAACTGACTCACGTCATAATACTAAATGAGGTCAAGAAAGGAGTTATGTCCGTTTATTTACTTTCTCAAGTACCTCCTGTAGCATCTCAAAGTATTGCAAAGGGTATACGTACCTCCATTTCAGAAACACACTTCTAAAAAGGCATTTGTCTGGAAAAAAGAGATGCTCTTACCTCAAATATATCAGTTTACACGTATGCAACTTGCAGTCACCATGCAGCTCAGGAGTATAAATGTATGCTGATGAAAGTCTCATTACACTTTTAGAGGTAAGCAAAGAAGTGTCTGATGTCTGAATCGATACTGAATTTCAACACCAGCTTGCATTAGTTAATTAAATGCCCACTAAATGTCCCACTAAGACTCACTAAATATTATTTACATTACAAAAGCATTCTTAATAGGGCTGTGTATCAGCGAGAATCTAGCGATATGATGTGTATTGCAATACAGGGGTAGCGATAAAATATATTGCGACATATTGTGATGCTATCAACAAGGCGATAAATTGCAATTTTTCTTTACTAGAATTTAATAGTAAGAAAACTCAGAGCTAAGTAAATAAGAACAGGGGATGGTTTTATCCCCCCCCCCCCATTTTATTTTAAAAACACTGTGTAAAAGATTAATAAAGAAATTAAAATCTGCCTAATGAGTAACCCAATGCTCATAAAAAGATCAATACAGTTCTTTTGCATATTGATATATTCTTAGTCTTAATTCTTAATGGCAAGAAAAGTGTCATTTTCTTTAACAAATTGGCAAATCTTTTGTAATTTCTCAGAAAAAAACAACAAACACACACACATTCACACAAAAACACCCTCAAAATAATAATTTGCCATTGCTGTGCAAAATACTGATCCACAGACAAAAAAGCCACAAGATATTTACCTCATCTAAAAGTAAAAAGAGGAAGAATAAAATGTTTTTAACCTGATTAAACTGGGGGTTTTCAAAGGAAGTTCATGTCAGGTCTGTGAAATTTACATTGTTTATGGTCCACAGAGCTTAACACTTCTGCATCTTCTGAGCTATGTTGTCAATGTAACAAGACAGCCTCTATAGAAGGGAAGAGGAGACTATTTCTGACTGTAGTTACCTCTTCATGTAGCCACTATGACTCGAGTTTAGCTTTATTCCATCATTCTTGATCTAATTATCTTTAGAATAAAACCCATGTTATTCTTTCTGTATCACACTGCCATTTTGCCCACACTGAGCATTTGAAGCTTAACTTATCATTAACAGGTACAGGAAGCGTTTACAACCTACGTGCATAAAATGCACCATCTTACAGGTACCAAAAGTTCAGCTGAATATGGTATGTTCCTTTCCTAAGCTTATACAAAAATCGAGATGGCACTGCAACTCATAAGAAAGGTTTTGCTAGAGGATTCAGTTGGCACAATAGGGCAGAAGGAAACCTGTACAGACTTGTTCCTGTTCATGACTGCATGAAAGCCAGCAGATGAAACAAGGGGAGGATGCAAACACACAAAGCACCATGTCCTCATTTTGCACAAAACATTAGAATGTGACGAATGGGGGATTTAAAAAGTGAGAGTGCCAAACTATATCTGACACACAAAACTAAAGGTGTTCAAGTGAAAAACATAATAGTTTTCCCACCAAGCAGAAACCTCTGTTGGAAAAAAGTGAAGCCTATGCAGAAGTACTGAGAATTGCAGTTCCACCCTCATCCACTAGGGGCGCCAAAACAGAGCAAATGTTCAGTTTTTAACATCCTAATATTAAAAAAAACAAAAAAATTTACATCAGAGATACAGACCTGATACAAAAAACAAAAAGAAAAAACATTTTAGGTTCAATAGGTTGAGTTTAATTTCATGACAACTGTGAGGGGGTGAATTTTTTCAAACTCATCCATTTAGATGTGATTTAATGGGTATGTTCTTCTAATTGACTGGTATTTAACATCCACAGAAAGAAGCCAGAGTGTAGCTTAAACTATTGATACACAATATGAAAAATTTCAAATGACAACCAATATTTTTCTGCTTCTCATGGCCGATAACCGATAAGTTACCGATATTTTTATGTTTACTATAATCTCTAGCATGTGCTGGATGCAGTGATAGAAAACTGATATTTAAGAAGCTCTGGGGTATCTGTAACACCAAACAAACAGTTTTGGTTCTTCAAATGCTTATTTCTTTCATGTCATTCAAATAAAGTGCATCCCTTTAAATTTCAGTAACAGATGTACGGCTTATCTCCAAAGGTTCCTGCGTTTAAATATGAAGTTATATGTTATCATAATGCTGCGCTGCATCACTATCATTGTCACATGCCCAAACAAATACCGCATCTCCACTCTATCTCCTGACACACACACAAAATTAACCCTAAATAAATATCACTTGATAATATTGACCAGTTTAACGATAAGATATTTGAAAAAAAAAAAAAAGAGACATCTGTCGATACCGATAATAGCACAGATATATCGTGCATCCCTAGCATAAACCCATTTTTAAGTCAGCTAACAGCGCATCTTAGGATTAGCCCATCTACCCCATCATAATTCGGTTAGTTCCCATTAGATCCAAATTAGCTCAGTTAGCTCTTAGCTACAGACAGCTCATAGTTTGATAGATGTTAATAATCTACTCCCAATCTCACAGCCCCTACTCTCAATTCCACATCCTTGATAATTTTTGTACGGCATGCGTGAGGCTGCCAAGATGGCGACAGTAGAAACTGCCCGAAGAATTTCACTTTTGCTCTTCAGAAACGGACTGGGAGGCTTTGTCCATCTTTACACAGTCTATGCTCACCACCAAACAAATTGGAAGGTAGACATAACATGTAGACTTGAGTAAACATGCATTGTTGTCTCAAGGAAAATGTCATTCCTTTAACATGGAAGACACAGTTGGGAGTACAGAATGGACAAAGTGTCTCTGATGAGGATTAAACTGGAAGTCTGTGGTCCTAAACATGGACTTCAGAGAGCAGTCTACTGAAACTGCACGCTACTGGACTAATTTAGGTCCTTTTATGAACTAAGATGTACAATTATTCTCAACATCATCATCAAATCACATCCCATTGTTTTGGTTTCCTGCCACCATAAAATAAATTCTGTAAACAAGAGACGTTTGTTCAAAGTACTACAGCTAATTATTACCTTGGTGTGAGCAACATGCCAAAGAGCTCAAATTGTTTGGCAGTGACAAATGTAAACACAATGAGCAGGAAGTGGATATAAACAGAAACAAAGAAAAAATAGCATTCAACAGAAATGCTTGCCAAAACCTTAGAAGGTCACCGTTCAAATACAGCAGTTGTCAAATACGTGAATGCACAGCAGTCAAATACACGTGTAACTGCAATCTAATTTAATAAAAAAAGAGTCAAAATATATATGTAGCTTGTAATCTAGCAGTACACGAACTCAAAAATAATAAATGCATGCTCCTATCTCGACTTACTACTCAAACTCCTCATGAAACTTTTAGCGTGTTTTAATGTCTTTGTAAGAGATATATTCTGTTTGATTAGCCTGAGATGTTAATTAAAGGGGAAGACATGATTATTAAGTCTTAATCAGCTGATAGTTGTTAGCCACTTAGCATGGCTAACATGCTTGTTTTGTGTAATAACTTCTGTTAAAATAAAAAAAATTAAAAAAAAATCAGCCAAATAACATATGGCTGTTTTTTCTTCTTCGTTCTTGAGAGGAGCAGAAAATAAAAATAAAATGGAGGCAACAATAAGTATCACATGCCATTTGCCCACAGCACTGTCCCAGATTAATGATCTAAATATTCATTTCAGGAATCTAGATCACTTGGAAAATGTGGTTGAGAGCAAACTGTGGGGTGAAACAGCGGGTAGCTAATCACGATGAATCACTTGATAGAATGGAGCAGAAGTGAAGTTGCTTTGCTAGTGCATGTAGGTAGCTGTATATACACTACATACTGTATGCAGTTATCAATAATGTATTGATGAGTATTGCAACTGATCCAGAAGATCCACCATGACCTGTTCTGAATCACTTCCCCTAATCTGGCTGCATTTCTTCCTTATTTTGCATTAAATAAACGATCCTGCTTTGAGCAGTATGGGAAATAGCACTTAGCCAGTTGTTTCAAGTGCATGGCAGATTTTGGCAATAAAATAATAATGATGATAAAAATAGGGGGTTCTTTTTGGTTATAAGGGCTGTTTCCACACCAGCAAGTGTGTGAAAACCTTGTGAAGACTTCCATAAACCATTTAACCCCTGTCATTTCCAACAATGGTATATAACAAATTACTGAGATTAACTTTTGTTACCAACCAAATACTTATTTTCTACTATAATTTGCACATAAATTCAGACAATGTGATTTTTCTGGATTTTTTTTCTCATGTTGTCTCTCATAGATGAAGTTTACCTATGATGGAAATGTGAGACTCTTCTCGTCTTTTTAAGTGGGAGAACTTGCACAACTGGTGTCTGACTAAATTGCTTTTTGCCCCACTGTAAGTAAATTTTCACCTGTAAAAATAACTTAAGAAGTCCTCATTTGCTGCTCGGGACAGAAGGATCCTTCCTGGCACCAAAATTAGCCCAAAGTATCCAGCATGCCATTGCTGTCAAGCTTTTAATTTGTATTACCATGACAACCCTCCCCAGCCAAAGCTTTGGGTGATGCAGATAAACAACAAAACATGGGAAATACATGATATGCCATTTAAAATCTTTGGCCTCCAGAAATGCATGATTAGAGATGATAAATGATCAGTAATGAAATAGCTGGAAATAAGCCTGTTGCAGCCAAATTACTAACTAATCTGATTCTGTTGAACGTACAAGTTCAAAACCAGAAACAGATCCTGATAAGTTGGAAAAGCAGCTTGACAGTTCGCCTGCTCAACATCTTCTTACCTGATTACTCGGTTTGTGCAGGGAGGACGTCCCAGGGATGTTCAATGAGTGACTCCTAGTGACAGGCGCTCCAGTTGATGCTCTTCTGTGCTGTGATCGAACTGACAGTGATAATTTCCCCTCAGTAGGGGGGCTACCGCTACTGATCCCTTCAGTCTCAAGTACCGCATCCCATGGGTCCCCTGCAGTAACTCCTGCTACTGTCTGTCCATCGCTTTCTGATGCCGGGGTTGCTTCCTCGTTCTCAGCTTTACGCTTCGTAAGAGGGTCCAGATCCAGCCAGTCGAAGCGACTGATTTGAGAAGATTCGATCGCCGCTGGCTGCTGGGGCGGTGGGTTAGGTGCCAGAGATGCTGTCCCCGCTTGGGAAGACTCTAGGTCCGTGCTGACTGATCTGCCGTTCTTCAGGTATTCTGAGGTGCTGGCAATCTTGTCAAACAGTTTGGCCATCTCTGGGTTTACTTGTGGTTGTGGGAAGACCATTGCAGCAGCAGGTTGAATGGGAGTGAAAGCCATGAAGGATGGCTGCTGCGCTGGCAGGGTCATGAAGGGTGACATGGTTGGAGTGAAACCATTTTGAAATCCGCCTGGTTTGGCAAATGGGGCTGAAGGAAAAATCGGGGTGGGCTGATGGGTTGGTGTGGTCACGCTTGAACTTGATGGGGTGGACAGAACAGATGTCCACTGGGTGCTCTGGTATGGAGAGGAGCTAGCAGCATGGCCTCCAGGATAGGAAGCGCTAAAATTAAACCCCAGAAGTGATGAAGGGCGGGACACCCGGCTATTAGCCCCAAAGTTTTCATCAAGCAGGAGCTTTTCAAGCTCCTCGTTGGTCAGCTTGTGCACATCGATATCTCTGAACTTGTCCTGTTCTGCCTGTTTCTTGGTCTCTGGAAAGACGATGAGGTCCTTGTCAGGTTTATTATTAAAGGATGGAGGGTTGGAAGCAGAAGCGGTGGATTTTATCGCTTTCGGTTTGGAGGAAGATGAAGATGCTCCAGATGAGGATGACGGTGCTGGCGTTGAAAAAGTGTGCCGCTTCTCTCTTTGCAACTTAGCTAAAGCCTCTTCTTCCATGCGAAGGGCTTCCTCTTTACCCACAACCCCCTTTGGCTTGGGGACATCCAGCTTGATCCCATCACTGCTTGATATCTGGGCCATTCTGTCAAGTGGAGGGAGCCATAAGTAGAACAGCTTTTAAGTCAGTGTGGGCTGCGAAGTGTTAAACACCTAAAAACAAAGCAGAAAAAGTTATATTTTGAATTAAAGGGGGTCAAAAGATGATCAGTGTAAACGGTTAAAAGAAAAAAATAAGCAAAGTATCATTCACATAACAGAAGAACTACTTTCCAGCCAACAGTTTTCCTCTTTTGTCATCACTTTATCTGCCAGTTGTTTCATTTATCAATAAGTAAACGAAAAAAAAAGTCATATTTCCTTTTTGGAATAGTGAAAGAGTGTTTTGTGACTATAAAATGACACAGTGCCTTCTCAAAGCAGCCATTCATTGAACAATCAGGGTTGAGTGAGTTCCTTCTCTCCCCAGGCGTCGCTGGCCTCTCCTGAGTTTCCCCTCCCATTGTGGTGGGGAAGGCTGGCTGTGCTGGGGCTCAGGCTAGCCTAACACTATTGTGCAGCTGAGGAATTTGGCATGCTAAACAGCCCAACGGGTCTCTGTCTTCCTCTGGCTTCCTTTCACTCTGTTAGCATTATGTTAGTGCCACGGCCCAAGGTTGTCCCATCAGCTGTGCGAACACCAGCAGGCCGGTGACAACGTGGCTGCATTAATTAAACATTTGACTCGGAGAGCTTGGTGCCGACTTCGCCAAGTACACAGCTTGGATGAAATATGCGCGTGAAGAAAGGTCACCTTTTTTTTTTTTTGGTCCATGCTGTCAACAATGGCTTAATTCTTGCCATGTCTTCTGACAAAAGATCTTGTTTCTGACAAATTGGAGCTTAATAATTAGAAGCGATTGACTAAAAGCACAAATTCCCAGAACTGGCACGTTTTAACACAATGAACAATAAAGAGTAGCTACTTCCTTATTCTGTCTATAAACCTGGGTCAAGCGGAGAAACTATGAATTCAGGTGAAATTCATTTTAGTTTTTGTTAAATGTCTTGCATTCATTATTTAAGATAAAATAGATATACCCATTACACTAATACAGAAAAGATCAAGCTTTTTCTGGCTTGATAGCAGTCCTACTGAAACTACTATTAAAAAAAATAAACAATAAAAATCTTGAAACAAGACATCCATAAGATTTAAACCCATATATGACCACAGAAGACCAAAAAACAGCATTAAATGTTAAAAATGGATTCTTGCACATCTCTGTGGCAAAAAAAAAGGATTTTGAAGACTTTAATGCATGGGTACTCAATTAGCTCTTACAAGGGGCCGAACCACTAGCTTTTCAACATATTTCTGCTTTAACACACCTGAATGAAATTAAATGGCTCCTACACAAACACTCCTTTCGTTTGAGTCAGCTGTGTTGGAGCAGGAATACATGGAAAATCTGCTGGATTGCAGCCCTCATAGGACCGAATGGACCTGCTAATGGAACACGTGAGCGGGACATGAAAACTACCCACACTATTTACCTCCAGATTAAAACATGGATATAAAAGCTACAACAAAAAAGCAAACTTAAGGAATCTGGGGAATTTCCACATGGTGTTTGTAACGCCCTGACATGAATTGGTGGTGCAGTGGTTAGCACTGTTCCCCTCACCGCGAAAGGGTTCCCAGTTCAAATCGCATCTAGGGTCTTTCCATGTGTGGTTTGCATGTTTGGATGAGTAAGTGCTTGTTTCTGATTTGGTCCTATGATGGCCAATGTCAAACTTTGTTTCTAACCCGACAGGAGCTGGGATTAGCTACAACTTCCCCTGCAACCCTCAATACCACACTGCACACGGATATATTTCATTTCAGCTACTTAATTTGACTGTAACATGCAAAAGGGCTGCTACGACAAGCATCTGCATTTTGTAACATGATGAGAAAAACTTAGGGAAACTTGGTATGATTTAATTATTTAGTCCTAAGAATGCACTTATCAGGAACAGAACAGGAGCTTTTGCTACTACTCTGAGTTAAAGACAAATCAGCTGAAAGGTTTGGCCTCCCGTAAATGCAAAAGCGCAGATGCTAGCAATACACTATACAGCTGATCAAAGTGCAGCATCATAAATAAGCAACCAAGTCTCAGTATTATATATTTTGAAGAAATATTCAATGGATCTCAGTAAAAGAAAGTGATAAACCTTCCGCATAAGTTTTTTTCTACCACAAACCTTGTTTTGCACATAAGATCAAATCTGCCAAGATTAACAGATTAACAAATCCACTATGGCCAATAACTCATCCATATTATGTGTTCATAAAAAGTAGCAAAAAACTCCCAAGTTTTTTTTCCTTGTAGAGAAGAAAAGCTTAAATTGAACAGAGAATGTCACAATGACAAACTCCACAAGTGAAACAATGCAGATATTACCCAAAGTAGGTTGTGTCAGCTCACTCCCTTGTACATTCATTTATAGGTAGCAGAGTACACATTCCTGATGTATAATGCATTTGTGTACTTTATTGTTATTTGAATGCAGTAGACACTGCAGAACATTGGGTGGCAGAGATTTTACATCAGCTACCTTGCTAACCTCTCGGCTGAAGTTCACCTGAAACAACCTGATTATTGTCAATACGTGATGGTTATCGTTTAATATGAGTTATATCGCCATTGACAAGATAACAGCTCTCTTCAACACATCGTAAAGCGATCTTTTTCCAAACTAGCCCGGTCAGCCGAAACAAAACGACACTTTTTGCTACTTTTGGTAGCGCCCTTATTGGAAGTTTAACTTTTGACTCTGTTTTATGCTAACTTAGTCGCTAAACCTGCTGAACCTGTACGCATTTCTAACATCTCGCGCACACAAACTAAAATGCAACTGCTTTTAGCTAAATAAGCGTATCTCGTATGTCTCTTTTTGTGCTTTATGCGACTGATTTAATAATTTAAAAGTACACAGGCAACCGCTTGCTCTGGTCCTGCCAACTAAACACAACAAAAGGAGGAAATGTTTGCTCTTTTCAAAACGGGAAACAGCGAAATACAACGATGACTTAAAGCCTGATTTCGGACGTTTACGAACCACAACTTTTGCTCGCTGATCAGTGCAATAAATAGGCTTGTTTCTCACCTTTCAGCGGTACGGTGCTTGGAGCCATTTTTCTTGCAGCTGCATTTTTCCATCCACTTGCACGGAGGAGACGTCAGTTCCTGTTGAGTTGTTTGGCGGAGTTTTGGTTGGACAATGTTGGATAGCTTTTCTGCTAGGCTGGGTACCTTTTGGATAAGCGTTGAGCGAGGAAGCAGCGCCACCGTGTGGACAAAAACAGCCAGTGCATGAATCACAGCCGTTAATGCCAGCTCCGTCCAGTTAATGGTATTTAGCCTAAATGCAACATTAAAACACAATTAAATTCAGTTATAATGGGTACTAATAATCTAAAATATAGCGGAATATCTTCTCAAAGTGATAGGAGCAGTTAGACTATATGACAATTTAGATTAGATTTATATAAGTTATTATAGTTCATTTTTAGTGTAGTAACAACTGAATACATCTCTTTCTGTACAGTTTGGACACATTTCCCAATTAAATCCAGTGGGAAAGTGAGGGAAGCGCTAAAAAAAATTGACTTGTATTTACCCTTTTTTTTTACTTTTATCCAAAATTTTGACTTGTATTTACCCTTTTTTTATTTTATCACCTTGGATTTATTTGCATATAATTCGCATATCGTGTTAAATATTTTATTTTACCTGAATTCAATCTGAGGAATATAAATATGAGGATCTGTATTTAAGTTTTATTCTCAAAATTAAGCTTTCTTGTTACAAACCCTTTGATCAGCCCTGCGTGGGGTTGGCTGAATGCCACGTACAGTTTTATTCAACGTAACGTTAAGCCGCTTTTTTTTTCTCACAGCGTTTGATTGACAGACGTAGTGTCCAATCAGCTTTCAACGCGACAGTTTTATAAAGACAGTGTAGTTTCCATATCCAATAGGAGCAGTTAAGGCGGGACGTTGCCATGGTGAACACAGCCTTTTTTAGTAGGTTGTGGCTACCTGAGGCTTGTGTTAGACAAATGACAGCTGTAAACAAGCTCTGCCGAATTCCAGGCAACTCGAGGAGAACTTAACGGTGAAAGCCTGGGGAGGAATAATAAAGAAATAACCCAAGGTAACCGCCATTTTGCAAGTAGATTAAGTATTATTTTACTTAGAATTTAATTCATTAAGTTTTTCTGTATAATTCATCTTGCATTGGTGGTTCTCTAGCTATACGGGATAATGAATTAGCTATCACATCACCATACCATCCTCACTAAACAATGTGTTTACTGAGCATATACGTTTCTGTTCATTTTAAGTTACAGGTCCACAATTTTCAAGTTACGAGACTCCAGTAAATGATCTTTACCCAGCTTTTGTGGAAAGTGTGGCGTTTAAAGATTAAGACAAACTTGCATAACCTCATCGCTATTCGTGCCTATTAGACGCTGTTGCTTTTACTCATTTCACAATGATTAGGAAACTAAGGGTGGTGTCGTCTGTAAAGGTAAATGTCTCTACTGACAGGTGCATCTAGCCACTGAATTAAGAGAAGAAAAGAAGCTGAACGAAAGATGCCCCATCTGCAGGTAAAATCTTAAAATGACAAAATCATTACACCTTATCCATTTTGTTTTTACCCTTTTATACTCTTATTTTACCCTGTCTAACTAGATGGTAAGAAGAAAAGCGTTGGCCCATTGCGGGCTGGTTCTGCTGAGTTTGTGGTTGTGTATCCACTCAGTGCCTATCAGTGTGGACAAGGCCAAAGACAAGCCAGTGGAGGAGGAACTGGAGCCACCCAGGAGTACTGTGAGTCATAAGTACTTTGTCTGATTCTGGGATTTTACACTTAAAGAGGTCTTAGAGAACGCAAAACAAAGAAAATAGTTTTCAGTATCAGCAAATAAAAAAGTGCACATACTTGTGAGTAAAAGCCTGAAGGAAAAACAAACAAAAGCAGCGTCAGTTTTGATAATGTGTTTGAGTTGTGTTAGCAAGAGTTAAATTACGCAGAAGTTATTGGTAAGACCATAATTACTGCCAGGAATGAACACAGTGTCCTCTCTCTATTTTGCAGGACACCGGGCTGCACTATGACCGCTACCTCAGGGAAGTCATTGAATACCTTGAAAAAGACCCTCATTTTAGAGAAAAATTGAAAAATGCCAATATGGATGACATCAAGGTAAATACTCACAAAACAGACAAACCTTTATTGATTTTTTAATTACATTTAATGTACCTCTACCTTGTTAATACTCGGCTTCCAGGAAGGTAAACTTTCCAAAGAGTTGGACTTTGTCCAGCATAATTTTCGTACAAAGCTTGACGAGTTGAAAAGGGAGGAGATGAGCAGGCTGCGGATGCTCATCAAAGCCAAACATGACATCCAGGAGGGGAATGGTAAGTATTTGGCTCTTTTTTTTTTTCTGACGTGTCACTCACAGACTTGGAATTTCACAAAATCCTTCTTGACTCAAGTCTACAGTTGGATAATTATCAAATGTAGAAAATGTTTAGGTCATTTCTGGTCATTTTCAGGAAAATAAAAATGAAACACTGAAGTAAGAGCTATCCATTTGAGAAAGAGAAATACAATTATACTTTTTGCCCCTCTCATTTTTTATTATTTAATTTGTTCCTAGAATAAATTTCATTTGATGGTTTAATAAAGTAAACCTCTTTTCCCTCTGACAGGTAGTTGTCAGTTATTAGTCGCAGAAAAGCAGAAGCTTGAAATGTTAATGTAACTCCAACGACTTGTTTCTTACACTGCTGTAATTTCCTTTAATGACACAGCGACTTGGTGTTTATGAATGCTCTCTAAATTTACTGAAATGTTATTAAGTTCATTGTTAAGTTCCCAAAAGATCAGAAGCATAACATGACAGGAAAATGAAACCAACCCTTATTCTCCTCTTAACAGGTAATTTGCTGGACCACCAGGCCTTGCTGAAGCAGTTTGAGCACCTCAACCACATGAATCCAGACACTTTTGAGGTGGAGGACTTGAACCGCCTCATCCAGTCGGTAGGCACTCTGCTGGAAGTGCAAATGCTTTTTCGCTATTTGTGATTACTGTAGGGCTGTTAGTTGCATCATATTCATAGTAATTCCCACAGTAAATACAACTTTGGTTTAAATTATATCTGTTTAGATTGAGCCTACAGAGATTTAGTTTCAAACTCTAAAATCTACTTTGAACTAGGCTTTCCACCGATAGGATTGGCTTGATCGGATCGGCCGTTATTTCAAAATTTTTACCTATTTTTTTGATCGGTCCTAAAGTCTTCATTCACCGATCCGATCAATGACGTCATTGGAATTTGAAAAAAAAAAA
>JBAMHX010000011.1:11184834-11201978 GCA_037177515.1 Pseudomugil tenellus
ATATATATGGGAACACTTGTGTCCAACTTGCAGCAGTCTCACTAGCACTTGTCTATGCTGTCCCCTACTGTTTGATTTTTTGCTACCGTTTTTCTCATTCTCAGACTCAAGAATAGAGCAGAATAGAAATAGCTAATTTAGTAGAAAAATTTACTTTGTAGTTTGTAAGAAAATTTAGGTTATGTTTTCTTTTATTTTTCATAATAGTCAAACCTTTGGTGTCAGAAACAGAACTGCTATTTCATGTTTACTTTATACTTTTAATTCAGAGAAGGAATCTTAGCTACTGTCAGTGGGGCATCTTTGCAGTCTGGTGATGTGTTTTTATCCCTTTTGTCTCTCAGCGCTACATGGATGGAGCCCTGAGCAATAACATGCCCCTTTTCGAAGACAGAAACACTATCACTATGGCGCCATTCTCAGGCGAGAGTGATATCTGCCCCAGAGAGGGTACCTTCAACTTCTTTGAGGCCCACTACGGTAATGTTAGCATTCAGGTCAACACAGGCAATGTGCATCGTGTCTGTACGTCTTTCCTTCCTCCTAGACTGGAGGTGAGTCCCTCTGCAGAGATACGGAGATTGATTTAAGTGGAGTTTAAGCAATATTTCTTGTTTTTTAGTGAGAGCTGTTGAAGCATATAAAATAATTCAGTATTTCTGAACTTTTTTATGTTTTGCTCAGAAGCTTGCTGAGATCTGTTACAACGGCTATATTGATGCACTTCGTTTCCTGAAGGAAAGAGGCAAGCATCTTTAACAAATTAGTTTATAATAAATCTGTTTTATTCTTTAAATAATTAACCGTTTTTCTTTTGTTTAATATTTAGACCTAGTTAGTGCAGACTATAATTACCCCAGTATACAAGTGGAGATAAGCCAGGCTAACCTCCTTTGTCATGACACAAAAAGAAAAGTGGCTCAAAAACAAGAGTGGAAGATGAAAAGGGCAGTGCTGAACGGACAAGGTCTTCATCAGGAAAATTATCCATGGTTGGACTACAAAGGTATAAAGATACTCCCTTTGGGATTAAAGAAAGGTAAACAACACAATTTCATTAACAACCAATAGAAGTTTGCAGGTTAAGATTTAATCTTTCATGGACATAAACTAGAGAAAAATAACAAAAGAATGATGACCTCCTAAAATAAAATCTGCATTATTGTTATTATTAATCCTAAACTTTATTATCAATGATATTAATGAAGTTTATATTAATAAAGTTAAGAGTGGACTTCCTTACATAAAATAAAAATCTGTTGCAAAACATAGTTCATGAAATATTCATACATTTAAAAATGTTTATTTATTCCAATCACAATAATATTCTCACAGGTTATATGATACAGATACTAAAGCTGATCTTTTCGATATGTCTTTGTGTGTTTAGTGTTATGCGAGACTTGCAGGGTTAATTACAGTGCAGGCAGCTCGCAGTCACAGATCACCGACTTCCTTCCAGTGAAACTCATCATGTATCTACTGGCCCTCCTTCTCCTGCCCATCCAACTGACCCTCATATTGGCAAAAGGTAAAATGGTTGTTTGGGTAAACAAAAGGAAAGGGGGGAGGGGGGGGGGGTTACTGAGAAACAATCACAGAATAAAAACTGTTGTTAATTATATATTTTTTTAATCAAATATTGGGAAATGTAGGAAAAGATTTTGTGACATGTTTAATTCCTACATCATGATCATCAGACTGTGCAGTGAAATGCAGAATCTTGGGGTCATTAACAGATCTCTGCAGAAACCCTTGAAGAATCAGAGGCGGTGATACAAGAGTATGTAGGAAAATTTAAGGTTTGACTTTTAATTCATTTATTGTTAAATTTCTTCAGTGAGTAATAAAAGTCTTATTATTGGTTATTAATGGTTTTATACACTTGTGAAGGATATCTGCAGCTCATTTTTCCTTCTTTTTGTTGTCTTCTTTGATCTTCAGGAAAATACTGATGATTCAGCAAATCATGTGATCCGGACCTCCGTGACCCGACATAAGACCAAACCTTCCGACCTTTGACTGCAACATTGCATTTATGTTTCAGAGCTTCTTTAAAACACTTCTATGCTCTTTGCGATGCTTCTCCTAGAGACAAAATGTATACTATAAACCTATAAATCATTTCAACAAACAAGTCAAAAGCTGAAAGTAAGAAAATGTGTCTCTTAATAAAATTGAAAATAAAATAAAAACTACTAACTTTTCTTTTAGTGTATAACACATAGGTTTATAGTTCCAAAAAGGCATTAAAATGTCAAAAACATACAAAAAATACATGTGATTATGATACACAAAGTATTTTATGCAGTAAAATGTAAACAATTACAAACATCAAAGTAAAATTCCTGTCCGGCAGCTGTTCCGACCAGTAACCACACCAGCTGAATTTCATTAACCCAGTTCATCTGCCAGGTAAACAAGCATGTTAGTGAAAACACCTTTCTACATGTGCAGGTAGATCCAAAAACATGGCAGGATTTATACTTTATGGGACCTGGGTTTGCTAACATCTAATACTTCTATAGCACTTTGTAGTAATGAGCGTTTTTCTATTTTGGGTAAAACCTGGATACGTTTGAATAATCCCACTGTTAAAGAAAATAATAATACACTGATAACAATCTTAGTGTCATTCACTGGCATTTTCAAGGATGTAAGGAAGAGGGGTGGGCAACTCAGGTCCTAGAGAGCCACACTCCTGCAAGGAGTGAGAGTTTCCCTGCTGCAATTAGCACGTTTTGATGTAAAGCTTTGCACAAGTCTCATCATTTTATCTGATGTGTGGCAGGTCTGGTGTGACACAATGGGAAAACTCAACACTTGCAGGAGTGCAGCTCTGTAGGACTGGAGTTGCCTGCCCCTGGACCAAGGGTAAAAAGAAAGCACCACATGCAGGGGTGGCTAATTCCAGTCCTCAAAAGCAAAACCCAAAAGGGTTGGAAATTCCCCTGATGCAACAGTCGACACACATCAGACTTAATTAGCAGACTTGTGCACAGTTTAACATCAAACTCTGCACAAGTCTGCTAATTACCTGTTGATTTGATTCAGGTGTGTTGCAGCAGGAAAACTCACATTTGCAGATTGCGGCTCTCCAGGACCAGACTTGGCCGTCCATGCAACACAGCATAATGTGTAATTTTGTATATAAATGATTAGGATCATCATTAAAAGTCAATCATTAACTTTTTTTCTCTAAATAATCTTTAAGCAAGGTGATGTTTTTTCCCAGTCAACTGAACAAATTTGTGTTTTGGTACCAAATACTTGCTGAATTACTTATAAGCCACATAATTCTTTACTGATGTCACCAACAGTCCTTCAAGATGTACATTCAAACCTAACTTATGATAAACATATTCAATGAAGTGTCTAAAATATCCGTGCCATCTGGATTGCTTTTTAGAAAGATCTTGCAGCTTCTACTGATTGTAAAATCTCTGACATGGTTTTCTACCCACATCTAGAATTATGATGTAAAACATTTCCACCATCCCGGTAATTTGTTTTTTTCCCTTTTGATTTTTTTTCCATTTACTATATTGTCTTAAAACAATTAAATCAAGTACTTCTGTAAACTTTAAAAGACTAAATATTCTGTATGCAAATAAAAGCAAAGAGAGGCAATTAAAAAAGCATCATTAGGACATTTTAATTCACAAATGTTTCATAAAATTCCATGTCAATGACAGCTTTCATTCATAACATACTCTAAAACAGGAAAAAAGGTGATAAAAACAAAAAAAAGAAAAGATTTTTGAGCCGTGTAACATGATAAAAGGCTTGTAAAAATGTCCCCCCTCCCAGACATCTGACAAGTCTGGTTTCACTGTGTATCATTTGGATCTCAGTTCATAGCACCATGAATGTAAAACAGTAATGCTAGTTAAATCCATGCTGCAAAAAGCATCATACACATTGATGCTGATCTGTCAAGTCTAAAGAACCGGCTTCATCTACTGTATGAACAGTATATATGAACATTAAAATATACTGCAGCTTGTGCAGTACAGTAAAATACAAGGGAAAAACAAATGTTTAAATACACAATCTTCTCCAAAGACAGTCATACAGCAGTGTCCCTGATTTCACATATTTAGGATGACTGTCGTAAAGACCATCATACTTGCTTATAAACTACAAAAACAAAAGTGCAGAAAAAGTATTCTGCAAAATTTCTATAAAGTTCTAAATGTGGTCAGATTCCACTCAGTCACAAGCAAAAAGAAAAAAAAACATCTAAAACCTGACTAAATGAGGTAAAAGATGGAATTGGCTGACATCTGTGCACTTGTTCCTCATATGCTGCCATGTTTTGGTCCACCGCTTATGTCTGGAATCTGATCTGCAAAGGATTGCATCATCCACTGCCCATCTGGGAGCTGGCCCTCCGCTTCCTGCGACGTGGTTGCTTCCTCTGCTACCTCTGAACAAAAACATGCACACAGATGGATTGTACTATTCTGTAAACATTTCAAGCTAAACCTAAACACACTAGCAGGATCTTTAATATGTAGTAATGCATCCATTAATTGAGTAGGTTTCATTAACTGTGTTAAGTGTGTGCTGTACAGCACGTTATACAGTTTGTATTTACTAAATATTTTTTAACAATCAACAGTTAAAGTGATTTTCTTCTTTTAGTAAGAGCTTCTGGAAAACTGTAGACTAGACACTTGGCTGTAAGATATTAAAGATGCAGTATGTAACTTCCTGATCTTTAAACTCCTCATTTCTGACTCATTTCATGCTACTGTGTGACATTTACTATTTACAAGCTATGAAGTTCGGACATTATGTAAGAAATTAATAAAAACAGAATACAATGACTTGTAAATCCCTCTTTAAACTTAAATTCAATGAATACACGATGAAGACAAGATATTTGATATCCAAACTCATTTTGATTTGATGCTTGCAACAAGTTTCTAAAAAGCTGGGATGAGCAACAAAAGACATTTATTTGCATTATTCCACAAGTTAACAGATTACTTGGAAACAGGTGAGTGTCATGACTGGGTATAAAAGGAGCATCTCTTAAAAAAGGCTCACCAGCAAGACTTGGATGAGATTAACCTCTTTGAGAACTGTGTTAGGAAATAGTCCAACAGTTTAAGGACCATTTTTTTATTTTGAGATTTTTATCCTCTACAGTTAATAAAAATCAAAAGATTCAGAAAAATCTGGAGAAATGTTTTTGTGTAAAAACCAACACTAAATGCCAGAAATTTTTCTGCACATATCAGAAAACTATATTTTTTTATCCACAATACAGTATACAAACCTTACATCTAAAATGAGAAATGACAGGACTTTACCGACTTGTTCACTGATAGTTCTGCTTACCTGAGTTTTTAGCCGATGAAAATGTACAGTGACCGTTTGTTTTCCCTTCTTCAAGTCCTTTCTCCATATATGCTCCACCGAAGGCATCTTCATAGCCGGGATCGTACTGCTCCTCCTTTATCGCCAGTCTCTTGGCATCCTCTGTTATCAAAAAGAGGGATGTACATGTTTAACATACAAAAAAAATACCAAATCTCAGACTCAGGAGTTAGAAGATTTGCTTGGAAGTACGTTACCATTCATGTAATGTTTGCCTTTAAAATAATGAACCATGGTCAAGCTTACCCTTAGCCAACTGAAGGTCAAACGAGTAGTTAACTTCCTGGACCTCTGTGCTTTTTTGGACACCCTTTAGTTGATCTCTGAGCTCCCTCAGTTTGATATAAAAGTGGACTTTATCCTGAGCACGAGGAAACTGGGCACAACGTGCGCTGGATGAAGGCATTAGATACAGGGCCTGTTTAGGTAGAATGGCTGGTAAGTAATTTCTCCTTAACACATCCACATTACGATTATAAAATTATAATAAAACATTTTGCACTTTTTTAATCATTGTTCAAAGTATCTTTACATAGCAGCCATAAAATTAAACCAGATAAAATAATAACTGGTACGTTTACATGATGCTTTTATTTTGGAAATAAATAATTCTGAATTAAATTCTTCTTTGAGTTTACGTGGAAATTTTAATTCTGAATTTACCTCCTGTTTGATTGCAAGGTTTTGTGTCATGTATCACTGCGCTGCTTAGTATTTTTGTCACTTCATCTGTTTCATTTAATCTTGAATAACACTTTATAATATGTGAATCCACAAATTAAAGGGTAAAGCCTTTAAAAAGAGTTCTCACCACATCACAGTCAGGAATCTTGTGTGGCTGCAAACCAAAATCAAGTTTTTGTGGTTTCTTGCCAAACAGCTCTCTGCAGAACATTTCATAGATACCTGAAAAAAGTTCAATAAAAACATAGAATAGTGTGAAAAATAGCCTTTGCCTTGTAAGTGTTGCTTTGTAGTAAAAGGAAAACTTACATTTGCCATTGAACACAGCGATAAGTGGTTTATATTTCTTCAATTTCTCCACAAGAATTTTGCCACCTTCACGCAACTCTTTACTGAGGACATAAAAACAAACAGCTTCATGAAAAAACAAACAAAAAAACAAACCAAAGACTTGAATCCTTTACAACTCCCCTCCTCGCTTCAGGACAGTCCATTGATAAGTCTTATTTTCCAGCTTACCTCGAGAGGTCTTTGCTCCCAGGTGTTGCCCTGGCAACCATGTTTGTGAAGCCCATTTTATACTTGACAGGCAGAACTGTATCATGCATGTGGTTGAGTTGTTCTTCAGTAAATCCAGAAAGAAAAAGGCACTTCCCTATAATCAAAAGGATTCCTGGTTATTTTCTAATAATTTAAGCAGGTAAAGAATTACTCTCAGACACTTTGCTTATGTTACCCTGCTTTTTGTTGCACTTTTATTAAAATAAAATGGAAAATTGTGTGAGCCGTTTGCTCGTCCTCTATATCAGAGTTACTCATTCCGGTCTGACGAGATTTAATGTATTACTGCTTCAACACACCTCGATCAAATTCAATGGATCTAACAGCCTATCAAATTCTGCAAAATGGCTCCATTTGTGTTGAGGGAATTGCATCTGAGATGCATAAAAAACCTGCTGGATTGTGACTCTTGAAGGAACAGAATGAACCCAGATTTTACGATTGTGTAATTTAACTCTTCTAAAATCATAACTTACAAAAGTGATTTCCAGGCCCTGGAAACCACCGCCCGATGAAAGCTGCCATCAGTCCTGGATTTATACCAATCTAAAAACAGAAACATGTTTGTTAAGGTGACAAAATCCAAATCCACACAATTTTGCTTAAATTTTGCTAAAAAGCGTGTCTCACAATGACATAGTCCAGGTTGTAATCCAGAAGGTCTGGTAGAGTCTTTTTCATCACCTCCTCCTCTGACATCCCTTTGAAGCGGTCAACTTTCCTCTTCACTTTCTTGAAGCTCTCATCGATCTTTTCCTGTTTTCCATCAGCACCACTCTTTTTGGGCTTAGGACCTGGTTTTGCTTTGGGTGCATTTGGGTCTTTGGGGGGCTTTGGTGGTTTGGGGACTTTTGGGGGTTTGGGGACCTTGGGTGGTTTGGGTTCACCGGGTGTCTTGGGTTGTGGCTGCCTGCCTCTCTTTTTGGCAGCAGCTGAAAGAATCAAGGAAAAGCCCTGTCATATATCAAACAGCTTTTTAACTTTTACTGAAGAGCTCGTCTCCTCACGACAGACTATAAATATTGAAGCTGTAACAGCATTCTGCTGGATTACCTTGTGTCAAAAATATAAACTCTATGCAAGCCATACTGATAATACAATAATATAAAGCCGCACATGTTCAGCCACAAAGCTCCACCTGGTGTTGAAACTTTGAGCCAGTCCAGTATGCTGTCAGGACAGGATGCATCCTGAGGTCATGACCTTCTATTTGCACTTGAATTAAGGTTAATGAGATAAATAATGCCAAAAATATGATTTTCGTGAATAAAACCCCACCTGATAGGGAAACCATGAATCAAATAATAGTGAAATTTGATGCAGCTTGTCCCCTTGGGGACCTGAACAGGTATTACGAGTGTTAAAATCCAATCGTGAAAACTGTTCCGAGTTATCCGGTGGTGTCGGTGGTCATGATGAAACCATTATATCACCGACACTCTGTGTTCTGGGATATAACTACATAAAAATATTCTCCAAGTCTATGCTTACTTGAAAAATTACACAAATTAAATGGGATATTCCATCTCTGGTGCTAAAATTCTTGTAGTCATGCTGTAAAATTCTAATAGCATCACAGTACGTTTTGTCAGGTTGGCAGGTTCCAGCTGCTCCATCATAGGCTCTGCATTAGCCATGTGTGATGTTGCTGTCTCTCCAGCCTGATGATCTGGGTAGTGAAACTGGTGATTAGGATTGAAGTTTGCGTACTGGGCCTGAAGAGCTTGAAACTGCTGGGCAGACCGGACCCTGAAGTGGAATAATAATCATAACAATGATTCAAAAAAGTGGTTAAGGACTACTACAACAAGCAAAATGGTTGGGTGATTTGTTGTAGGGTTGATGCCGAGTTAAACCAGCGTGCTTTATGTTTTAATCTTTTTCCCAACAATTTGCTTCATTAATTTAAATAATTAAATCACCTTTTAAAATACACTCAATGCATCTCTGTAGACTGGTTTGAATCAAAACCACGACAGAGATTTAACCATCAAAATAATCAAAATATGGACACAGCTTTATCTTCTTGAAATGTACATCTTCATTTAATAATGCTCCAATGTGTGCGTTTTACAAAAAGTCAACTCAAACAAATGCATGATGTATCTACAACAAATGTAAGTATTCAAGTATTAATAATTATGCAACTTGAAGTACAGTAAATTCAAGTCCTTTATAAATCTACAAATCAAAGTAGCCCTTATAAATAAGATCCTTGCAGCAATTAGAAATACTTGCAAATGGATGCATAAAAACCAGCACCATGGAATAATTTTATTGACTGAACAATTAATGTTTTAAAAAGTAAAAGAGTTTGTTTGCTTTCTCTGTATTGATTCCAATACATTCACAACAATGGAAAAAAGACAATAAAAAGAACAAAATGTACAGCAGTAAAAAGGCTTATTCATGGCTCACATGGCAGTATGTGATGATGGTGCAAAACAAAAGCAAAAGGGCAAATAGGTGCACATGCTTTCATTTCATTACTCCTTGAAATAATGTAATTTGACTGTTTTCTGGCCACATTGCGGTGAGGAGGAAGACTCACCACTGTTGAAGATACTCCGGGGAGACAACAGGCAGTGATCCATTCAGCTTTTCCTCCATCTTTTGGGTGGTTTCACTTTATCATATAAATCAACATGCATGAGGAAACATAGCTAAAGGTTGTACACTGATGTGGTTTAGCAACCATGCTAAAGTATGAACTGAATGCATGTGCTAACACTGTGTAATCAAACTTTGGAGTAAACAAAAAACATAACAAAGAGGACATTTAAATGACGATGACACATTAAGCAAAGTTAAGATATGATATTGATGATACAAATAGAAGAACCACGATACAAAATATTCTGAAGATAATTCAGTGAGACACTTGCTAAATTTATTCTCCCATTTTCTAAAACTTTGCTAATTGAAAAGCTAGCCCCATGTAAACGGTGACAACAAATTAACTTAAAACAGGTTTGAAACAAGTTAATTCAAACTTTACGCTTGAGGTCCTGTTAGTTCATATTAATAGTGACAATATGAACAACACTGTTTAAAAAAATACTTAGTAACAGTGCCACAAGTACAGCTAATGTTAGCCAACAGCTAGCTTGCCGGCTAACTTAGCATGGATGAATGGTTTCGCTTCCCGGGCGAAATCCTCTCCCAAAAATGTACTCATTCTGCATCATTTTAAAAACTCAAACATACCTGTTGGGTGTAAGGTTTAATTTGGTTTCTTCTGCAATATTAACTGTTATTTTTCCATCTATCCCACACTTCGATTAACAAAATTTGCGATGCTACAAAGGCAACAAAGACGTGACAACACTGTCAACTTTGACACGGAAAGATACCAAGTTGAAGACGTAGGGGGGGAAATAACAAGAAAATATTATTTGACTTTTAACTGAGATACTTTTAGTGACAAGTTTTTGAAAACTAAATACCTTTCCAATATGTAAATCAAAATTTCTTCTTTAAAATTTGAGTTTATAATGATTATAATTTACAATTAAAAGGTAAACAAATGAATCAGCCTACCTATTTGAGCTTTGGTATGAGCTGCTTGAGTTTAAAATAGTAGGTCCGCACCACATTTCACCCGGGCGACCGAGCAGCTAGCCAGGCGGGTGGAGGTTTCACCTGGGGCTTCAGCGAGATGGCCAATGGTTGTCCGACCAATGGTTTTTATCTAAAATTATCACACTTTATTAATAGCTAATGTTAACCTATTTAATTAAGTAGATAACAGTGTATTAAAAACGAGTCCTCAAGTAACAACTGTCCAATGGATACTGTCGCACTTTGCAAACTACAGAGGAAACAAACACTGCAAAATTATCACCTTTTTAAGTAACATTGTAATAGTTTTATTATTAACGCCCATAAGTATATGCCTTCTGGTAAAATCGCTTTCCCCAACATTTAAAAGGCAAACCCTCCAGCCCATTTCGTCATATCATCCTCCAGCGAAACGAAAAGGAGCGGACCCACTACGAGGATGTTGAGCTAATTGTTCATTTTAGAAGTCGAGAAATCACCAGTATTTTCTGTTTTTAACGAATGAGGACTTCGAGTGAATACAATTATAACGAAATATTTATGAGTAAAAGAAAACGTGAGTTTTTGCAAAATACTGGTAATATTAAAGTGGCATTGGTCACATCAAGTGACCTGTAGTCTCTGTGTAGATAAAATAATAATAGGCTGTGCAAAGTCCATCAATAAAGCCTGATGAGACAGCATTGTTTTTACAGGGAGGAGAAACATCCAATGTCTTCAAAATCACTATTTTCCCATGAAATTGTCAATATGGTCATTTCTTGGTGTTTTCTTATATTTTCTAAAGCTCAGGATAAATCTTCCTGCTTGTATCACAGGGCTTTAATAATATTAATTCTACCTAAAAACAAAAACAACAATAAAAACAACAAAAATTTAATTTTGGATGCTTTTATGTGGATCTACAACAAATCTGTCAGCTTTATAAGATATTTATTAAAGCTGTTTTTACAAATGAGAAATGCCATACAGTGGATAAACCATAAAATACCATTTATCAAAATAGAAAATAAGTTGCTGTAAACACATACAAAATGTAATAAATAGTAATTACAATTGTAACACCAAAAACATGCACATTTCTCAGTGTTAAAAAAATAGAAGTGGTGTGGGCTCCTCGTGTCTGCGGCATCACGCTGCACTGCCTCGGGAACAGCAAGCCCCTTCTAAAGAAGTTGATTCTTCGTGTACCTTGATACGAGTTCAGCTGATTTGTAGCCGTTGAATGAATAACCGCAGCTGCAGTGATCCAACAACTGGTCTACAGTGCTCATTTCTGAAAATAACCATAACACAGATTAATCATGATGCTCTCAGGAAACATTTATGTGTCAGTACTTTTTATAGTTAAACAGTTTTGATATCCTACAATAAATACAGTGAGTCATTTATCTCTTCATCAGCATTTTACATGAATATAGAAATAATAGCGTCCAACTCCATCCTGTTCTGTCTAAACTGAATCCGAACAGAAAGGTAGCCATGTTACCTGAGTGCTACAGCAGGTTTTCCTCCTTTACTCTCAGCTGCTCTGCTTTGCTTCACCACGCTGCTCGCTACAGCTTTCATACTCTGGATCCTCTTGTTCTTCTTTGATCGCAATCCTCTTTGCATCTTCTGCAGAGAAAAAAAAACATCAGCAATGTTGACTTTCTCCTAATAAAAGTCTGAAATTAACACAAATATGTTTATATTCCAAAAATCCTAATGAATGAGTACCACACAGCTGTTTGTATTTGACGCAAACTGCGGCATCTACCTTTAGCTAGCTGCAGGTCGAAGGTGTACTGTGTCTCCAAAACCTCGTGGCTGGCTGCTTTGCCTTTCATCTGGTCTCGCAGTTCTTTCAGCTTGATGTAGAAATGCACTTTATCTTGTGCACGTGGAAACTGAGCACAGCGGGGGCTTGATGATGGCATTAAGTAGCACACCTAAGTCAAAGCAGATATTGCATGACGACTGATTTATGTTAAATACGGGGTGTGTGTGTGTTTCTGGAGACTTCCTGTTTCCTCATACCGTTTCAGTTGCTGGGATTCTGTAAGGCTGAAGGCCAAATTCAATGTTTTTAGCCTTAACACCGAAGGTTTCTTTGCAAAATATTTCATAGATACCTGGGAAAGTAAACAAATAAAAATGAGAAAACCTAAACTAGATTCCTTATTTACTACAATAAGAGAAAATTAAGTAGCTAAGTCTTTACATATGTTTTACCTTTTCCATTAAAAGCTGCTATTAATGGTTTGTATTTCTGCAGCTTGTCAAGTAGTTGCCGGCCTCCTTCACGAATCTCTTTACTGGGATTAGAGAGAGAGAAATGAAGAAAGAGAGAGATGTTATATGAAAATATTACATATTCTAAAGAATAAATTTGATCTGTATGTCCATATCTGGATTTCAGGTACAGATTACTGACATATTTGTCAATTAAAACAACTCAACGCTGTGTTTTATTTTGTAGTTTTTCCTGTTTTGCCTGTTGCTTTCTGTTCAGCTTCCTGTATTTATTCATTAGTTCACCTGGGTTAATTTTGGTAATTGTTTTCACCTGTCCCTCGTTTGTTTCATATGTATTTAAGTCACTTGGTGTGTGGCTTGATGGATCATTACATACATAAGTAAATGTCTTAGTTTGTCACTTCAGTCTTAGTTCCAGTGTCTGTGTGGTCAATAAAACCTGTTAATCTTCATCCTGCCTGCCTCCTGCTTCACCTCCTCACCTGCATTTGGGTCCACCTCCTACCCGCTCCCTAACAAACACTCATTTAAACACTGAACTTCTGCAGATTTACTCACTAACGCCCACCTACCAGCGGATAATTTGGTATCTATATTCCACCTTACCAGTGCGATCAGCTCTCTCTACCTAGTGAAATAGTCTTATCCTGACTCTTGTTTTATCTCTTGCTATGTATCTTTATTTTCTTCTAGTCTTTCGTTTCTTTAATTTAACCACGATGCGTTTTTATCAGGGGTGTCCAGCACAGGGCCACGATCCTCCATGTTTTCCATGCATCTCTCCTCCAAACACACCTGAGTCACACAAATCAATCATTGTGCAGAACTTTTTTTTTTTTTTTTATCTGTTGGTCCATTTAATGTAATCCAGGTGTGTTGGAGCAGGAATATATTAAAAAGAACCCTGCAGGACAGAAGTCGTGGAGGACACCCCCCGCTTATATCCACTTGTTAGCGTGTGATGCGGTGCCTAAATGGCTGCGATGCCATGCGGATGTCCCCAAAGAAAAAAAACGTATAATGTGGTTTCTCAGTCTTGGGATGTTGCTGGGCAACAACGGCTCCAGAAATGCACATATTTGATGTCAATGTTCCCGTAAAAAATCCAAAACTGTGAGTTATGGAAAGGTCGGAAAAGGGTGTAATGCGTCTTTAACTAAAATCTGTCTTTTATTGTTGCCTGTTGCCAGAAGAAGATTGTGCAAAACCTGACAGCTCGGGTGACATGGATGCAGAAAGAATCCATTAAATTATGTGGATTCAGATCACTTTTTAATATTGATCGTCATCACAGTGGCATTAGTCTGCGTCAAAGATGCACGTTCTGTTTGTTAACACCATTTGATACTGCTGTTTCTTTGTTCTGTTGTTCCCTCACCTGGACAGGTCTTTACTGCCAGGTGTGGTCCTTTCTACCATGTTAGTGAAGCCAATGCTGTATTTCTCTGGCAGACTCTGGTCGTGCATGTAGTTGAGCTGCTGATCAGTCAGACCAGACAGAAACAGACATTTCCCTGCACAGAAAGGAATATTTAACATCCAGTATGAAGATATCAAGTGAACACCAAACAAAACATATTAAAAAACATAACCAGAGAATAATTATTAGTTTATAGTTTTGTATAACTACGTTAGGCTGAAAGACATACATATTTTTTTCCAGCCTAATTTTGAGGAACAATGTTGATACAACTGCAAAGTTTTTGTGATTTGTGGCTACAAAGTTTCTCTGAAACTAAATTCAAAGCAAAAACTAACATTTTTTTTCCAACATGTTTAAACGTAAAACTAAATGTTATACTAGTAATAGAGCTAAATAAACATTAACACCTTTAACACACTCTAAAACAGCTTAACATTGTAGAGTTGTGTCATAGACAGAGAATTTCTAGGTAAATACCATATTTTCCAGACTATAAGTCGCACTTTTTTTAATCCTTTGACTGTTCCTGCGACTTATATACTCCCAAATTATCTCAGGTTGAAGGCGAGATGGCCTAAACTTGGAATGTGCGTTGGGATCTTTAAATACACCGGTGCAAAGCACATAACCTATGATCTTGTAGCCAATTTTACTCTGTTCTCAAGCGTACTTTTTCAAACCAAATAAAATTAGCCTTTACTTGGATATGTAGCATGCATTTCACATCAGCAGGTTGGGTTATTTCATAAACCTGTGGGTTGGAAAAAACCTGACTCAAGCATCATTAGCCAAAACAACGTGCTGCTGGAAAATGTTTGTCAATGGCGCAGTTACGTCTCAATGCTCTGGTAGTTACCAAAGATATTAATATATTTGCTGGTAGGCCATATGAATTAATGTGACTTATAGTACGGTATGACTTTTATATGGTTTTATCTTCTCCATTACTCATTTTTGATGGATGCAATTTATACTCTGGAACGACTTATAGTCTGAAAAATATGGTAAATCAAATGAAAAATACAGGTTTGAAGTTTTTTTTAGCCAAACTGAATGTGAACATACAGAAATGGTTTCCTGGGTTTGGGTAATGATGTCCTTTGAAGGCTGATAATAGTCCTGGGTTGATTCCAATCTGAGGAGAAACATGAAGGATTTGCAAAGCTTAATAAATGAGCTTTTTATCTGCAACTTAAACAACACAGATCCCACACTTGTTTCATACAACAGAGTAGGTACAGAAACTCTTCAGTGTCATAATTAACTTACTATTAATATGTCTAGATTGTAGGTAATAACATCAGGAAGGGTTTTGGCCATAACCTCTGCCACAGACAAGCCATTGAACCGGTTGAGAGCCCTTTTGGCTTTTTTTTTGGCAGCTTCTGTGTCCTCCTCATCCTCATGTGTCTCACCGTTGTCCATTTGCTGCTTCGGAGGTCTTCCTCTCTTCTTCTTTGCCGGGGGCAAAACTAGGACAGAAAGACCACGGCGGAATAAGAACTACAAAGTGGGATTTCTCATTTCTGGTTTGTATGTAGTTCCTGTTTTTTTTTAAGCAGGTGAGAAGATCTTTAATATATTCTGCTAAATAAAACAAACATTGTTTTTTTTTTTTTTTTACAGTAGCAGAATATCAAAAAGAGACTCTTTAAAAAAACTAACCACATAGTTCTTCCTTTACCTTCAGGTTGTGCAGAAGACTGAGGTTGGTGCTGAACACTTGTTTCTTGTTGCTGTGTCGTACGTTGAGGTTGAGGTTGGCGCGGGACCGCAGAATGCTGCTGGTGCTGATTTGAGGCTGAAAGGTAGTTTTGGTAAAAAGATTCCTGATACAGAGATGGATCCTGGTGGACAGATAACTGGCCCATAACAGGCTCTTCAACGGGGCCTTCGCTATAATGACCCATATTATGAAATGACATCACATGCTGCGCTTCAGGGTGCTGCTGGCTGGATTGGTACCTAACATGAGGAGGAAGGAGGAAAGAGAAATGACAGAGGAGGTGAGAAAAAAGAACAAAAAGAATCTGAAACCAAATGATTTTGTTCTGGTGCTACATGGCGTTTGTGAAGACAATTTGCACAAAACAGAGGTCTAATAAATGTACATGTGCTGATGTACCACAGTTTGGCCACGGCATGAAAAGCGCTTTACAAATAAATAAAGTTTGAAGTTTATATTCTAGCTATGTTTGATCATTTAATGCATCTTACGTAATGAGTTTAAATACCAAATCATCCTCTCGTGTTTTCAGAATATAACATCCATCAATTCAGACATTTTGTTGCTCATCCCTTTCAAAACATGCTGCAGAGAAAATTATTTCTATTTGAAGAGTATTATTATATTTCATTCTACTGAACCATGTTAACTAAATACAAGGTTTAAATTATTTGCAATACATCTGTCTCTTCCTATTACTACAAAAGGACAATAAATGACAGTTTTGCTGTGAGGAACGTTGACCCCTGACCTGAAAGCTTTCCATGTCGCCCTTTTGCAACACAAGAGATTAAAATGAATTAATCACTTTGCAGATCTTGATAAGCTGTTGGATGCATTTGATTTGAATCAGGTGTGTTGGAGCAGGGATGCATGGAAAACCTTCAGGAGGACCAGTATTCCCCATTAGATAAGGGTACTGAATTTGCATGCCATGAAAATACATTACAAATTAGTGATACCAGAAAAACACAATGTCATATGTCTGCTTTATGATTGAAATGTTTTCTCAGGTGAAGCTTTGCTAACTAAATTCTTTTTTAAAGTATACTGTATGTAATACAACAAATCATTGTTTTAATTTTTTTATTATTCTGTTTTGTGTGTGTGTGTTTAAGAGACACATAAATAAACATAGGTAAAGGCAACTTTATTCTTTAAAAAACACCCTTGAATAATCATTTTAAATGTAAAAACCCCCTTCCTCCCATTTTAAACAATATAATATAATGTTAATTCATTTTTTTCTTTGTGCATTTCTTCTTACATTTTATATTATGACTGGAAAAATGGTTAGAAATCAAATATAAACTCTACCATCAAACACAGTTCATGTTATGTTTGCATAATGCAACATAATGACCATGTTATAAAGTTTATTGTCAATTATTACATTCACTGCAGCAAACCAGTTTAAGAAAACAAGTATTTCTGCTTCCAGGTTAGCACGGCATGTTTCATTCTTAACTATTACATTGCGAGGAGCTACAAGACTAAAATAAATGTTCAGATAAGTACGATGTTGTTCATGGTTATTAAATTTTCTTTATCATGCATGAAAAT
>JBAMHX010000011.1:11208729-11227665 GCA_037177515.1 Pseudomugil tenellus
GGTGAAAAGAAGGGAAAAAGGTCAGACCATGTCCAACTGGGGAAAGAACACACCCCCCCCCCCCCCCCCCCCCCACACACACACACACACACACAAAATCTAATCACTTGTTCTTTATTCAATTTCTTAGATTTCATAAAAATGTTATCAAAATCGGTCAGAACATCCAGTTAAAAATAAGGAAAGCAGTTTTCGGGTCTAAACTTAGTATATTCTATATAATTATGTAATAAATGAAGAAAAGTTTTGATCAACCTCATGACTGAATGTAGTTTTTTGCCTCCAAATACAATACTGCTTTTTAAAATGTAATTTATTTTTTGGATGTTCGTTTCTCTCCTGCTTTCCAGGTTATAGTTCAACGAGTGCACATAGACGGACTTGGAAGAACCAAGGAGGACCTGCTGACCTATGAAATTGCAGAAGTGTTTCGAGCAAAGAACTTGATCGATGTGAGTACAAGTAGATGGGATTGCATCAATTTATGATTGTTCACTTTATGATTGTAAGTAGTCCTTACAGACTTGAATTGCAACAGATTATTTATTATTCAGGTGATGCGAAAGTCCCACGAAGCCAGACAGAGGCTACTTCGCCTTGGTATCTTCAGAAAAGTTGAGGTGGTTATTGACACATCTCGAGGTACTGCAAGTCTCTCTGCTATCTAGGAAGGCTAATTCCAAGATATCTGCATGCTGTACAGTTGCTTTGTTGATATTTTAATCGTTTGATTTCTGCATTTTCTGTCTTTAGGTGAAGATGCTCTTCCTAATGGCCTCGATGTGACTTTTGAGGTCACTGAACTGAGACGTGTGACGGGCAGCTACAACACAATGGTTGGAAACAATGAAGGAAGCATGGTGAGTGAAGTTAAAGCTCATTGCTTTGATTTATATATAAGTCTTCTATTAAGATATCTTCTTCTGGTACAGACATAAATTTGCAACCCTTCATCAGGGTAATTTTAATAGTGACTGATATTAATATCTGTGAGATTTCTTAATTTTTTCTAAGGCACCTGCAGTTACTTTAATTCAGTAACTTCAAAATGCAAATGGAATATTTAGGATCCCCTGAACTGTACAGATTCTTTATCGTTTCAGGTTCTCGGCCTGAAGTTACCAAATGTTTTTGGCCGAGCAGAAAAACTGACATTCCAGTTCTCCTACGGTACTAAAGAGACATCCTACGGCTTGTCCCTCTTTAAACCCCAACCAGGACACTTTGAACGAAAGTAAGCTTCATAAAACTAAGTTGTTTTGAGGACCTAAGTGATGAATATTAGTATTTTTAAACTCTCATGACCATGAAAAGGATTGGTCACACTTTTCCATGCTAACTACAAGGAGAGAGTGTCCCAACATCTGTCAGGCAACAGTTGGGGCCATAAATATTAATGTAGAAAAGTCTGTATTGCAAAAATATATTTTTCTCTGTAGCCCGGCAATAGAGATTGTAAATTCCTCAAGGTTAGGAATATTTTTGGTTCTATCCATCCATCCATTTTCTTCACCGCTAATTCAGGGTAGCTGTGGCCTCTCCCAGCAGTCACCGGGCGAGAGGAAGGGTACACCCTGGACAGTACGCTGGACAGGGCTGGTTGCATCCATAGAAGTTTAAATCTTTAAACAATAAGAGCTGAAGCTATCAATGTGTGTACTTTAAGCAGTAAAAGCTTATTTCTCTTCTCTTTTTTCCCACGTTCAGTGTCTCTGTCAACGTGTACAAAGTGACTGGTCAGTTTCCATGGAGCTCACTGAGAGAGACAGATCGAGGCATCTCAGCAGAACTGAGCGTAAAGCAATTATTTAATTTCCTATTTCTCCACTTAATTATGTGAATTTACATACTTTGCTACAAAATGTTTTTGCCTTTTCCTCCTGAGTTTGAGTCAAGGTACTGAGCTTTGTCTTGTGTTTCACCAAATAATTACACAAAAATACAAATTTACTGAGCATAACCATAAAATGAGGCATCAAAAGGTTCTGTTGTGTAATACCAAGTCCAGCTCTGGCCTTGAATAATCAATAAACTAATAGTTTACACTTTGTATTAGAATGATTGCCATCTGCCAATAATTAGTAATCTGGTAGTGTTGGAAACTGCTCATAAAGACCTTTCACAAAGGTTCCACACAACTATTATCCCCCTCTCTTGGAAGGAAGCAACTATTCTCTCATACTGTAAGCCATTTACTGTATGATATCTTTTTTAAAAAAAAAAAAATCTGTTTTTGCTAATTCACCTCCTACAGTTCCCTTTGTGGAAGACAAACCAAACCTTGAAGTGGGAAGGAGTATGGAGAGAATTGGGTTGTCTGGCTAATACTGCATCATTTGCTGTCCGTGAAGAGAGCGGCCATTCGATCAAGTCCTCCCTTTCGGTATTTGTCTTCTATATTTCGCCTAATATTTCTCACTTGGGTTTGAAATTATCATTAGTTTCATGATTCTAAGAGTTTTTCTGGAAAATGAGGTTTTCAGACTACACAGTGCAAAGTTAATTCATATTTATTAATGGATTTCTTCAGATTGAGTTTTCAAAGAAACATTTAAAAGGATAAATGAGTATTCAGGACTACCTTAATGGTGCTTTTCTTTTTCCAGCATGCCATGGTCATTGATACCAGAAATTCTTCCATTCTTCCCAGAAAAGGTGGCTTATTGAAGATTCATCAGGTTTGTTGTTCATGAAAGGAAAAAAATCTGAGCTTTTCAAATGATGCCAGAAATGGCATGACTAATCTTGAACCCATTGTTTCATGTTTGTGTAGGAACTTGCTGGTTACACTGGGGGTGATTCCAGTTTTCTAAAGGAAGACTTTGAGATTCAGCTCAACAGAACACTCTTTTGGGACTCGGTGAGATTTTGAGTTTTTGTTGATTTAACAAATGACACTAACGCTGTTCACGTCGGCTTTACTGAACTTTTAAAGTTTCTGTGAAGGTCCTTTCTGCATCATTGTGGGGTGGCTTGCTTCTTCCCATTGGTGAAAAGCAAACATGCATAGCAGACAGGTAAAGTAAATGAAAACTTGTCTGTATGTAATTACTACTAATTTCTTGTAAATATAAATAGTAAATTAATAAGATTTTCCTTCTGCAATTTTTACAAATTTGTAGAATTGACAACTTTCTAAACACTCAGGTGGGTTAATTACTAGACAACAGTCAGTGTATATACAGAAAGAAACTGTATCAGATGAGCTTTTTCTTTTTGCTTGATTGATTTAATTTTCTACTTTATGTTGGGCATGGATAATAATTTGATTACATTACATGTAAAACTGTATTGACTCATTAGTCGTGCTGTAATAAGGCCATATAATGCTGTGCTATCTGAAAACACAATCCAGTGTATAACATGTTTGAAAGGTAACAAACTGCTTAATTATTTGCATCTAAATCTGGAATTCCAGTATAACAGACTTCTACCCCAGATTGGAAATAAACCATTGGACTACTGGTCTTTACAATGTCCTAATTGAAATTTTAGTTAATGCCCTTCAAATTTACTTCAACATTTTTTTAGGTACACCTTGCAATTTGGAAACTAGTTTACTGTAGCCAAAAAACAAACAAAAAAAAGAAACATGGACATATATGCAACTAGTTATAACTTTTTGTGTATTTGCTAACGTCCTAGATTTTACCTTGGTGGCCCCACTAGTATCAGGGGATTCAGTATGTACAGTATGGGCCCAAACAGTGATGGTAAGACGTACTGTCACCATTGATACGTTGCTCAGATGAATTGACACTTGCTGATTTATTTAAGGCTGCTTTGTTGACACGACTTGCATGGCAGGTGACTACCTGGGTGGAGAGGCTTACTGGGCTGGAGGCATCCACCTCTACACACCGTTACCTTTTAGACCAGGCAGGGGAAGCTTTGGCGACCTCTTCAGAACACACTTCTTCCTCAACGCTGGAAACCTTTGTAACCTCAACTATGGTGAGCTGCTGAAGTATTTTAAGCATAATATGAATGATTATTTTTTTTCCTTTAAGCTCACCTACTTTAAGTTTAGACTTTGAAAGATTTATGTTTTTTGAACAAATGATTCAAGTTACGAGTATAGAGACTTGATCTGGTTTCTTTATCGGCTCATATGTGTGCTTTTTTTCCACAGGAGAGGGGCCTCACGCTCATTTAAAGAAACTGGCAGAATGTATCCGTTGGTCATATGGACTGGGCATTGTGCTGCGCTTGGGAAACATTGCCAGGCTGGAGCTGAATTACTGCATTCCCATGGGAGTTCAAAGTGGAGACAGGTAGTGTTGCTTGGTTTATTTTGTGACAACAAGAAAATAGATTGAACTCTTACATTTTTATATACATTTAAACTTGATGACAAATCGCTGAGAAAATAACACAAATAAAGTAATTATTACTTATAGTGGAATAAACACATCAGTTTATGTTTTGGTTACATTTAAAGGCCAGATGTGATATAAAACCAGCATTGTTATTGCTTTTCTGAAGCAAAAGATTTTTATTTTTGTATCTACATTTTGGATGTATAATGTATAGAATGATGAGGATGCAAATGATAATATTACACAAATATGTTGACAAAACTGTCAGATTCTTTGATATGCCTATTTATAGAAACTAATTTAACTGTTTCCAGTATTTCAACTGGTACTACTATTTATAGTATATTGTATTGTATATGGTTTTAAATGTGTTTCAGAAAGCATTATCTACTTTCCTTTCAGGATATGTGACGGGGTCCAGTTCGGAGCAGGAATCAGATTCTTGTGATGCCACTTTTCTTTTATCCATTTTACTGGAAGGGGACAACATTTGTACAGAATTGTTAATATAAGATGTTATTTCAATAAAATGTTTCACCTCTCATTGTAATGTGTTTCTATTTATAATTTGCTGTGAAGGTGAAGACGTTTGCCACAAAGTGGACAGCAATTAGCTTTATGCACAGCTCCACTACTTCCTGAACTTAGAACAACTCCTTTGTTTCCTGTCTTTCATTACTGGACGAACTGATTAATCCAGGTGTGTCTGACCTCAGTAACCGCAACGCCAATGGTCAGACACACCTGGATTAATCAATTCATCCAGTAATGAAAGACAAGAAACAAAGGAGTTGTTCCAAGTTCAGGAAAAAGTAAACCTGTGCATAAAGAGACAGATACTTTATTAATCTCCAAGACAAATTTACAGTTCCAGCAGCATTGAAAGGTTAAACTTAAGGGCATGCAAAAAGAAACTATAATAAAATAAAGTAAAATAGAAGGTAAATGTACAATTGAAATAACATTGGCCATAAAAAAATTAAAAATATAAGGAATCTAGCCCTTCTACAAAGGTGCAGCTGTGCAAATTGGCAGTGTGACATACAGTTGTGCAACAGTCAGTTTGTACACACTTTAGACCATATATAGATGTGTGTGTGTGTGTGAGTTATCGCTCCCCCCGAGTGGTGTTGTAGAGGCGTAGGGCATGGGGGAGGAACTATCTCAGTCTGTCCGTGGAGCAGGACGGTGACAGCAGTCTGTCACTGAAGCTGCTCCTCTGCCTGGAGGTGGCGCTGTGCAGTGGATGACCTGGATTGTCCATGATGGACAGGAGCCTGTTCAGCGTCCATCACTCTGCCACAGATGTCCGGCTGTCCAGCTCTGTGCCAACGACAGAGCCTGCCTTCCTCACCTGTTTGTCCAGGCGTGCTGCGTCCTCCTTCTTGAGACTGCCCCCCCAGCACAGTACTGCGTACAGGAGGGCGCTCGCTACCACAGACTCGTAGAAGATCTGTACCAGCTTCTTGCAGATGTTGAAGGACACCAGCCTTCTGAGGAAGTATAGGCGGCTCTGTCCTTTCCTGCACAGAGCATCTGTGTTGGCAGTCCAGTCCAGTTTATCATCAAGCTGCACTCAGAGGTATTTGTAGGTGTGTACCACCTCCACACAGTCCCCTTTGATGATGACCGGCTCTGGGTGAGGCCTAGGTCTCCTAAAGTCCACCACCATCTCCCTGGTCTTGGTGGTGTTGAGGAGCAGGTGGTTGGAGTCGCACCATAAGACGAAGTCCTTGATCAGTTCTCTGTAGTCATCCTCCTGTCCACTCCTGATACAGCCCACGATGGCTGTGTCATCCGCAAACTTCTGTGCATGAAAGAACTCTGACTTATACTGAAAGTCGGACGTGTACAGGGTGAACAGGACTGGAGAGAGCACAGTTCCCTGCAGTGCTCCTGTACTGCTGGCCACAGTGTCGGACCTACAATCTCCCAGCCTGACATATTGAGGTCTGCCAGTCAGGTAGTCTGGGATCCATGCCACCAGGTGTGATCTATCTCCCATCTCTGTCAGTTTGTTCCTGAGGAGCAGTGGCTGGATGGTGTTAAAGGCGCTGGAGAAATCCAAGAATGTAATCCTCACAGCACCACTCCCAATTAAGAATGTTTTTTAAGGGATTCCAGCCTAAAATTAGCATCAGAAAATATAACGGTTATGAACTTGCACAGTTCAGACACTAAAAAAATCCAAAGAGAATATAAAAAAAGTATTTTAGGGGTTTCGTCCTAAAAGAAAAGAAAAGAAATCACCTATAAATGTTTGGTCATTGCAAACAAAAAGTTTCCAAAGATTTTTTCTGTGTCTTCTGGATAATTAAATTATGTAAAGTGCTTTAAATGATTAAATAGTCACATTGTTTGCAAATTTTACTTTTAAAAAGGTTAATTAGTCACCCACATTCAGTCTAAGGTGGTAAATTCCAGGCGAACACACTGATCTCATCAGGGTACTGGCTGCTTTCAAGTTAACTAGTTGAAATATTTCACCAGCTATTCTTGGTTACAAAATTTGCTGGTAATATGTTGGCTCGGTCTTCTTTAAAGGTTTCACTGGATTCAAGTTGATAATTGAAGTGATTAGTTACAAAACTGCTTGGGAATGAGAACCAAGCTGGTACTGTAGGTGTTAAATTAATTAAATTAAACTTGAGGCCAACCTTTTAGTGAATGTTTTTCCTATAAACATGTGTTTTTTTTCACTCTTCTCTCAAATAATTGGTCTTCCTTCTCCAAAATGTTCAAATTACTGTCATTGAAAAAGTATCCCTTGTCCTTAATATGAAGTGGACTTGTGTTTTTTTTTCCCAGAACTATTTCTTCTGTGTAGCATCGTACATTTATCAAGTGGTTTTGTGATTTCTCCTGTGTAGCTCTAAATGAACTCCTCACCAGTGAGGTCTCCCTTGATTGGAGCTCTTATGATTGCAATGGAAATGTAATCCAGGGAAGGGAAGACATTTACAAGAAGGGACAGAACAGACTACTTCTTAACGTAGTGAAGACCCGTGTGTACTCAGCTGTGTGGAAACTTTTACATCATCTTTTGGGAATCAGAGCCAGAGCTGGTTTTGTGCTGATGACAACTCTGGAGCTGAACATAATGTTTCACATCTTCTGCACAACACAGTGAAGGAAACAACAGATTGTTATCAACCAGAGACTTCTTCAAATTTACTGCAAGACAGAAGTGCACAGGAGATCATTCCTGCTACCAGCACTTACCCACTTGAACAAGACTGTTTATTATTAATTGTTATATCCTTAAACTGCAATAAAAAAATCAAATTAAATATTTTAATTCGTTATAAAAACAAGATGAAGAACTGGGAAAACATCATACAAATGAGAACAGTGGACCATAGTCATTGTAAATAAAGAGGCAAAACCAGTGTTTCTGCCACCATTTGACTTAAGTCAGACTGGGTCCGCTCCTTTACCATCAACCTGATGATGGCCCGTGGAAAAATGATGACGTGCAGCGGAGAAAAAGTTTGCCAGTCTTTGCCAAAACAAAAGAGACATGGATCCATCTGAGCGAACGTGATGTTAAATATAATAAAGTTAACAAAGAAAGTATAATTTACCACAGGTTTTTTAGAATATCTGCAAAGTGCGAGTTTATTGGAAGTTTATTCATAAATAAGGACAATTGGTTGGATTGGAACATACATTTGCAACCTGAACCATATTAACATGATTTATCCAATCGGATCCTTTTCTAAGTTTATCTGCAACTCGACTGTGGTTTGTTTGTTTACATCCATGTAGTCAAACTGGACATTCTCGCTGAACAAGCCGTCGAATCTGAGGGAGTCACCCGACTGATCGCCCGTTTTTAATGGTGTGAAAACACAGACAGCTCACCCTGGCCATAAATGGCGCGGACCCACTGAAGCGTAAATGGTGTAACTGCGCATCAGTCCAGCGCACACCGTTGTCATGTGAGCTGTGATTCTCCAATCAATTCTCTAACCCGGCGCATGCTCTGTGCACAGTGTTCCGTAGCGTCGCAGACAACACGCCAGGGAACATTGCGGGAAAACAGAACAGACGAAGGAGGAGCATTCATTCACTGCTTCTAGAAATTTCATTCCCCTGTTCCGTTTGTCTTGAACATAGTACTTGAGTATAATTCTGTTCGACTTTTTCATCTCTTGGTGAATTAAAGTGAACACAGCGGCGACCCCTTCTGTTATTGTGGCAGCGGTCTTTTCTGAGAGCGGCAGGCGCTTGGACACGCTGATGGCGGTTACCATCGAGGATCTCTATCGTAACTACGGGGTCCTTGCTGATGCTAAGGACAACCTCAGCCAGGTATGGAAATATTTTTTTCAAATGCTGGAGTTTATGTTTCCTCTTGTTTCCCACAATATTAGACTGTAAACTTAACTTAGCTTGTTTCATAACATTGTTTGTGTATGCTAGGCTAGCTTCAGCTAGCTTAAATAGTGCCCAATGGCTTGATAGCTTCAGGATGGCGACCCTAACCACAGATGGTACACGGTAAACTATGTATGTATCTAACTATGAAAATATGAAGGGTAGCAAATACGTTATTTTAAAAAAATATAAATTCTCTGCAACGCTGATCTGTGTTCAGATAGCATATGCTATGCTATCTGAAGACCTTAGCAATTATTTAGAATTTTGACATGTAATCCCCCACCACACACACACACACACACACACACACACACACACAGAGAAAATATAACATTTTAAAGTATACTCATTCTTTGTAGAATTGTATTATGTCCGCGACATTGTTTCATGTATTTTTCCATTATGTTGCAGCACAAAGATGCCTACCAGGTTATTCTCAATGGCGTGAAGGGTGGTCCCAAGGAGAAACGACTTGCAGCACAGTTTATTCCCAAGTTCTTCAGCAGCTTTCCAGAACTGGCTGATGCAGCTATTAATGCTCAGCTTGATCTCTGTGAGGATGAAGATGTATCAGTAAGTAACAAAACCGGATCCTTAATCATCAACGTGTCCAGGTGTGTCTGACCTGGACCCTTGCAGTATAGTGGGATTTAAAAGCTTGTTATATCCCGATTGCAAGTTTGGAGTTTAAGGTATTGGAGTCAGGATTTTAGGGACTGATGACCCTTTGTAATTAGGACTATGAGCCACTACTGATCTTAAAATCTATTTAAGGTATTTAATCATGTTTTTGACCATTGTTGTATGTGATGTGTGTGCGTGTTATTGTCCTACACCTACCGATTAAATGTTGGACAGATTGTGTATCATACACTTCTTAAAACCCAGCTGTAAGTAGGCCTGTCGCGATAAGTCAATAAATTGCGTGATAAGAAAAAATGAACGCAATCAGTTTTCCGGTCGCAATAAATTTAGTTTTACTTTTTCTTTCTTTACCAAAAACGGGAAAAGGTTTCACTGCGGTGCATCATAGTGCATAAGGGATACGGAAGGAGATGAGACATTCATTCAGTTTTACTTTGTGGTCAAGTTAAAACATGATCCCTTACACAAGCAGACACTATGTAGCCACTGAATGGACCCTGAACTTCAAGTGTTTAAAGACCAGATATGTCCCACATAAACACACCACTGAAACCCTGTAAGACCATAAACTAGTCTGCATATCAAGCTAAATGTTCTTTAGAAAATAAGGTTTATTCTTAAAAGACGGTAGTTTGCATTATTACTGCTTTATTATTATGTTAGTTGAAAACTGTCAAAAAAATACAACATTAAGTGCTTAGCGCAATATTATCGTTTATAGCAATAATTTCTGAGACAATTAATTGCACAGCAAAATTTGTTATAATAACAGGCCTAACTGCAAGTGTTTTCTGTTTTGTGAAACCGCCTAAAGCTTAATATTTTCTTGTGGTATAAATTGAGCCAGAACTGTGCATTAAAATGAAAGCAAAATATGAACTACACAAGTTAACAAATGATCTTAAATCTGTTTTTTTTTTTTTTAAAAAAACTTTGCACAAATAACATACTCACCTAACTGGTGTGTGTATTTTTAAAAAATTAAAGGGCTTTAGTTTTCGATGCCACCCAGGTGCCTTATTTTTTAGATGGTATATTATCCTTGTGGCAACACTGTTTTTTTTTTTTTTTTAAACTACAGTGGCCTGCAATAGTATTGAACGGATTTCTAATCACCAGTACATGGGGTGCCGTCTAACTTATTTCTCCTGATAAATTGGAGCAGCTTTCTTTGTAAACCCTAAAGCCCATTTCTGCTTTATGCGGATTTGCGGACACTTATATCGATCTCCTGCGTTGTATAGCTGTCCCTAAACTTATTTTTGTCACAGGTGTCCTCTTCATTTCCTCATGACAGCAACCTGTCTGTGTCTTTGTTTAGATTCGACGACAAGCCATTAAGGAGCTCCCACGGTTTGCAACTGGTGAGAACATTTTCAGGGTTGCAGATATTCTCACTCAGCTCCTTCAGACAGGTATGAGACCTTTATGCTCCCACATATCCCTCAATGGGTTGCAGATTATCTACTTAGTGATCAGAAAATGTTATTAATGTTTACAATTTTATTTCTAGATGATACAGCAGAGTTCAACCAAGTGAATGTAGCACTGATTTCTATCTTCAAGATGGATGCTAAGGGTAGGTGGTCTTTTCCTCTGCTGTTGAATTCTGTTCTGATGTTTTCTCGTCATTTTATTAATCCAAGAACCAAACCCAAAGGCATTTATTTGATTTCAGAAATGATCTTTCTTTACGTGACCTCTGTCTTTTTCCGTCTAGGTACCCTTGCAGGTCTCTTCTCTCAGATCCTTCAAGGAGAAGATATAGTGCGAGAAAGGGCCATTAAGTTTCTATCATCCAAACTGAAAACCCTCCCAGAGGACATCATGACAAAGGAGGTGGAGGAGTACGTCTTTGCAGAAACAAAGAAGGTTTGGAAATACTGTTGATTTGAGTAGTGTTGTTTGATAATTTTCCCTGTCAAATGAGAAGAAAGTTAATGAGATGACACGGCGGGATGTGATTTGGATATTTGAGGATTGCTACTGTCGGTTACTTTGGTGTGTATCTGAATTAAATTAATCACGATAGGTAAGAGTGGAATTATAAAGCAGAAGTACTTTGTTTTGTCTTCTAAGGCAGGAAAAGTAAATGTAACGGAGGTTAGTCTGTGTACAAACACAGATGATCATCTTTTGTTTAAAAATACCACTTTTTCCTTATTTATCAGGTGATGGAAGATGTGACAGGAGAGGAGTTTGTGCTTTTGATGCGTATAGTGTCAGCTCTGCGGGTGCTTCAGACTGTAAATGGACGACAGCAGCTTGTGGAGTTGGTCGTGGATCAGGCTGATTTGGAGCAGGCCCTGAACCCAGCAGACCCTGACACTGTGGACCGCCTTCTGCAGTGCACACGCCAGGCCCTACCGCTATTCTCTGTAAGTTCTGACCTCAGGTGTTCACCAATCAGATTGTTTCTGAGGAAATAATAGCAAGTGCTCATGTGTTTGCTAATAAGTTGTTTAGTTTCGGGTACGGCTTTTAATGAGAGCTTAGCTATTCTTGATATTAGTTACATTTCTATAAATGAATACATTAAACCCAGATTTTTTTAAGATGCTTTTTATCATTAATTGTTTCAGTCTAGTGCAGGGGTGTCCAGATCCAGTCCGCGAGGGCCGCATTCTGCAGGTTTTTCATGTATCACTGCTTCAATACATCTAAATCGAATCAGCCAATCATTGTGCAGAACTTAATTGGCTACTGGATCCAATCCAGGTGCACTGAAACAGGGATGCATTGAAAACGTGAAGGACAGCGGCCCTCGGGGGCCACACCTGGTCTGGTGGGATGCAAAGGGAAAAAGATAACTAAAGTTTACTTTACAACTAGCATAGACGCAAATAAGATGTTAATATTTTGAGTGTGAAAGCTTTTTTTTTCTCTTGTAGAAAAATGTCCATTCTACCCGTTTTGTCACCTACTTCTGCGAACACGTCCTGCCCAACCTCAGCAGTCTGACGAGTCCTGTGGCTGAGCTGGACATTCAGCTAGAGGTGAGCTGTATTTCCTGTAGATGTCTGACTTGCACATTTCCTTAATCTCTAAGTTTATAATGTAAGAATGATTCAGTCTGTTTCTACAGCTATTTTTATACAAACATCTGGATGAAATCATGTTAGTTTTTATTAATGTTGTATTGGTTATCAATAAGTTAATTTTACAATGAAATGTTGCTGGTTTTTTTTTTTTGTTTTGTTTTTTTATTTACTTACACACACATATTAGTGATGTCACGATTTTGATTTTCTATCAAATTCGATCGAAACTATGTTGCGATCCCGAGCATTGAAGTGAAAGGATTGCTAATCCCCGCCGGAGTAGTTTTTTTTTTTTTTTTTTTATGCTTGAGCCACAACACAGTATTCCCAGCAGGTCAAATCTTATGAATAAAGTGTTGCCTTCCTTAAATGAAGATAAAGAAAAAGTTTGGGTGGAGTGTAGTTGGTTGCCTTAACAGATGGCTGGACTTCAATAGAAAGCTCTTCTGTTTGTGTAGTTTTTCAGCTTGACTGAGAACACGATTGTTACTTTTATATTGTAAATAAATTTAAATTTGACTGTATGTGACTAATGTGATACACAAAAAGCTGCTTTTATGTCCCACATTTTTTGAAATAAGATAAAAGATAAAAATAAAAGAAACATTGTAGAATAGACAAGTCTGAAAAAATTGCATAGGGCATTGTGCTGTAAGAAAATGATTACATTTTTGTAAAAATGAGAATAGATTTGACTCATTATCCTAAAATTGAAAATCGAATCGAGGATTTGAAAATTTAAATTAACACTTTAAAACAAATACTCATGTTTGGTCTTTGCTTTAAAATGCACGTGGGCACATCGACACTCAATGAAAGACTCCAAATTTTTTTTTTCTGGAGTCATTCAGCCTGACTGGCACTGAGAGGCTTGATGAATATTGCTGCTAGTACGAAGTTGATACTCCTCATGTTGTTAGCATGCATGTTGTTAATGTCCATTAGTCTGCCACACACCATGGCCTCTCTCTTACGTAGTGATCTGGAAACATATGTGTCTGTATTTGTAGGTGCTGAAGCTCCTTGCTGAGATGAGTCCGTTCTGTGGAGACATGGAGAAGCTTGAGGCCAACCTCCACATGATGTTTACCAAGCTGATTGTAAGAATGAGTTGTCCTTATGTTGTTTGAAGGAGGAAATGATGGGATATGTTACAAAAAAATCAGATTCATGTTTCTTTAATGCCTCTTTCGTGTGTTTGTGCTCCATGATGATTATATGTCCCCTGATTGGGTCATTTGTCCCAAAAACTTTTTAAATACTTAATCATAACATTGATTCATGCAATTTCTGTACTGCTTAATCCAATTGAGGGTTGCGGTCTTTTGGAAGCCTGGGAACCCACACATACATGAGGACATGCAAACTCCAGACAGATCACTATTTTAACCAAATTCAGTCATAACATCACATATATAGAAATAATGCCTTTTAAGCACAGTTGTTTCCACTTTGTGGACTTTTATTCGGCCTGTATCAGTTTAGGCTTGTCAGGATGGAACAAATAAATGTTAAGTATATACACTGGATCCCTATAATTTAGCTCTAAACAAGTGAATTAAAATAGTGATTATGTATCAAACTGTTTCTCTTAATTCTTTGTGGTTTAGGAGTTCATGCCACTACCACCTGATGAGGTAGAGAATGGTGAAAACTCAGCTAGTGAGGAGCCCAAGCTGCAGTTCAGCTATGTAGAGTGCCTCTTGTTCAGTTTTCACCAGATGGGCAAGAAGCTGCCAGACTTCCTTCTTGATAAAGTGGATGCTGAGCAGCTCAAAGACTTCAAGATCAGGTGAGCAAATAACTCCTGCAGAAGCCCCAGGACCCTGTTGGTAAAAAAAGTTTTGAATTTCTCTCAACAAGCTCTTGATGTAGACATCGCATCTGAGTCTGCAGAAAAGATGATTTAGTCTGTTTAGAAAAGTTACCTCACGTGTTTGATGTGCTTTGTTATAAACAGGCTTCAGTATTTTGCCAGAGGCCTGCAAGTTTACATCAGACAGCTACGAGTAGCTCTGCAAGGAAAGACAGGAGATGCTCTGAAGACAGAGGAGGTAAACAAATAGTGTTGCTGAGTTGTATGTATAATAATAAAAAGTTAATTATCTTCTAGCTGTTGTAGTGTTAAATATCTGAAACGCAAACTTCTCTTCTGAAAAGAACAAGATCAAAGTGGTGGCCCTGAAGATTACAAACAACATCAATATCCTCATCAAGGTAATGTTTTCATGTTGTTATTATTATTATTATTATTTTGTATCCAGAGACAATATGAACTGCTATTCCTCACTTTGGCAAGTCTACTGTAGTTGCACATGTTTGCTACTAAATTGTTAGTGTGCATCTTACAGCTTTACAATCGTTAATGTTTTCTGTTATTTTTGGTTTCAGCATTGTCAGTTTTATAGAAAATCTATTTATTTTCTACTCCGTTTTAATCTGATTCAGAGGGGTGTGGGGGTGTCTGCTGAAAAGCCTGGCATACAAGTCGCCAGGAGGGATTGCACATTATAGATGGGATTATAAATATGTAATATCACATGAAATATTTTTCATGAAAGTCATTTTTCAGCTCACTGTTTTAAGTTATTCTAGCGTCATTCTGCTACTTTTAAGCACAAAGTGGTTCGATTATGTATAATTCAGGCTAAATTGTTTTGCAAGTCCTTTATTGCAAGGCATTTATTGATAAGGTATTTTTCCCAAACTCCTTTATGTACAGAACATTTATCCTAGATGTAGATCTCTGCTAGAAAAAAGAAAAAAGAGTGCGTGCTTCTGATTGGCCAGCTGCTGGGAATAGTTTACGGGAGCGCGGACATCAGTTTAATCACGGAAACGGCAGCAGGAATAATAAACAAAGTTACTCAGTGAATAATGTCCACACAATACATCTCGCCATACATGTAACCCATATCAGACTCATAAAGTGAACAGCTCCTAGATGCAGCAAGACGTACATGTCCCCCTAAATCTTCGTCATGCATCCGACTCTTCTATAATCTCCTTAAAACGATGCCATTGAAAATGTGCAATCTGGACAAAAACTTTAAAACGGCAACATGCGCTCTGCTGTTACTGTCGTGTTTACTTTTGCAAACACAAAGACGTAATGCACATGGTCTTTCTCAAATAGCCGTGTCTATGGATGCAGGACGCTTTTGGTGCGCGTAACGTTCATACAGGAGATCACATACAAGTTGCTTTTAATTGGAAATGTGAACAGACTGAAATTGGACTTCACAATTAAAAATCCTAATTGAGCATTATGAGCTGCAATCTGAACATAACCTAAAGGGGATCATACAGCTCCTCGGATCTTTACTCCGCCTTCCTGTTTTTGACCTGCTGATGGTTTATAAAGCTCTGAATTGTTTTTGAGAAAACTGTAGGTCTGCTAAACCTTCTAGCTGTTACAGTTAAAATGTTTCCATTGCTCTTCTTTTTTTTAAAGCTGGTGTTTATTTCTCTAAACTTTTTGTTCAACCATATGTTTTCAGGATCTGTTCCACAACCCTCCATCATACAAGAGCACAGTCACTCTGTCCTGGAAGCCTGTTCAGAAGACAGAAGCAGCAGCGTAAGTCTGTTCATAACGTTTTTTCCCTCTAATTGTAGAAAGACTGAATGTGAAATCTGAATGTTTTCTTGCTTGTTAGAAATTCAACGTCTCTGTTTTGCTTTTAGACCAAAACGTCCTTCAAGCGAAGAGCCAGGGTCCGGTGGAAGCACAAAAAAACTGATCACTCCACTGCCACGAAGGGACGCACGACAAATTTACAACCCTCCCAGTGGCAAGTACAGCGCCTCCATAGGCAATTTCACCTACGGTAAGAAGCAACAGATTACATCTGTCTCTGTTCGTGTGTGTGTGTATATGTGTGTAGCACAGTTGTTGTCTTTCAATTAGTTCGGCCAGTACAGATATTAGCCTTGGAAAGATTCACAGATTCTGCCAAAAGTAAGGCGATCAGAATCGCTCAGTATTTCTGTTAAATACTATCCAGAGGTGCAAAACCACCACACTTAGACATGGGTTATATATTCTTGCGTGGTAATTGTTCTGATTAGACAGAGAAGTAGCTGCATTGTTATTCCAACACTTAGCATCATGTTAGCAATTAGGTGTTATTCCTCCTACTTGCCAAACAGTGACATGCTAGACGGAAGTTGCCAGAGGCCGCCATATTTAACACAAGCAACCTTAGAAAACATTTGGGTTGCATTCACCAGCACATGGACTTTATTGGCTTGAAAGAAAACAGCAACAAACCGCTGCAATAACACGATAAAGAAAAAAAGAACTAAATAAAAGAAACGAAAGCCACTGCAAGAAGTTTTATAGCTTATTCTGGATAACAAGCCCTATATAGTCATTTTATACACTAAATAGTCTATAGATTAAACACACACTGTCTTTATATCGGTCCTCTCTCTCTCTTTCACTCTCTCACTCACTTTTATGGATGTGAATATTTTCTATATGTTTGGTGGTCTTTGTTCAATATATCTTTTTGACATTGATTTTGTTATAACGTTATTATTATTACTGAGCAGTTAAAGTTAAGCACATTCCTCGTTCTTTACATACAAACCCATGTTAGTGCTGCTAATGAAAATGGATGTTTATTCTTACGGTTTTGCCTGTGCGGCTGTAAAATGGGCATTACATTCTATGCTGAGTGGTTTTATAAAGCTATTAAAATATCTTAAATTTAACTTGGAACACCGAAAACCTGGAAGTGTTATTATTTGATTAATTTTCTCAGTATTCTTTCCACAGATCCATTTTTTTTACAAGTTTTTACATGCTTAAATATTTTACACTTTGTCCCTCCAGAGCAGCGTGGTGGCTTCAGAGGCGGTCGAGGACGAGGCTTTGGAGCGAGAGGGAACAGGAGCCGAGGCCGGTTCTACTGAGACACAGTTGTGTACATTTGCTCATTGAACTGCATCACATCAGGGTCTTCACTGAAATGGACTATTCTTCATCTACTCCTTTTTTACTTTTCTGTGATTCACTTTCTCTTGCACAACATTTTATCATTTATGTTTTGTTTTAATGGAGTTTTGATTTCCCGTCTTCACAATATCCAACCGTGGTTTGCAACTTTCTTACTCTCCATTTCAATATGTACTCCCTGTATTCCTCTCAGCCAAGGTGATGACTAATATAAATGTGTGTTGCTGTTCTGGGTTTTTTTTTTTTTTTTCTCAAAATTTTTAACAATTTTGTGTATTTTTCTGTGTAACTAAAGACTGCCACGTTGTAAACTGAAAAATATTTTCAACAGGTAGATGTAGAAAAGATGAAGATCCTTTTGTTTTGCAAAATGCTGATAAATGCACCCTTTCTACCTTTTTTTTTATTTAATCTTTTGTTTTTATCAGGCTTAATTTGAATTGGCTGACTATGCTACTTTGTATGATAATGATGCTGTTTCATGAATTTTTATCATAAACATGTCTGCAAGGATTATCTTTTGTCCTTTACTTCAGATTACTGTCATCTCTGCACAAACCATTAACGTCTTTCACATGTTGCAAGTATCCCCCCTCCATGCCTGTCCCGTTAATCAGTCACTCTGTCTTCCCTCTTTCTCCGTTTAGTCCTCCTGTGCCAGAGTGACGAGGGTAATTGTAACCCACAACATGGCATCTACATTTAGCTGTAACACAGAGTGGTGGCTGCATGACTGCATACGTGGTCCCCTCCTCTACAAAATGTGTGCATTTAAGTAAGGAAATGTAGAATGTGTTGGCAGTATTTAAAGAACTATAGTTTGTGCCTTATTTCAGCCTGGTCTTGGGATTATTATATTTATATTTCCTTACACTTAACATTCTTTAATATTAGTGGAAACCTTTTATTGGCATTTAAACTTAAATAGCTAACCTCAATTTAAGTCCATTTCAAACAGTCATACCTTGTAGTCATCAGATGTATCAAGATGTGCAAAAATATTAAAGCCATTTAATGTTACAAAAACTATTCATACTATTATAATTGCAAGACGGCTGACCAAATATGTTTCACATACAAAAATCTTTATTTGGTGATATAAAAACTTCATCAGCCTGTTGTGGAGCAGCACAGCCTCCACCAGCAACCTCCCTAATGAGCCAACTGGCCCTCTTTTATTCTCAGCTGCTGATTGGACTGAACCATTTCACTCCATAGGGGTGTTTCCCAACCTTAAAAGCAATATGTACACACACATTTAAAACCTCCATTAATGGAGTCCACAAATATAAAAGCTTTTTGCCTTATCCAGCCTCTGAAAGACAAGGTCTAAATCAGTCCAGATCCAGACATTTGAAAATGTAAAATAAATATTCAAATATAAATTAAAGTTTGTATCCAAGCAACCGGCCACTGCTTCGGTACAATAATACATGGTTGACTACAAAGTCATGAGTATTTTTGCTCTAGAACCTAAAACTAATACATAAAAGCCACATAATGTGTGTGTATATATATATATATATATATATATATATATATATATATATATATACACACACAGTGTGTATAGAGAGATCCCAAG
>JBAMHX010000011.1:11256302-11267338 GCA_037177515.1 Pseudomugil tenellus
ATATATATATACACACACACACACACACACAAAGGTGCTCAAATAATTTTAAAGATCTGCAGGTAGTTGTGAAGTTTTCCCAACAGCTTATGAAAGTGGATCAGCTGAACTCTTCTGGCACCCACCCCACTGGGAAAAGAATGTTCTAGTTTGTCACCTAGTTGACGTTATTTGTTTTGAGGAGACTTTCCAGTTTGGGTTCACTGCTCATCTGCTCCTCTCTGTGTGGAGGGAGGCTATGCAACTCTCGCATGCTGAGCAAGGAGTTCGCAGGAGTGACGAGGACTGTCTGTCCTTTCAGTGGATGAGACTCCTAGTGGCCGAGCAGCAGAACTGCAGCGTGAGTCAGAATGGCTTCCCCAGCTGCACTCTTAGTAAAACTCCCCCTCCCCACTCAGCTTACTTCTTGCCAGACCTAGTCTACAGCTTTGTTTTCTTTTTCTATCATTTTGCAGTTGTCTGTGGTTAAGGTTAGGCTAAATGGCTCTCTATTAAAAAAATAGTGTTTTAAACTATTTAAAATGAAAATAACCTAAAACTACACATCATGTGACAAAGTGCTCATATATAGTTATCAGTTTGGCAGCATTCTCCATTTTCTGCTCCCTTCATTTAGCTGAGCCATTGACATCCCAATTATATAAGGTAGCTAGTGTCTTCTCTGCTGCTGCTTTGTGGAACTCTATTTTAGGAAATAAACTACAAAGATGAGCTTTTTTGTGGTGGGGTAGTTGGACACGTCTCTTGGAATACTTCCCCTATTACCTAATTGAGAAAATGGTGCGATTATACAAGGATTCAGTCCATCATCCGAAAATGACGTGTGAAAACAGTTTGGCTCAGCACTTGTGCAAGAATCCAGATCTGGCTCCAAAACTAATGCGAGCTGCGTGCAAAGTAAAGTTACAAGGCAAGGTTTATAATTGTGACAATCATTTTCAGTTTTCAGCTATTCTTTTCCTTGTAGGAAAAATGAAGACATGTCGATGAGCTGCATCCCTGTGTGTCACTCCAGTGAAGCAGGGTGTTTTTCTTCATCCTTGTGAATGTGCTTCCCCCTAGTGCCCTGTGTATGTGGGCGGGGAGAATCAACACTGATGTTCTTGTGATGAACACACTCTATGACACGTGTTGGAGCCAAGGATGCTGGCTTTAGAGGAAAGAAGGAAAAGTTATGGCAAAAAATTGCATTATTTCTCTAATTTCAATCCCTCCATTCTCTCTGTTCATCTCACTCTAACTAGTCTGCTAATAATGTTAATTGTTTCTGTATCTTGGACTCTTTGTAGCTGCCATTATTGTATTAATCTGAATGTTGTTCTCATTTCCAGCTTAACCTATATATTTTATTTCTCACAGTCTCACCCTTCATTCCCCTTTTGTTCTCTTTGCTAGCATGAATGCACCTCCTAATCAGTCTGCTTTTTAGATTTATCAGTATGCAATATTGCAGTTTTCCTGAATTGATCAATTTTATTTTATACACTTGATTTCAGTTTTCTAATCCCTTTTTTTATTTTAATTCTAAACACACAAAAGATTATTAATGCCTGAATTTTTTTAGAAACATTATTTAAATAGTTGCAAATGTTTTATCAATATTTGTTTAATTGTTGTGAAAAAGGATCTAAAATTCCCAGAAACTGAAGGTAAAGCAAGGTTTAGTTTCTCTGTTGAACTGAGTGGCCGACACTGCTGTTAAATATCTCTAATAAAAAGCAGTGGTCATTCATTTAAGGATAAATATTGCACATAGGCTTTTAAAGCTACTCCTTACTCCAAGTGAAAATGTTCAGCATAGTTTGCAGTGATAAAGTAGCTGCTTAGTTGTGTTATGAAACACACAAGAAAACTGGACCACCGGCATATTTGGAGTCTTTGCTTTATCTGCTTGTGTAAAGTGAAACCGCAAGGCATGTCAGAAAAGCTGATTGTTCAGTTATGAAGCGTTAGACGTCAGTCTTTCTAGAACGTTATCGATCAGAGGAATGTGTTTTATGTTTCATTGCCTAACTTCTTTGCTAAACCAATAAAAATTTGTTTCTGATGAAGCATTCAAGTTTCAGGGTTTAGTTTTGCAGCATTCATGTGACCTAAAGTTGTATCAGTAAATCTTAAGATATGATTAAGCTGGTCTCTTGTCTACCGTGTGGATTAGATTTGTAGATAAACCCCACATTACTTAACTAGATTAATTTATCATTAATTTTGTTTCCATCTTAAAACCCTCCCATCACAGGGAAAGCAGACATCTTTATTTAAAAGGAACGTGGTTGTAGAATGTTCTTCTCTGATGCAGTTCTGAAGTACATCTCCCCTTTATCACTCACCTTCCTTACCTCTGCGTATCCTCCAGCTGGAACAAGCTTTATTTTGTTGACTTTTAAATTAGCCATGTGACTTACATTTCTCTTTTCTTTTTAAAGCAACGTGGAAGGTGGGGTGGATGGGAGTGTCTTTTTTGATCTGTCTTTGCATCTCTTTCTGCATCCCTTTCCTTCCTTTGCTTTTTTTTCTAAAGTGGGAGGGGGCTTCTTGTTGTCAGGAGTGTTTGGGGTGCGACAAATTACATAACGGTACATGGAGAGTGGGGCATACAAAGACTGCAGTCTCATCACTGAACCTTAACTGGCCGCTTTAATGGGGGATTTTTGCACTTAAATCGACGTAAATGCTGATTTGCATACATGTATCTTCCTCATGTCTGTCCAAATTATTGTTTGTCCTGTTTTTTCATCATCAGATGAACAGTTTTTTTCTTTCTTTTCTCCTCTCAGCCTGCAGACTTCATGTTTGTATCAAAGCTTTTTTATTTCAGCATCCAGGCATCTTGGCAATAATGGTAGGATTCTTGTTGGTATTCAGGTGCTGCGGCAGGCAGCTCCCAGACAAGGCAGTGCAGGCGCTGCTATTTTTACTCCTCCTGCTGCTTTTTTTAGAACCCTCGGAATAGTGAGCAGGCAGCAGCAAGGGCTGCTCCACTGCTGTGGAGGGAGGGAGGGAGGGAGACGGAAAAGGCTGGGGGATGTCAGTACCTCTGAATGCGTTGTGCAGCACGAAGCTGAACTGCAGTGCAAACGCGCCCCCGTCAGGATGCCTCAAAGCCAGCACGGCTGGACCAGTTTCTCAGAGGTGTTGGAAGTGGGAGGGTAAAGTGGGATCAGAGCACCGTTGTTGGGAATGAATGAGGGGCTGCGCTATATGTCACACACTCTTCTTTTCACTGCCCCATCAACACAAATTCACCCTGTTGGCGTCAATGCTGCTGCCATTCACGTGATCGCCTGCGTAGCCTTTCTGTTACGTTAGAACTATGTGCCAGTGATGTAACACGTTGCTTACGAGGGTTCTTAGAACCATCCTGCTGCAAAAGCAATGGGATGTACGCCATGTTGGACTCGGTTGGAACATTTTGTTTGCACTTTATTTCCTTTTTTTTTTCTTTTGGACATTTTGAAATGTAAAGCTTTAATAACAGTCTCATCCTCCTGTTCTAGTGCCCCCCGCCCCCCCCCACACTGTCCCCAGACATGTTTATTGAGAAAATGGTGCTGTTATATAATAAATGGGAGGAGTGTATAGCCATTCCATAAGTACAGCACAAGGATTTGGAGAGTGCAGAAAAGGGGCGAAGGTTTGTTGCCTCATGCAAAATGGAAAAGTACAATTCAGTGTTTCTTAGTGGAAAAAGATTTCCATCTATATATTCTTTGGCTTGGTTTGTTTTATTCTGAGTAGTTAAACCATTTGATCTGAAAAAAAATCACTCCTATCATATTTGCACTTCAACTTAATTGTAATTTCAAAATAGTTTTTTTTAAAGATCACTAATTAGAATAAAGTCCACGCTGTTATTTATAGTGCTAATATTTTGTTGCAAGTTATGAGATGGCAATGTGCCCTTGCTTTTATGCTTGTAGAGTTAAAGTAGCACAGTAAGACAGGAAAACATGAGGCTATTTTGTGTAATATCCAGTCAGTCCAATTGCAGGTGAGGGATGTAGAAGTAAATGTAGAAAATAAAATGTAGAAGTAAAATTAAAGCTACTCTAGTTAATCCTTTTTAAGCAAAGATTTCCTGTTTTTAAAGTGCACACCTGAGGAAGAAAATACAGATGACATTTTTAAGATATGACCTGCCTTGAACATATGCTGCAGACACGTAGCACACAGAAACGGGTTGATCTGTGCGTGCATTTTAACGCCGGGGTGCATTCCTGTACTACCCTAAAGATAAAACACGAATGCTGTATATGCATTTGGAAGCACTCCTGATAAATTCCAATGCGCAGGTGCCGTTCTCTGCGACTGGATCTCAGTCATGCCTGCGAATAATCTGCGTTCTGCCATTTTGGCGTTGATCTGGTGATAAGGATGTGCTAAAAAGTCGGGTTTTTCTGCTTTGTCATATTTGACAGCAACCTTTGTCCTAGTTTGAGAATCATGGAAGTCACACCTGATCAGTGCTTTTAATCACCTGTTGATGGAGATTTCCATCATCTGCAATAACACAACTGTGTTAAATAGAACAAACCTCCACCTGCTGAGGATGGAGGCTGTCTCTCTGCTCAGCTAATTCACTTTACAGCAAGTGCAAACCTCCCCCTCCCCTGGATCTGCAGAGAAAGCCTGGTTTGGTACAGCCCGTGCCCATTGAGGCTTTTCTGCCATGGACTGTTTCATTCTTAACATGGGGAGAGGTTTAAAAATAACCAGGGATTCTGCTCTTTTTCACTTTCGACTTTGCGTGACTCCCTCACTCCTCATTCATCCACTCCTTCCTCTCTCTCTTCCTTTACTGTGATCTCCATTCTGTCATTCTCCTTGACTCCTTCTCCTACTTTGCTCCAGTTCTATTTTTAGCCACCCCTAGGATCCCTCCCTACCCCACTTCACCCCCCTTCTTTTTCCTGCACTATGTTCGTCATCACTCCCTCCTCTCCACATGCCCTCTCATCTTGTTTTTTTTCTCCCTTTAGCTCTTTGCCAGAGAATGTCCTCTACCTCCTATTAATCTTTCATCAACACTTGCTTACATATTCATGATTCACAACTCGCTGTGCATGCATGTACGTTCGTGAGTACCTCCAATTCCCCTGACTACAGCTGCACTTTTCTCCTTTTCCTTCATTCTTTTTATGAATTTTATGTTAATTTTTTGAACTCCTTTCTTGTCTCCTCCCTTCCTCCATATAGTTTCTGCCCATGATTATCGATCATTCAAGCAGAGACTGAGGCTGATGGGTTACCATGGTTTTAAAAACTCCTTTTTGACAAGGTGACAAACTCTTAACAGAAGATCGGCTGCCCCTGTTGTCTCACACTCCAGCCTCCTTTACCTTCTCTTCTTAATCCAACCTCTTGTTTTACATGCAATAACGGCTATCAAGAAATGTCATTTTATTGATGACATTATGTGTAGTTTTTTCTTTGATCTAACCGATTGTATCTTCCATTGTGTATAACCAACCTTTCTATTGGCTTAGTTTCATATTAATTTGTAGCTGTTCTGCAATCAGTACCTTCCTGGACTATTTAAGCTATCATTTAAGTGCTATGTGTTTGCATAGCATTTGATGGAGTCGCTGTCATTGCAGAAAAAACAGGACTTCTGTGCAAAAAAAGAATTGCTTTGGGGAAAGATTTGCTTTTACTGTACTGTATTTTACTTGTTCAGACCTTTTGCTTAACTCCACATTGATCTACATGGATGACGGTTGCAGGTGGCCAAACCTGATGTTTTATCTGAACAATGATCTGGGTTACGTGAGTAGAGGAATTGAGTTAGAATGAATCACCGTACGGGAATTTGCTGAGGCCGTTTGACAAGATTATAGCAGGTTTCCCTGAAAGCAGGATTTCCATCCCATCGTTTCCACAAACCATTTCCGCCTTAACCTGTTAAACATGTGCTCCCTCGCTTATATGAACAGAATTTTAATTCTGTGAGTTTGAAAATATACACTTATTTGACTTATTTTCTTCTGTTCTTCCACTACAGTTGTGACCGGAGCTACAGATGGAATTGGGAAATCCTATGCGGAGGAGGTGAGAATTCTGGATTTTTATATTATTTTTTTTTTCTTTGTTGGAACATCTATGACTCATGCACATATGTACTTCATGTTCACACGTATCCCACAGTACGGGAGAGCTCTTGCAGGCCTGTTGCTGTTTAAGAGTCCTCACAAAAATATGTGCACACACTTAAAGACAAACTCACAAATTAGAGCTCATCAGCATGTGTGTGTGTGAGATTGTCTACATATTAAAGTCTTGACTTTCACTGTTGTTGGTCCTATAATGGAGGCAGCTGCTTGTCAAGCAACACATGAGTACAATTGATCCTTTGTGTATAGTCTCGACGTTTGGTTCTTTGAAAGTCAAGTCAAAGTGGGGAAAACCCACACTGCTTTCTCATAGAGGTGGAGTCATTTTAAACCAGCAGATTAATTTATTCTGAGCATGAAAACCCACACAGTTGGCTCCAACCAGGCTTTTGCGTACTTGGTGTTACATGAACAAATGATAACTTAATGCATCATCAGTATCACTGCTGCATTGAAGTCCTGATTTAATTGGTTCTCCTGTTGATGATTATCGTTTTCCTTTGCTTTCTAGCTGGCTCGCCGAGGATTTGCATTGGTGCTGATCAGTCGCTCCCAAGAAAAGCTGGATGACGTGGCCAGATCACTTGGTGGGTTGGGTGTGTGTGTGTGCGCCTGTGTACTTTTTCCACAATATCACAGAAACCTGCTTGGCGTTGAATATTGTGGTAATGATGTGCAATTTTTCAGTCAGCTTTCAGTTTTCCCGTCTAAAGAGTTGTTTTCATTTGAGAAACTGTTTTGCATGAAATTAACAAGAGTGAGAAATAGACTGAATGGAAAATCTTTGGTGGCATTATATTAAAGTACAGAATAAGGTTTTGCTTTTACAGTTTTCTTGTTTTAAATGAAGCTGTCTGTGTTTTACTCTCTCCTTGCTTAGATGAGGAAAGATGGATTAAATATCCGATCTGATGAAGGAAGCTACTGCAGTTATTTGATTACAGATCATTATTGCCCACACCAGCTTTTCCTCATTCCAAGTCCTTGATGCGTAGGGCACCATGTCTACATGAAATGTGTGGAAAAAAACATTTTTTTCACCTCCCTTCTGGCAAATCTCCAGGTTTATAGCAGTGCCTGAATGGCGAGCGTGCCCCTTCATCCCTCTGTTAATAGTGCCCTCTCCAAGACTTGCTGTCTTTCCATCTGTCTCTGACGTCTCCCACAGCGCAATTTCCCCTGTCGTGCTGCAAGTACACAGAGGGGGCTGATGGGTAGTCACGAGCAGGGAGCGGCATGCCAAACTCCAGCATTCCTCCCTCACGATTAGTCTGAGAAAACCACCCTTCTTATTGTGTAACCTGGCAACCCTCCTGGTCCCACCTATAATTTAGCTGCGTATGATTCCTCTTTATTTCTATGCAGTTGTTGACATCCTAATTTCTCCTTATGATTCTGGCAACTTTACACATGATTTTTGCCACTTTATTTTACCACCAGCTGTTTTTACTACTAGATTACTTTTTTAAGCTGCTAAATCCCTGAACTTCAAATTCCATGTAATCTAAAGTCCAAATAGAACATCCCCACTGATGCTACTTGACTTTACTGAGACACATCCCAGCAACTTTCCTCTCATACCTCCCCCTGCCACCTGTCTGCTGAATGTGTCTTTGGGCAATAGATTCTAATTGCAGCAGGCGGTCAAACATGAGGTTCAGAGGTGGAAGAGCACTCGGCTGGCTTGTTGGCACACAGCGCCCTCTTCAGTTGTAGTCCAACTGGGACTGGTGTAGTACTGCTTTCATTTAAATGGATGCAACATTTTAAAACAAATGCTCCAGATAAATAGTTATGTTTTTTTTTTTTTTTTTTTTTTTTTTTTTTTTTTTTTTTTTTTTTGTGAGCCATGCAGCATGCGGCCCACACGGAGAAGTTTTCTTATGTGTGTTGATATAGTGTGTAATTCATCAATGTGACTTGATTGCTGCTGGCTTTTTTTTCTTTTGAACTTTGTGATTAACAACAACTAATTCACTTCCTTCACTCTCTTCACAGAGGAGCAGTATAAAGTGGAGACCAAGACAATTGCTGTTGACTTTGGCAAGACGGACATCTATCCCACGATTGACAAAGGCCTCATTGGTTTGGAGATTGGGGTTCTTGGTGAGAGCTATTTTTCTTTCTAATGAAAGTCCAGATGTTTTTATCCTCCTGCTTTGTCCAGATGCTCCAAGTAGTGAAATAAACAATGTCGTCATTATAGATGTAAAAATTTTCAGACAAACTTTTGGTTCTATGCCATAATGTGGCAGTTTAATATACAGCATGAGCTGAGATTATTAGTGAGTTATGAGTTATTAGTGCATGAATCACTTTAACCTCATGAGAAATGCTTAAATATCACTGATTCCCTTTTTAGTTACGGCTAAATGCTTTTCCCAGTAAACTGTTATGATAGTTTAACCAAAAGATTAAAGTTAAATATTAAACTTAAACCAGAGTCTGACTTTTTATGGTCTCCTTTATTTCAGCAAACACTTTTTTTTCCTCGTGATATCTGCCGTTACGCTATGTGTTTACGGACGTGCTGAAATGCACTGCAGGCGTTTAGACTCTGTTCTGCACATTGTACTTTTCAGCTGAACATTTAAGGAACTCTTTGTTCTTTTTCTGATACTAGTTGTGCTCCACTGGTTGCAAGGTGTGGCTGTATCTTTGTAGATGCCTTTCTCTAGCTTGCTGTTTGTATTTGCTGCCACCTTGTGGTAATGATTTAGGATAGTTTGAGCTCTTATCCATTATGTTTTAAGTGCCATTTCCTTTGGCTCTATTTTTTTAAATATGTTTTTTGTCTCAAACAGTGAACAATGTTGGTGTTTCCTACCCCTACCCTGAGTACTACCTTCAAATTCCTGATCTGGATAATGTGAGTAGACCTTAATTTTTTCATTTGTTTTTTGACTCCAGATGTTGTCAAAAACCATTTCTAAGGGCTGATATGCTCTTCAGTAACACACTTCTTGTGTTTTTGACTGTTGCTTTTTGTGAATGTGTTTCAGTTTATCCCAAATATGATCAACGTGAACATGACCTCCGTGTGCCTGGTGAGCATATCTGTTTGGAAAAAGCCTTTTTGTTTTTTAGTAAATCCATTCATCCTATAAACTGCACATCTGTATCTAAGTGTTGGTTTAGAGTCAGTCCATGGCTTTTTTTTCTTCTCGTCCTTTTACTTCTCCTCTGCTGTTTTCTACCATGGTACCTGCAGTGTCTCAGTTGTTCCCAAAGCAACCGTGGACTACACCAACGCTGTCTGTACTCTCCACCCACGCAACTCCTTTCTCTTTGCTGGTTTCTGCCTGCTACTTTTAGTTTTTTTTTTTTTTTTTTTTTGTAATCCTCCTGTTCTGTACACCCATTGTTTTCTTTCATGAGTTTCTATTGCTTGCATGCTAATGTTAATTTGAGGTTTTTAACATCTTCTTTTCAGATGACTCGTCTTGTGCTGCCCAGAATGGCTCAGAGGTGAGTTAAATCATTGGCCTCCATGTTCTGCGACATGACTGCAGTCAAATATTGTTGTGGTAAATAATAGGCCTGTAGCACAGGGCTTAGAAAGGTGCCTCCATAATCAAACGGTAACATTAATTTTTGTTTGAGCAGCAGTATTTGGGAGATGCTGCTTTTATAAAGGGGGAATCTTTTTTTTTTTTTTTTATTCTTTTAAATCAGGAACTGGGACAAGAAATCCTCACAGAGCCTTTTCCATCACTGCATCTCTTTACCCCTCCTCCTTTGTTCGCAATGCTGACAAGCTTTCAATTCACACAAAGTGCTCTTCCCACTTGATTGGCTGATCTGTTCCCATGTGATGCCTGCTGGCCAATAGCAGCATAGGCACATTTGATGCCGTGTGAGGCTGGAGCGTCTCCACTACATCGCTGCAGCAACAGGCTGCCATGGAAACACACACGGGCACTACCACACTGTTTGAGTGTGTGTGTGAGAATGCAACATTAATTTGTATTTGCCAAGGTGCTAAATGTGTATAGACAGAATTCCCACCGACTTGGAAAACCATTGGAAAATTGGAGATGAGAAGGGTGAAGAAAGGACTTAAATATGTTAAGAAATGCAGTACTCATGTTAGTACATGAGGAAGGCCATGTGATTTTTACAAGTGTGCTAAAGGGACGGAGTTAAACTGTTTATAAAAACATGTTTTTCTTCCTGGAGTTTCATGAATTTATTGCCAAGATGGGATATGTTTTGATCTTTCTTGTACATATGTATGTATATCAAGAAAAAAACCCAACCATACATCTGAAATGTTTTTTAGGTCCAAAGGTGTTATCCTCAACATCTCCTCTGCGAGTGGCATGTATCCCCTTCCTTTGCTGACACTCTACTCTGCAACCAAGGTATTTGTTTATCCTGAGCTGGGATTACATTTAGAGGAGTCTCTCTAGAAAATGATGTTTTTGAAGCAGCATAAACTTGACAGTTTTGAGAGATTTGACAATCTATTATTTTGTCTTTAGGCCTTCATGGATTTCTTCTCTCGTGGCCTTCAGGAGGAGTACAGGCGTCAGGGCATCATCATCCAGGTGGGTTTGGGGTTTGTCTATCAGATCAATCCCACTTTTGTACAAGGGCAGTGCTTATTAAGTAAAAATTCCCCTTAATTTCTTTTTTTCTTTTAATTGAAAGAGCTAATAATTAATATTTTGATTAATGAAATCAAACAAATGGTACCCAGCTGTCAATTTGAAATTATTTTGTGAATAGATGTGCCTCTTACATCTACTGAATATTTACTCTGCAGACTGAAGGAGACTACAGTTTTGAGCACTGACACTTAGGAAAATATAAGACATGATTCTGTTTTTAGCACCATGGGATGTCTATTCTTGTGCCACCTTGTGGCCACAGAGTGGAAAATCCGCCTAACACAAGATGTTACAGTAGTTTATTGCAGTGTTT
>JBAMHX010000011.1:11272677-11295506 GCA_037177515.1 Pseudomugil tenellus
AGAGAACCCACGCTAACACGGGGAGAACATGCAAACTCCACACAGATAGGCCACCACCCGAGCCGGGGATCGAACCGTCAACTTGCTTGCGGTGAGGCTACAGTACTAACCATATCGCCACCGTGCAGCCCTAGTACAATTGTCTATTTTGAGTTTATTCAAATGAACTCAGCGTCAGAGAAAATTCCTGGGTTTCAGTTCATACAAAAATAATTTAGCGCTTTGTGTCAGGACTATAAAGTGTTGGTAGGGGGGATTATACCATTTTACGAGTTATTTTGTCTTAAAATCCTATTAAAACAATCTGGTATAATGTCACTTGCACCAGTTTTTCCATTTTTTCATTAACTGCTTTGTCAAATAAAAGCTAATGCATGAAGAACATGTAACCAGAATCTGGCCTCCACTGTAAAAGATGTCACCTGCCGATACATAATATGTTAGCAAATTTAGACATTAGGTCACCAGTTATGTAACTGAACTTGTTGATAGAGATCCAGTCATACTGTTTAGCCCCATATACTTTACCAACAACTATTTTTATACTATGAATTGCTCCATGCACGTGCACCGCAAAGTAGACGGACCCCCTAACAACTATATAGTGACGTGTAACTGCTTAGAAATTAGGAAGACTGATCTGATTTCAAAACTTAATTTAGTGATTTCATAAGACTGAATGGAAAACTGGCAAGAACTAACTGTATTTCTAATGTTGTGTGTACCAACATCAGTCATCACCAAGGCTGCCATAAAAAGAACCAAGAAAGGGTCAAATAAACCGAGACTAAACATCATTCCACAGTTATGTAATCAAGTTATCTCTCACACATAATGTGGACTGTATGTGTACACAGAAGCCATACACAGCTGTGATGTTTTAATTTCCTGGGGTGTACGGTTAGATTTCAGCTTACAGTTTTTGTCAAATAAAGGAAGATATGGTTTTGATTTTCTTTTATAAATTGTTTTTTTAACACTCATGGCAGTGTATGCATGTGTGGATCTGCAGGATCTGTAAAGCGCTTTGGTCATCAAGAGGTGAGAATAAAAGGCTGTATAAGTGAACGCCAGTTACCATTTGTCAGACTTTTCATCTCTGAAGATGTTTGAGCTGCTCTCAAAGTTTGATGGTCATCATGACACTACTGTTACTTGCTTTTTTCGCATCTTCTATTATCTTACAGTAAGTTTTTAGTCATGAAAACGCTCACTATGTCTAACAAAGAATATTTTTCTTTAATTGACTAATGGATCTTTAACTTTTGCATGTTTTTGCAATTCTTTGGAGACGGCATGAATGTGAATAATTACTGTACTGTATGTGTCAGTGCATGCTAATGTTTGCTTCACAACCTTGCCTCTCGTTGGCTAATTAATGGGATGGGCTCCAGCCTCCCACTACCTTGAATTGAACTAATCTGTACAGAAAATCACTTCTCTGGCCAACGTGAGCAAACAGTGATCTTTTGCCATCACTAATAACCAAACTAACAGATCAGAGTTCTATTTGTTTAATTAGCAAACAAAGTATGACACAACAGTATGGAAGAAAGTCTTTTCTGCCATATCTGGCTCTTGCTATAAAGATAATTTCCTATATCAAGCCTTTCCTCTGCTGTTTTTATCCCCTCGTATCATTCAGTAAGTATCCAAAAAGCGGAAAACTCATTGGCGGTAAAACTAACAATAAATTTTGATTGTTTTTGTGTGCTTAAGGACTGAGTTAATAAGGAAGATCTAACACTGAATATCAAACTGTAATAGGTCCTGGACATTTTGATGCGCCAGTGCAGGTGAGAAATATGCTGTGCAAAACTTTGACTGTGCCTGATGCCTGGCCTCTGGGGGTTCAGAGTGGGACATTTTGTTCAGGAAATGGAACAACACGCCGCAGAACATGAAATGGATTTGGGCTGAACATTAGATTTAATTATGGGGCTGTGCCTTAATGTTCCAGAACCTGTGAATTTCTAGTAACAAATCTTGCACTTGTTGATCCCTGATCATTGGTTGCTATTAAGATTCATAATTATAGTAATTACAGCCAAGCAGAGGGAAAAAGATGTGCTAATTTTTGTAAATGCATTATTGCACATCACACAGATGTCCTGTCCTGCTAGTACACAACCGTCATTATTTGGGATATTTCATAGTAAAGCTTTACAAAACAGTTTTATTGTTTTTCAGGCTACTTCTAATGAATTTAGTATTATCTGTTTATATGTTTAATGATATGTTTCATTTGCAGACAGTCAGTGCACACAGAGTTACAGCATGTCAGGAATAAAAAGGACTTATGTATTATTCAATTCAAACTACTGTTCGATACATTCAGCATGCTTTTTTTTATTCTCCACTTCCTGGATTGTTACTCCTGGTATTTTTCCACACTTACTGGCAATGGGATTCTGACACAATAGCGAGCAAGCAAGCGGCCCAGTTGTCCAGGGAGATCCACGTGTGCTTGTTCCAAATCCTGACACCTGTGGTATTGTACTGGAAGATTGTGGATTTACAGGAGCTGCATCAAAGTTGTAGTTCTCCAGACTGTTTTTATCTCTCTCTTTTCCCAGTGGATGGATCACATTTCATTAGGCACATTCAAATGACTTTCCAGTCCGTGTTTACTGTGACCACTTAAATTTCAGCCTCTATTCGGATTTGAGCAGGTGGTTAATGCATTGCTCAACCTTATTGGATTAAAATGCTTGAAACATGTCCTGAAGTCACAATCCCTCTGCTTTCTGGAATAATTATTTTTTAAACATATGTACAGATGCCACAGTTATATAATGTCGTACTGAGGTAACAGACATATTTCATAATAAATATTAGGTATCATGTAACAATTGTGCAGCTTTACATTATGAAAACCACGCATGATGTCAATTCATTTTGCAACTGAGCAGGCATTTCTGGCCCAAAGATCAAAGTCATTGACAAATCTGTAGTTTTCTTTCTTCCAAAAAAGCAGCATAAACATGCATAGATCTGACCACAAAACAAGCTTTCTCAGTTTTTTATCTGAGATAAGATTGGGCTTAGAGAGCGAAGCGGCCTTTGTGGTGAGGAGTTGGTGTATCATTTCTTTTTAGCGTAAAATAGTCTAATTATAATAGCAGAATGATCGCTTGGCTGCCACATTGAGCTGAACAAATTTACATTCCCAAGAGGAACAATGTGGGGCTCGCATTGATTCTTAAATTAACATTTGCCAATACACCACGAAGAAGAACAAAGTGATGCAGATCATTGTGTGAGTAAAACCCATTACAATGACTAAACCCTTTAATATCTCCTATTGCATTCTGGAGCCGACTCTATCCACATATTACCGCATTTTTCGGACTATAAGTCGCATCAGTCAAAAAATTAGTAATGAAGAGGATATAACCATTTATAATTCACACAGGACTATAAGTCGCATTTATTCATAGGGCCTACCAGCAAAAATTATATTAATATCTTTGGTAACTACCAAAGCGTTGAGACATAACTGCGCCATTGACAAACATTTTCCGGCAGCACGTTGTTCTGGCTAATGATGCTTGAGTCGGGATTTTTCCAACCAACAGGTTTATGAAATAACCCAACCTGCTGATATGAGATGCATGCTACATATCCAAGTAAAGACTGATTTTATTTGGTTTGAAAAAGTACACTTGAGAACAGAATAAAACTGGCAATTGGCTGCAAGATTGGAGGTTATACGTGCTTTGCATAAGACCCTATCACGCATCAGGCAAGTTTAGGCCATCTTGCCTTCAGCCTGTGATAATTTGGGAATATATAAGTTGGACCTGACTGTAAGTCACAGGAACAGTGAAACGATTAAAAAAGTGCGATATAAAAAAAAAGTGCTTATAGTCCGGAAAATACGGTAACACACTAAGTAATGTTAAGTACATCCCGGTCCCCCTCTTTTATATATTTATATTTTTTATTTGCTCCTATGTTTAATGTAATAACACAGTAAATATGTTTGAAGATTACTTTAGAAACTTGCAGTAAAGTTTTTTTTACTTGGAGAAATACTCTACAATGCTTTTAAACCTTGACTGACATAGTTGTATTATGGGAAAGCTACATATGTAGTCTAGCTATACTAGTACTGAGTAACTTTTTGCATCGCTTAACAAACACACCAGTCACATTTGTGTGGGGGATCATGACAAAACAGTCTGTGGGTCTGTGTGTGCAGGCAGAAGATTTACTGGTCATTATTACAGTCTGCTTAAGCAGTACTCCTGTGTTTATCTTTTCATTTGGCCTCTTTGTGTTTATCTACATGTCTGTGGATCTCTTTGGCATGGTTATAAATGTAACCAGAAGAGTTTGGATTTTCTAGGAAGCTAATTTGGGAAAAACTAAAACATTCCATCTCTCTCTCAGCTCCTTTCAGAGCCAGGTAGGATGTGGAATCCACCTCAACTACACAAGCCTGCCTCCAATGGCACGTGGCTGGTTGAAAGTAGTTTGCTTAGTATCATTGTTATTGATGTCATTTTTATCACAGTTATGATTATTAGGATTGTATTGTGATTATATTTTTCTTCTCCCTGATCTGAAAACTGCATATACATTGTTTAAACCATTTTTCACCCATTGTGTACCTGCTTCTTTTTATTTGATTGCTGGGATAGGCTCCAGCTACCCGCAACCTTTCACTGGAATAAGCGCTTCAGATAATGGATGGATGGATGTCTTATGAACGCCTAGTAGAGATGAATAGGTTTGTGCCCACCACATTATATTTAAGTTTACTAGACTGAAGATGTTTCACTGATTGATGGCTTGTTAGGACTGAGAAACAATGACTTAAAATGAAATTTGAGATCTTTTGACTTTATGTATTGATTAAAAAATGACATTTTGCTAAGTATGTTCTGTTCCCCTCAAACATCCATATGTGCTTTCCTGTTAGTTTTTCGTTTAGCAATTTGACTATAAATAGGATTTCCTTTTAAGATCATCAAAGCATATTTCAGTCATTTGTGATGATTACAAGCTAATAAGCAGGATCTGGGTGGCCCTCGTTCCATAGAGTGAACATGTTACCGTTTACATTTTTGTTTTTCATGTCGAAAATAATTTATTAGTTTAATCAAAGCTGGGCAGCCTCCTAAAAATCCTAAGAAATGACTGGCTTCCTTTGGTTAAAAGCAACGTAATTTCTGTGTCAATCCTTCTTGTTTTCATTTCAATGGCTTGTTCTTAGTTTGGAATCATGGAAAACATTACGTCAGCCGATCCCAACGTTTTCCCGACACTGTTTTCACTACCCGCCCCTACCCTCTGGAGTAACGTCTTTCCGGTCTGAGTTTTAGCAGCTCGCATCAATCTCATGTTAACAGACCCATCACTTTTAGCAGCTTGAGAATATTCATCGTAATGCATCACCAAAGAGATAGCACTGAGCACACAGACCCATTCTCAGTAATTCATCTTAACTGAGCTTTGGGTGCAGCAAATGCCGTCTATAATTAATTAATTAAAGAGAAAATTCTGCAACCAAATGGCAAACAGCGTGGATCCACCAAGAGGAGACGCTTATCAACAATGTGAAAACACATAACGGGGCAGATTTTACCCCTGTGGATCAGCTGTGCAGACACAAGGGTAGGACTTCTAATCAGAGTTACAACAAAGCTCATTGTTTTGTTTGAAGCCTGGAGCCAAAGGTACAGCCACACAGATTAACCTCCGGGTGTTTGCTGTGTTGGATGAGAACTTAACCCCTACACCACCTGTGTGCCAAGAGCAAGGCTCTTCCAATTTTTATGCTGATCTGGATGATAGTGTGTGTATGTGTGAGTTAAGATGGGTAATGCAGCTCCATGTCCAAGCAACTTAAAAACTTAAAAAGTACATCCTTGGAAACATTTTAGGTTGTGTATGTTTGGGAAAAAAAAGAAGCAAATTAAAAAACATGTACATAACAGTCTTTGACTCATCACTTAATGCATGATGCCATGCAGCAAAAACAGACACAGTGTTCCTGGATGGTGATGTTTCCCAGTCTCCAAGTCTCTGCCTATAAATAACTTTGTTGTCCCTATGTTGTCTTAATGACTCCATCCAGGAGAAGAGAATGAGGCCAACTCTCGGATAGTTACTGGTGATTTATTTATGCTTGCATTACCTCTGCAGCTAATCTACCTTGTGTACACATTTTCGTACACAACTTTGATTTACTTTGTAAATCAGTTTTTATTTTTATGATTGTGAGAAGAACCTCACCACAGAATCCATTTGGCCAAAATACTAAAGTTCACACAGTCATCGTCTCTGTGGCAGCTCTGTGTAGGACAACAGTGGTGTTGTATATATATCAATTATACATCAAGTATTAATTAAAAGTATATCGAAATCTGTCAGAAATATCAAATCACAAAACAACTTCTCTATATGAAAATTACTAAGATACCAATATTAACATTTTTATAAAATATGCTACACAGAGGATGCATAAATGTATATATTGAAAAAACAGCTTGGCTGTCAATCAATCAATCAATAAATCTTTATAAGGCAAGGCCAGTGTATTTGTATAGCACAATTCAACAACAGGGTGATTCAAATGGCTTTAAGGAAAAATTTAACATACAAACATGATTCAAAATTAAACTAAAAGGAAATTACCATTAAAATGATTAAAATCATAATCAATTCCAGATTAAAGAAACATCAAAATTATGAAGCACTTTTCATACAGTTAAAAGAATATAATGTAAAGTGCTTTACATTAAAAAAAAATGTTTTTTTTTACAAGCAAAGTCTGGAATCACGTTGGCAAACATATCTCTGTCCAAAGTGTTTACTTTTTTTAAATGTGCTGAGCTGTTCCTATAAAATTGATCTGCACACAGTATTTATTTGACTTGACCTGAAATAGAAACACCAGATGATGTGATACTGAATTTGCTGCTTTGTGTTGATAAACATGTTGCAGTCATCAGTTCAATATCTGCAGCTGTAGCACAATTTTTATCATAAGGAATATGCAGGATTTATTGTTTTTCTGCAGCCATAATGGCTCCAAACCTGCTTGAGAATTAGCTGCAGCACTTTGAATGTATTGTACAGTAAATATGCAAACTCATTTTTCTGTGTTTATAAAAAAGAGGACACACTGTGTGACTTAACAGCTTTTGATCCTGTCCTGCACTGCAGTTTGCTGACATTTAGGTTGCTGTAGTAACAAGAGAGCCCCGTAACTGTTTTGCAAAGGGAGACTGGATAGTCTGGGAATGTGTCCTGTGGTGTGTACCTCACCTTTTGACCCTGTGGATCTGCTTAATGAGTTTTCCTCACTTGTCTCACTTATTTTCACTCATTCTCTTTTTGCACACAACTCCCTAGAAGTAAATTTTTGAATGAACTTGAATTTTGATAAAACAGAAATTAACTTAATTAACTTAATTAAGTGTCTCATATCACATAGTCTGAAAATAGTAAAGCAATGCATTGTAGAGAAAAGTATGTTTAAAAAACTATACAATTTTATAATTGCAGGCCTCTTTGTAGAGAGGATCATGCTGGGTGCTGGCTCCATGGTTCTTGATTCCCTTCTACACTGTAAACATCAGGTTTGAACATCTAGTAATATAAAGATATTTTCTTTATTTCATGCCTCTGTGACTGCATGAACACACTACCAGTGTAAATCACATTGCATCCAGGATGATTAAATAGCTATGAAATAGGACAAAAAGGCTCAAAATAAAGTCATAAATAGATCCAGGATGCACCATTAGTCCAAGCAACTAATCTCCAACATGGGATTGTCCATCACAAAAGATAAAGGATAGGTAAATTATTACATTTGTGATTTAATGGGACGCAACCAAAATGCGCAAATATCACAGTTTCCTGCAGATGTTTTTTTTATAAGTGTAATGTACAGATGTCTTCTGAAAGCTGTGTCATTTCATTCGAAATAAACACAACGCCATAGCTTTTGTTCACTGATGAATTTATTTAAGTCCACCTTAAGAAATCCACCATCAACATACAGAAATACAAATAACACGGGCCTTAGCTTACCAAGTTGCTTTATAACTTTACACAATTAAAAATGTACGTCAACATGCTTTACTGGTTCCACATAACTAAAAGGAAATTTAGTAGTTAAAGAAAAAAAAAAAGAAAATTCTCATATTGATTTTGTGCATCATCTGTCAGTTTATCCCTGGACAGGTCGCCCCCCCATCACAGAAGTTAATATTTCATAAAACACATCTAAAAGAGACTGCTGGGAGACGCTCCAGTTACCTGCGGCACTGAATTGGATGAAGTGGTATGGAAAATGGATGGATGGACATTTAAAAGTTTAGAAACAAATTTACAACATTTTAAAAAGTGCTGAGACAAATCTACAAGTGGCACAATATAAATAAAATTCTGAAACAAATTAACAACGGCTGGTTGTAAATGGAAAGGGGACGTTCTGAATACCAGAAGTAAAAGGACGATGAACTCATCTTGTGGTTCAAAACCAGTCCCCTGGATAAAGACTGAACATTCAGGCAACTTGACGTCAAGCAGATAAGCTGAAATGTTTACTTGACACATTTTATGCTGATTTAATGCTTGATCTGATGAAAAGTATTCCATGTAAGCACAACTAATGCCACCGTGTCTAGACCTCTTGCTCCTCCTTTCTCCACTAAATTGTCTTGATCCGCTACTAGTGTGATTGTTTTTCATGGAGATGTTCTCTTTTTTTGTGTCTTTAAACTTTTGCCTTGTGTTCCACGTCTTTGATTCCCTGTCTTCTATTTCAACACACGCTTCTTGTTAGCAGTGTAAACAGATAAACACTGTGTCCTGTAGCTGTGTTGATATAACTCACAGCAAGGATGAGGGCAATGTGACCTGAAACATATCACAGGTAATTTTGAATAGTTTGCATTGTTTTAGGCACTAAAATAGTGTTTGTTTTTTCTTCATTAGCTTAGCTTTCTGTAAATGACCTAAACACGTCACCACTGGATTTGTAGTAGCTACCGGTTTTATCTTAATGTGAACATAAAGGTCTGTGCAATATTTTATGATCATTTAGACATGTGAGATGTCTTCACATTGTTGAATAAAGGTTTGATGACCAATCATAGCATTCAGACTTGACTATGGCAACTTGATATCTAAAAATAACAGTTAAATTCAGATTTTTTTTATTATTTTAGATCAAGGACTTTTTAAAAAATTTCACGAATGCAGCAAGAACAAACAGCATTTTACATACCCGATGTCCTACCTTTAAGGTTTGGTCCTGCCTCTGGAGTTCACTGTAATATCTTTCTCTTCATTTGACTTTTTTTTTTTATAACAGGGACAACGCACATTAATAAACATTTCTGTAAATATGCCAGAGTTAGCCAGAAGACTATTTTTCATCTGCAATCCCTAGACAGATGTTAAAATGTCACCATAAAAACCAAGTAAAATTACAATTCACTAAAAAAACAAAGTAAAATTAAAATTCACCATAAAAACATAGTAAAATTATAATTCACCATAAAAACAGTTAAATTACAATTTCATAACAAAATCAAAAGTACAATAATTAAACATTTAAGCTGAAAAGAATATACAGGAATATACTGCTAACCAACAGTCAACATGAAATAGAAAAATACAATTACGTGGACACATACCATACACACACCTTCAAGGCAAGAAAGCAGCAGGGGGATAGTGTTGACAGATTGTTAATGAGCCATTTCTTTAACTGTGTCTTAAATGAGTTATACGTACTTAGATTACTGATGTTTATGAGGTAAGGTTCCACTCAGTCGCAGCTCGAACAGCGAAAGCATTCTGACCAAAAAAACTTTTTCTGAAGGGAATAATAATAGGAGGAAGAGCCTATCAAGCTGCGCTCTTATGGAACCAGCTCTCAGCGTGGGTACAAGAGGTGGATACCATCTCTGCCTTTAAAATAAAACTTAAAGCCTTCATTTTCAACAAATCATACAGTTAGGGATAGTCTAGACATCCCATGATGCATGAGGACTTCTAATTATTATCTCTGCCGCTTATTTTCCATCTATTGGACAGTACTGGCATCATTAACCTATTTCTCTTTTTTCAGCAGGTTCTATTTCTTATTTCTCCTTTTTTGCAGGTTTTGTTTATCATTTCTTCCTTTTTATTGCAGGTTTTATATCTTATTTTCCTTTATCTGCAGGTCTTCCTGGGTAGCAGCTGTAATGTATATTAATCTGTCTTTCCTGCCCCTGTAACCCCAGCGAGTCGAGGCAGATGGCTGCCTGACCTGAGCCGAGTTTTGCTGGAGGTTTTGCCTCCCTGTTAAAAGGGAGTTTTCCTTCCCACTGTCGCCCCATGCTTGCTCAGGATGGGAGATTGGATCAAATCTTAATCAAAGTCAAGATTTGATGCAATCTTGCTGGTTCCCTATATAAGGCTATTTTTTTAATTGGCCCATCTCTATGAAGCACCTTGAGACGACATTGTCATGAAAATTCGCTATACAAATAAAGTTCAATTGAATTGAATTGAACTAATACAGTATCTCCTCGCTGCACCTCTAGTCCTGCAGTGATTAGCTGATCGGATAGTAACAAACTGATGAAGAGGAGGGGATGATAAACCATGAATAATTTTATACATCAGACAGGTTTAAATGTTTTCTGAGCAACCTGTGTTTTTAAAATCTCAGACAATGATGTGTAAAGTTGGGTTTCTTATCCAGAATTTTTACAGTTTGTTTGTAAAGTGATTAGTTTTAAAGATTTGGCACTTGCCTGTGACCATGTAAGGGATATGAGAGAATATCTCATAAGTGCATGACTTAGTATGTTGCACAAATGAATGTGCACACAAATGTGCAGTATACATGACACACAAACAACTTTGCTAAATACTTGCTGTGTTGTATACTGATCCCAATATGCCGTATATGTGAAGTGTGCTTTGAATGCCTTTACAACTGTTTGACATTTAGCCTTTTAACTCCTCCCACTACATACCCATGACACACATATTTACATACTCCAAGTGCTGCACACCAGGGAAGGACAATCTTTATTTTATTTATCCCTTTAAATTTTAGTAGCTTCTTTTAACCAATAATAAAGAAAAAAATAATTAAATTGTCTTTTATGTTTTTATTATTATCATCAGTAAATGCATATAAAAATATACTGCAGACAGTTTTTTCTGATAAATAAATGTGTAATATTTTTCATATGTCCTTTGTATGGGGGTGTTTCAGAACACTCAGCTCTTACTAACAAGGAAATTATATATTTTACATGCTAACAGCTATAACTAAGTTATGATGGAACCTGGAGTTTTTCCTGATTTATTAACAGGCTAAGCAAAAACAAAATTATTATTATTAGAATATTTTCATTCACCTGAAAGAATTATTCATATTGTTTCTAGCTTTGTGTGATTTTTTTACACCAATAAAATATAAGTAGGGGTGTGAACTATAAAAAAAAAAACTAAAAACAATAATTATATTATTTAAGTCAACTGCCACAGTTGAAAATCTGTGTTTTGGGTGTGTTCTGTATGTTATGGGTTACCAAGTGAAACACTGGAGGGGATTATTATTTTTCATTTGCTCCTGTGCTTGTCTTCCCCCCCCTCTTGTGCTATTCTACTGGAAATGTCATTAGCTGCAGGATACAGGATACAGTGCAGAAAGTCAGCAGCCAGGGTAACCCCTGGAAAGTGATTAAAATCAAAATAAAGACCACAAGTCATGATGCAGTTGATGAGTGAAGGATGCATAGCTTTAATCTTTGCTCATTTCAACAATTTAAAAAAAGACCCGACTGCAACAGACAGGACTGTCAAACGTATGGACGCAAAAATGTAAAAGAAAAAACTATGAAAAATATTTTTTTTATTTTAACGATTTGCTATATTTAACTGATTTGAAACCAAACACAGGGATCTGTTGTTTTTGCCAAACTCGGTCCTCATTTGACCCACGCAGCCTTGCAGTGTCTGTGAAGAAAACAAGTCCCAAAGGACTCACATCTGAAGCTCTTGGCCTACTTGCTTCATGCGGCATGCAGTGGCCATTCCTTGCAAGCATGTCATGCAATACGTACACTAAACAGCTGAGTGACAGCACAAAGGGAAAAAATCAAGCCTGCATAATATGTGATATATGAGAAAACCCCCACACATCACTAGTGCAGCCCTGTCATTCCTAAAGAAATGGTAAGGAGTCATGATGTCACATGACAGCTGGCAACTGCTTACTTTTACTTACTTTTTACTTACTTACTTTTTGCTTACTTTTATTTATCATTGTTGACATTTGACCTACTAAAAATAGATCAAAGGTGAATTTGCAAGTTCACACATGTATATATGGATATCTTTTGCATTAGCAAAGTTACATGTGGGAAGGTAAGGGAAGTAAGATGACCTCATCTTATTTAAACTCCCCGAGGAGCCATAAAAGATGTATGATGAAACAGAGAAAATATTTTCAGTTATAACATCACTCCTGAAAACTGAGCTGCCAAGAAAAATTATAAGGTCATACTTTCAAATCCAGAAAAGTTGTCACCTCAGTGTGACTGATCGTGCAAGGAATGATGCTTATGCCCCTGATTGTGACACTTAAAATTAATATTAGCATGCATGGATGACACCCAGATTTTCCTCTGGGTTTGTTTTGCATTGTCAAGCCAACTGTGACAGTAACTGCCATAATGGAGGGCATAGGATGGAATAGACTTGTCTATCTACCTGATTTATATGAATATTCTCTTAGTTTAGTAATAATTTAACCATTTTTATTTATTTCAGTTTATTCGTCTGTCATTTGAGGCCACCTTAAATATTTCTTTGAAAATCATCTCAGTCTTGATTCCTAATTGTTTATGCCTCTTGTATAACTCTTTTTGACAGCAGTAGTTGTGACCTGAATCAGTCATTTAAGTACGGACAGCATAGTTATCATTCATCTGCATGTATTAAATGTGGTTACTAGAAGGCACTAATTGTTTTGTACGAACCTTCTTCTCACCATGTGGTGGGATAAGATTTTTAACATAGTGTGTAACTTTAGCTGCTTTGGTGTAGCTACTCTTTCTTCTCTCTGATCTATATAATCTTTTATACGTGTTAGGTAAAGTAGTTCACCTCTCTTTCGAGCAATAATATAGTGATTGTGTCAATATTTTACATCTAAAATGAGAAAATGTGTCTGGACGTAGACCAATAATCAGGCAGCATCTGATCTGTGTCACACATGGGAGAAAAAAAATATCTGAGCTGCAGTGTGAACTGAACCAGCCAGTGAACGCCGACTCTGACATAACCTCTCATTGAAAGTGACACTGATAAATATAGTAACCACAGTAAGTGTTAAGATGATGTGACCTACTAACAGCGGCGCAGCATGGACTAATGGTGACCCTCTGATATTTCCGTTTGTGCTCTGATTTTCTCTGCATATAAGAGCAATCTGGTGATCACCTGGGACCCTTTATACTGGTCTCTCCTCTGCAAACAACCCATTGTGTCTTCATTTATGTAGTTGAAAGTCAAAAATATATATAACAAGGCCTATGGAGTCGGAAGTGACGGCTAGGGATGTATGCCCGAACACCCCCAATCCACCTATTATCCAATCCTTGAATAGACACAAATAATATAAAGCGGCACATGTTCAGTCACAAAGCTCCACCTGGTTTGGAAACTTTGAACCAGCCCGGTATGACGTCAGGACAGGATGCATCCTGAGGTTATGACCTTTTATTTTCACTTGATTTAAGGTAAATTAGATAAATAGTTCCAGAGATATCCCAAAAATCAGATTTTTCTTGAATAAAGCACCACCTGGTGGGGAAACCATAAATCCAATAATCGTGAAATTCAATACAGATCGTCTTCTTAGGGACCTAAACAGGTATACTGAGTATCAAAATCAAATTGGGAAAACTGTTTGAGTCCGACAAAGGATATCCGGCGGCAGACGCAGCGGCGGTGGTGATCAAATCAAATCAAACACTATTTATAAAGCACTTTTCAAACAAGTTGTTATACAAAGTGCTTTACAGTAGAAATTAAAACATTAGACAATTAAAAACAATTCTGCATGTCCATAAATCCCCCTGCCATAAACACCACACATACACACAATCATACACAGACATACAAAAACCACATTAATAAAAATTAAAAACAACTATTTAAGAAATAATAATAAATGAATAAATAAGTAAATAGATAAATTATAGGCTACATTAGGCTAGGTACAGATAGACCAGCTGAGACAGCATCATCAGAGGAGTTGTCTGCACCAGGAGCAGAAGGTCACCCGCAGCCACCGGACGCCAGCTCGCCGTCCAGAAAAAAGGTCAAAACCAGACTCCAGGACCAGCGAGTCAGAGCCCAGCAGCCACATCAGACCCCGGCTCCTGGTGCAGAAACTCCTCAGAGGAAAAACCGGAAATTCAATAACTGAAAACCAGATTAAAAGAAGTAAAGAGCCTAAAGTAGATAAATAAATGAGTACGACTAAAAGAATAAATACTAATTAAAAGCTAAGCTAAAAAGATGTGTTTTGAGCCTGCTCTTAAAAACCTGAACATTCTCTGCAACATTCTCTGATGAAACCATTATTTCCAGACACTCCGCGTTTAGGGATATAATTACAGCATTTTTTAGCTAAGAGAACCTGTAACACAATCATCTCCCGACCTCATCTCAAGAGTATCTGACCTGAACAAAAAGTTTCAGTACTTCGACATAACCTTTTAGCTTGATACCAGAACTTAAACTTCAAATGTTAGGGGAAAATGCAAAACTTAAAGATGGAAATCTAGTAGCTGTGAGATGCAGATCATTTATGTTCATTTAATCCGTTTCTGCAGCTGCTCAAGGCAAAATGTTCTATGTATACATTTAGAGTGCACATCAATCTGACCTGTGATACTACATAAGATCAACATTGTATCAGCAAAAGGACTATTATGACTTCCTCTATTTTCTCTCCCGCATGTGTACATGTTTACAGTTTTTACACTGCAGAATAGCTGTCAGCCATGTTTTCTTCCAAACAAATGGGACACATGAGCTTTCTTTTCACACGTTTTTATTTTTCTGGGAGAAGTTATATATATAGGTCTATATAAAAATTGTATCTGAGCGATGTGTCAGTTTATATATCATGCATATCATGTGTACCGTGTCTACCTGGCAAGTAAAACAGTTGACTAGTGAAATTTCATAGGAAATTGGACATTGGACAGTACACACACTGACATGTCAGGGGATAAAAATAGACTACACAAGTAAACAGAAAGACATCTTAAATGATCAAAGTTACAATTTGTAATAGCAGTCATGTCATTGTGTTTCCTCTTCAATAAATCTATAAAAGCCCCAACATCCAGCATACACACTGATATAGTCTTCTTATATGTTTATTTTAAGGGGATGACAACTACAGAGACAGGAACCATGACTGAGAGAGACAGAGGGAGAGTAGGAGGGACCTGGCGAGCACAGGGAGGGAGAGAGAGGGAGCCTGAGTGGGTTGTGAGCTGCTATAAAAGAGAAAGCTGGAGCAGTTTGTGGCATTAGCTCCAGCTGACTGAGACTAACGGACTAAACAAGTGACAAAGGCAGCAGCTTTCAGCACAACTGAGAGGAGAAAAGAAGAGACTATTTTTCCTTCAGTGAGCCTAAGCTTGGATGTTTGTGGACCAATTGTTTGAATGGACTCTTGCTTTTTAGCCTCTGCAATAAAGATAAATCTTTAATCAGGACAAGGCTCTTGAAAAAGCAAAACAAGACTTGTTTAAGACTGTTTCTGAGTGATAAACTCATCACCTTTCAAGCTTTAAGTTAGATTTAACTCTACCTGGCTCCTTTTTGACCATGGCTGCTGTGCGTCAGATGGCTATGGAGGCCTCCAGTTTTCACGTCCTGCCGGCTCATCTTATGGCCTCAGCTATGGAGGAGTTCCCCCAGCAGCTACCTGTCCCAAAGGTCCCAGCAAAGGGGAAGAATCGCTCTCGTCGCCCCCGTGAAGCACGCTTCAAAACACAACCTGTCACCTTTGCTGAGATCGCAGAGGTAGAAGAAGAAGGATCTTCCCCCCTCGAAGAGGAGAGGGCACGTCGCTCCTTTTTGCAATCCCTGGAGAACCTCCGGCGGAGCACACAGACCCTCCACTGCCTACCTCGCAGCGGGACCCCGACACCCACACAGGCCAGCCTGGACTCCAGCGATTCCGACTCCATTCAGTGAGGGCTTTGACATATGCATCTCCAAGCTCTTGTGTTCGCTCCTACATCAGACGGAGGCCAACTGAACTGAACCTAAACTGGCCTACCCACCAACCTGCTTGTGTGTGTGAGCTGTTGTCCTCATACAAACGTCTGCATTTAATACTAACATGTCACCATTACGCCTGAAGCTGCACTTAATGCGTATGTAAAACGCCTCTGCCACAGTCTGGTTTTACCGCTGTCCAGACATGATGTGTACAGGTAGCTTATGACCCATTCTTCAAATGTATTCCTTTTATACTGTAGATGTCTGAGAAAAAATTTTCAAAAGATGACAAATGGATTATATTTTTCCATTTTGAAGTAGTATTACTATTTTTGTTTCAATCCAGATTTTTCTACTTGACCAATGATAGAAAAGAATTAAAATATTAGATGTGTGGTTTAATACACTGTAAATATTAGCAATATACTGGTCATGGAAAGTGGCCTGGATGTCACTGAAGAAGCAGAGTACTATTGCACAGTTTTGTCTAGAGTCTGAACTCTTTGTTTTTAAGCTTCGCTGTTATTGAAATCAGAGTTCTGGTTATGATTCCTGAGCAGCCTGTCAACATGTCTGTATTTATTTTATCATTTTGTTCATAACCAAGTTATAGATGTAACATTTTGGTTTTTTTCTTTCTGACTACTAGTGACTTTTAAAAAAAGAATATAACCTTTATACTTTGTGTATGTTGTACTTTATACATATATTTGCTATATTTACTTTAATAAATATTTTCAAGTATATTGAGTATTGTTTTCTGGTTTTCTCTATGAGAAAGCTGAAAATAGAAAAGAACTTTCGGAGATAATGGTATGTGCATTACACACTGATTTATGCAAAAATATCTCTTCAACAACACTTAATTTTTAAATATAATATGATAAGATAAAAGATATAAGACAAGATAAAAAAAATTACACAACAATGTTAAAATGTGGAAGTGTGCAAAAAAAATTTTTGGAAAAAATACTGAAGCAAATAATTGTTGAGATTTTCTTTTATTTTAGTTTCTTTTTTGTAAAAAAGTCCTGGTTATTTCCCACTCCTTTTAGAGAAAGACATTTTATTTCACTTGTATATTCATTTGGTTCTTTTTGGTTCATGTTCTTAACTTTTTAGTATGTTCAAATAAACTTTTATTTAAAATCAGTTCCATTCAAATACGGAAGCAAAAAACAAAGACACATAAAACCATCTCAAAATCTTTAGATAAAATGTGGACAACAGATTTCACTAAATGATAAATAACCTCTTGTTGAGATAAGCTTACGTCTGACTCTTATACTAACACTCACTATACTTGACCTGTGGCTGTTGTTCCAGTGCTGACGCACTTTCAGTAATGTCAGGTTTTCATCAGTGAACTCAGCCACAACAGCCTGCTGAGAAAAGTGCCTGACGTAAAGCTGCTGGAGAGCAACCTTCCTGTTCCTAACAACTCTCCTCTTTTACATACAGTGATATAATTTCCATTCAACTGCAACTAAGCAGCAACTTCCAGATGTTTCTGAGATCTTAGATAAGAAAACTGCTTGCGTTACATGCAGCTTGACTGAAAATAAACGGATCAACTGACTCTCCAGGACTCTCAGAGACAGACTGGCTCAACTGTTTTGTAGTTATTCTCAAGGGGACATAGGTCAGCACTTCAGAAAGTTGAGGATTAGAAAACAGATAGCAATGCTTTTAATCTTTATTTCTTGTTGACAAATTCTATAAAAATAGATTGGAGAGTCAATCCTTTCGAACTGCATCTATGCAAAAAGACAGATAAAATTACAACCCATCTCTGGAAACAGCAGTGTCACTGAGAGAAAGTGTGGGAGTGCTTTGAATAGTTATCATCATTTGCAGGTAGAACAGACTGATTTGATATGTGCATGCACTTTCCACCCTATTTCTTTTATAACCTAGTTTTTATATTGTAAACGAGATGAAAAAAGGTGCAAGATCATCACAGAAAGATAATATTTTACAGTTAATCTCAGGAAAGTGAGTTTGTATTTGTGTTACTCTCTAACTCCAATACATATGCAAATTTTAAACAGGAATCCGTAAATGGTCAGATTATAAACCAAATCTAGCTGCCAGAGAGGGATTTCTAGCTAATATGAGTCTGATAAGTATCTAAAAACAAGCTACATACTTATCCTTTAAAGACACATTTGAAGTTTCTAAACAGCAAAAGTTGACTTGTTGGTCCAAAAAGGGGCTTTTTTATCCATCGTGAATTTAACCTTCAAACTTTAAAGATTCACAGTGGGAACCAAACCATTTTTAGTCTGAAAAGTAAACTCTTAAATCTTTAAATCAACAGGAAACCAGCATACACACCTTCAAAGGGAGGTTCAGTGATACTGGGATGAGTGTTGTATCCCCAGGTCACAATCTGTTTGCAGATACATTAGAATAGGATGAAAGAGAAATAATCTGATAAAGGGCACAACGAGTCCATGACAGAAACTGTGCAGATGCTATATCCAGTGATCTAACACAGAACACAAGCTTTGATTATTAAAGTCACTGCAGATAAACTGAGATTTCACAATCCTTTAACCATTTACAGTGATAGATATAATAATAAAATGTATGACAGTGCTTTCTGCTGACTAAATCTTTTGACTTAAAAAGAGTTGTAGAACATTTTAAAAGGTTCATGTATGTTGTGGAAGAGAAGTACTTTTTTAAGTTAGCAATATTAAAATCAATGGATCTTGGTGCCATTTTGGACTCTAAGCTAAAAATCTGTCATCCATATCAAAGCACTAAGCCAGTCAAATACTACTTAATGAGTATATCTAATATAAGAGTGCTACTGTCGCAACTTCCACTTATTTATTCATTTTCTTTACTGTTTAGTCCAATACAGTGTTGCTTGGGGCTGGAGCCCATCCCAGCGTTTAACGGGTCAGAGGGAGGTACACCTGCCCAGGTCCCCAGTCCATCACAGGGCCAACACAGAGACAAACAACCACTCACACTCATTTATGGTCTCAACATGGTTTAGAAAATGTTAATCTGCTTTCAGCTGAAACAGATGCTCTTCCGAAATAATGTTTTTGCAGCTCTGCAGCTAATCCAGAGTGCTGATGATCATAGAGAGAAAAAAGGGAATATATAAGTTCTGTTCTATGATTGTTACGCTGGCTTCCTGTGTGGCGAAAGATGGATCTTACATATCAGTCTAGGAACAGGAACAGGACCTGAAGATGACTACAGGAAGTAGTCAAAACATGTCAAGCAGGTTAACAAGCACTCTATCTTTCAAAAAGAAACTTAAAACACTGTTTAAAATAAGACGACAGTATGAATATACACAAAATAGATGGATCTTAACATTTTTTTTCTGATGTTCATGGCATTAAACAGCTTTGAAACAAAATTCATATCAAATTTGCTGATGGGTATAAGTCTCCCAATAATTTTTAGATAATCTGGGTCAAATTTGACTTCCATCAAGAGTTAAAACAAAACTAAAAGAATCAACATTTGGTTTTTATGTTCCTAACATCGGGAACAAAACTACTATAAAACCTAAGTCTGCTTCAAACCCAGTTTCTTTTTAATTGACTCTTTACAGTTTTTTGTATTTTCCACTTTCTCGAATTTTAATGCTTTCAATTAAGATTTTATTCTTTTTTAAATATATTTTCTTCGTTATGTGCACTGATGATTATAATGTTGCAGATTATTATTTAATCATTATAATTTACAGTATAAATTCTCGTTTGTCTCTGTTGAGTATGTACAGTGAATTAGCTTGTCTTGTGTATGAAATATCTTATTACTTGTGTTTTTGCCTGTATTTACTCGCCAACTTTATGCAAAAACTTCTGGTGGATTATTGTTATTCTTTTCTGAATTACTGGATCAAACTTGGGTTCCATTAAATATTGAAGTTAATCTTTTGTGGATTTTTTAAAAAGTTTCTTCATGATATAGAAGTAAATGAGCTGTCTGGTGGAGGTTTCTAGTTATATGCCTTACCTCATATTTGTCTTACCTCACCTTACCTTGAATTAACCTGACCTCATGTACACTAAAACTAAAAATGACATAGCTCTGACAGGGCCTTACTCCTCCTCTTCCTCCTCCTGTGTGTGCTCCTGCTATGGTTCTAGAGTTCCAGTTTCTGAGGGAGGTCCCAGGATGAGAAGTCCTTCCACCTCATGTGGTTCCTGTTTGTCGAGGGGGTTAGGGTTAGGGAAAAGACACTCCTCCTTGTGCTTTGGCTCCTGCATCCAGAGATCATCGTCCTTCACATCTGGTTTCTGAGTCTAAAGAGGTCATTCCTCCTCTACCTCTGTTTCTCCCTGATTAGTCCCTTAGTGACTCCTTTGTACCTTCTCAGAAACTACTCAAGGAACTACACAAATTTTGTGTACCGTATTATAAAGTGTTACCCTGTTGCCTTCACTTTCCAGGCCTTCACCAGTTATTCCTCCTTGGTATTTCTTCAGTTCCTCATGTTCCTATTTCCTGATATTGCCATCATTGGGGGTGGCTTTTCATTTGCTGCTTATCCATGATCACTATGTCCGATTGGTTGGCTGCCACCATTTTATTAATCTGAATGGCAGTCATACAGGATCTTAGCCCTCTTGGTCTGTAAGACTTTGGGAGGTGTTTCCCATTGAGAGGGATCCACAGTCAGCATAGATGTTTCTGAACACGATCCCAGCTACTTGGTTGATGTTCCATATATTCCTTGCTTGCCAGTATCTTGTATCCTGATTTTGATTTTCACGACTGCTGGAAAATCTTAGAAGTGAATTTTGTATATAAGACCTACAATTTCTGACAGCCTTAGTTAAAAGGTGATGAGTATTTGGTTAAACCGGTTTTAAAAACAGAACATGTAAAAAATATAAAAGCTGTGTTAGACAGTAAACAGTTTAATAGGCAATGTGATGCTATTGTGCAACTATGCAGGACCAACACTGTCATAATCAAAAATAATTAAATAAATGTGGAAATAAAAAACTTTATGTAAAAAAACAAGTGAAAAAAATAGTACATTCCTGTGGAAATAAATATGTGAATAAAAATTAAGTTGGCAAAATAAAATAGATGAATAAATATATAAACTGATATTACAAATATAAAAAATTACATTTATTTATTAATTTCCTCACGTATTAGTTTATTTATTTCCTTATGTATTTATTTATTTTGATAATGTTAGTTTTGGTCACCCATAAGCATCTTCTTGCAGGTTTGTAAATAATTACTTTCGCTGAGGAGGTTATGTTTTTGCCAGCGTCGGTTTGCCTGTTTGTCTGTTTGCAACATAACTCAAAACGTTATGGACGGAGATTCATTAACCTTTCAGGATATCTCCGTTCTGTGACCAGGAACGCATGATTAAAATGTGGAGGTCATCAAGTGGAAGAGGGGCTTGGCAGAACTCATCGAGTGCTTTTCTACCTTTAATTCATTCACTTTCATTCTGCTTAGCATTTTCCCTTCACTCATCTTTACTCTCAATACAAGGCTTTCGCAAGGTATTATTTGCATGGTATATTCTGTTTCATTCAGTCCTATGTATTCTGATCTTATTTTGCACATTTTTATAATATTATCAGCTTTAATACTTTTGAAAAGCCCTCTACAGGTTGTCTTATCCCAAAATGTCCACATAACCAGTGGACAGTCTGCTAAACAAGCTTGTGATTCCACCTGTTTGCAATCCAAACAGAATCAATAAGATGGGTGTGACGAGAGGGTTCATCTAAAAGGTGATTGAGGTCACAAAAAGTACATAAGGTGGCACAGATTTAGGACTCGCACTTCAATGAAATAAAATAGAGCACATTTCCATCCTGGTAAGGTTTTTAGAGTGATGTGCTATCAGAGCATGGTCAGCATGACTAATATCTGCGGCAATATTTGAACTTGAACCACAGTCCTCTCAACTACATGAAAAGTGTCTCCTCAGTGATTTCACCCACAGTCTGAAGAACATTTTGCTTAACAACCTGTTTGTGGTATTGTGATGTATTGTTTTTATCTCACATTTTGTCCCATGTTTACGCATCATGTAATGAACAGTTTCTTGGTTTAGTGTCTATTTGGATATTGCCAATTATTTTGAGATATGTAAGATTTTAGAAATAATCAACAGTCAAATCTAAAGAAAATTAAATAAATCAATCTTTATTTATAAGCCACTTTCACATAAAACAAATGTAGTGCAAACTGCTTTACATATACCAAAGCAAAACACATACTATACTAAACAAAACACATTACACCACAAATCCCCAAGATTGAAAGTCCATAAAGCCCACATATAAACAACATACACCTAACAGTTACAGCTAATAACACAGCAGCATATGTATGCATAAAATCATGCTGTAGAGGAATTTCATGTATCAGAAGCAAGGCCGGCATCTTTCTATCAGGGAAATGTTTATAAAACAGATTGTGACCATGTGACCAAAGTCTTTAAACAAAGCAGAGTAGCTCCAGACATCTGTGGGATCCACAGGTCTTTGGGGAATATTCTCCCCGGGTTATAACCTCGTACCATGTCTGTA
>JBAMHX010000011.1:11298251-11312078 GCA_037177515.1 Pseudomugil tenellus
ATAGATAGATAGATAGATAGATAGATAGATAGATAGATAGATAGATAGATAGATAGATAGATAGATAGATAGATGTTCTTCCAATAAAAACTTGCATTAGACAGGGGTGTGACGTCTTTTTTGTTTTGTTATTTGGACCAGTCATACTTCCCTTTTCGACCAATCACAATTTAGAGGTGGGCACTAAGACAAGGCGCGCGAACTGCTCAGGATAGATTGAAAATGGCGACTATGAAGTTTTGGTATTCCATTAATGCTATACGGACTTTTAAATCTTTGTTTATAATGACTAAGTAAGTTCGGGTTTTTTCATTCCGCTCGGTGTCGCTCGAAAAACTTACATTTTAGCCAATATTTAACTACCTTTAAATTGAGCTTCTTTAGCTCGCATAACGACGGTTGAAACAGCATGTTGCAGTTAGCATTCAAATGAGAAGTTAGCTAACATCAATGGCGTTTAGCGTCCACTAAGTTCAGTTGCATTTATTAAGACACTGACAGCGGACTTGGTTGATATTTACCCAAAACAAGCCAGTTTTTATGGAATATTTTTTGATCTAACGTCTCGGGAGGCTGCTGTCTTCGTGGCAGTAACGGTATGGCTTTGCACAACTTGGTTTTTGTTATTGATATCGATTATGAAGCTGAGTCAGGTGATCGACTGGATGTGAGGAACCATTTTATCAGACGAGGAATATTACAGATCCTGTTGCATTTTGGCTACAGATATGGATTTGAAAAAGTGCGCTGGGGCTACAAATTTTTTCTGTCCAAGACGGGCCGTAATGCCACCTACATATCCAGAGTATCTGACTTGAAAGAGCTCGGACACAAAACATTTGAGGATTTTGAGCAAGAATTTGAAGCGAGGTTCGACGTAAAGGATAAATTGGGTCCTCCTCACCAAAAGCAGCAATGCAATCAATCCGTTTCACTTCAAAATGCTCTGAAAGAGGCTCTGCTGGACTTCCAGTGGGACAGACCTGATATCACATCTCCCACCAAACTGTCACTGAGGCCCAGGAAGTTGAGTCGTATTGGAAAAACCAGTCTGTCGCAAGAAGATGACATTTTAAGCAATGGAAGAAATTTTGTTTTTGTTGTCTCACAGTGTCCACTATCAAGGACACAACTTGTGGAGTATCTTTCTTTGAAAGAGGATGATCTGCCAACAGACGTGACAGAGTATATAATTCCTAAAAGCCTTAAAGACATGTGTTTACAACGACAAGTTGTCATCCACTGGGTTGACAGTAGTTCACATATTCAGGTAAGTTCAGCAAATTGTGCAGTAAACTATTGGTCAAATATGCACTTTTTGAAATATCTGCATAAGAGTGTTCATCACAGACTTCAGCAGATGTAATATGAAAACCCACATAAATGTGCTAACACACAGCTTTTGAGTTCTTCAAGATAAATTTTCTTTTGGGTTTAAATTTCTGTTTTAATAAAGCTTTACTCGCCAATATATTACAAGAAAGTGTTCATTTATTTATTCCTTCATTCAAAAGCAGTTTGTTTTAAAAACCTGTGCAATCAAAACATTTATCCAGAGTAACCAGAGCTTTAGTATCTAATTTTGATTAAAAAAGCAGATGCAAACATCTGTCTGTACTCATGTTTTAAAGGTAAAAGCAATAATGACTCTTTCCTTGCAGGTCATGAGATGTAAGGACTACTTTGGCTCTGATAAGCTGTCTGAGGCGCTAACTGAAGTGGGTGGCAGAGTATTCCCCATGGTTGCACTTTTGGGCCTCTGCTGCAATCACAAGTCTAACTTGGGATTCATGAAGGAAGTCTTTGCTTTCAAGTCCAGCTTTGGATTCATCCTGTCTTCTGAAAGGCTCTACCGCCTGGTTTTTCCTGCCTTTGGTGGTGTCCTGAGGTGGGAACAAGGTTAGTAGCCTGTTGTATTTCACTGACTTAAATATACAGAGCTCAGCTCAGTTTGTAGAGTTTAGTGTCTCTGTGAAAATTGGAAAAAGAGCGTCCCTGAATTTTTGGAATAGGTGGGGATTATGTTTACTAAAAAAAAAAGTGTGATGATACATTAACATCAGGATACTTCACAAGATTTGATCCGATTGGGGTCTCGGTTCAGATGGGGGTGGGGAGCGACTTTATTTTGGACAATTCATGCAGCACTTCCCAAACAAATGGCACTTTTAAAAAAAAAAAAAAAAAAAAAAAAAGTTTCCTTCTCCACCAGATGCAAGAAAACATGGAAGCTGCATCACATCCTTGTGGTTGATCAGATTTCTATCAGAACTTTGACTAAACTCTTCCACATCTTTCCCGTGAGCCATTTCTCTCATCCACAGCCGTCTTTTATCCCACACGCGAGTATGTTTTGGTTGTGTTTGTGCTTCCTATATTTGGTCTACTTGAAACAGACCAAGATCTGTGTTTGTAGGTGAACGGAGTCCCCTTCTTTTATCCAAATTAGTTTGTGTTTTTAGAGTAAGCTGAATTTTCTGACTTTTTTTTTCTAATCAAAAAGGTCTATGTGCCCTGAATTAACAAAATAATCTGAAATTTATTGCATAAACAAAATCAATAAAATAAGGAGAACATATATTGTGCATAGTACATTCCCTCTTATTTTTATTTATTATTAATTTCTTATTTTAAGAGGTTTCTATCATCTTGTGATGGGCCACATTCAGTTGATGACAAAAAAGGAGAACGGTCTTGTCGAATAACTAACAAATCAGTATCATGAAAACAGCTAAACAAGTTTAAACAGAATGGGGACGTGATATGTGATGCATACATTGCAGGTCAGAGGAATCAGCCAGATCTTCAGAAGGCTGTGGATGACCTGCCATTACTAATTTGTGTTTTGGTATTTTTCACTGAAACAGGGAATGTGACACAGAGCTGTGGTGTGACAATGGAGCCGGTCTCTTGCAGACAGAGGTTTGTCCAGGAGTCTGCTGAAGTGCGTCTTAAAGTAGTGCTTCAGGGCTGGGATGCTTCATCATTAATCCAGGCCTCCACTGAGTCATGGTTGCTTCAGGGCACCAGTAGCAGTGACCAGGAAGCTGCGGCCTTCCAGCATCTCTTAATGGAGCTTTCTGCCCATGGCCTTCACATGGTGAGATTTGAAAACAAAGCAACTTTGTTCCACGCAAGAGTGCAGCTCATGTCCAGATTGCTTAACAGTTTCAAAATACAGTAAAAGCATTGTTGTTGTATTAACAATTTTTTAAATGAAACAAAAGTAGTTTTGAGTGTTATTTTTCCCAAAAAATGCTTCATATCTCAGCTAAGTCACAAGTTTGAGTCACAAATATACATAAGCAGACTATATTGTAGGGCTGGGCAATTAATCGAATTTCAATCTCAATTACAATCTGAGTTTTCAACAATCATAAAAATAAAATAGTTCAATTATTTGCACCTACGCAATTCGTGTAACAATTTAAGCGAGTTGCCTGTTTGCAACTGAAAATAACTCAACAAGTCCAGATCCCAGAACTCAGCCACAAGCAGGACCAGCATCACCTTGAATATCTGGAAGGAGCTTGTTAACCTTTAGAACTCCGCTGGGCCGACAGCGTTAGTTCTTTGTGGAATACCTCAGGAACCTCAAAACAACACTTGATGCAGTAAATTGCTAACTGTAAGATACTGTTTGGGTGAACTTCCACCAGCTCCACGGACAGAGCCAGCGTCAGAAAAATATCTTCTACTTTGTGAAAATCAGAAACAAATGTCAGACTTTTTACAAAAATATATATATATATTCTTTTTTTACTCTACCAAGAGTACAAACACAAGCTCTGCTTTGAGGAGCAACCAGAGCATTTGTCTTGCTGCAGTGTTAAATTGAGAAGGTTGTGTACATTGCAAGAACATGCACAGCTGAGCTGGCTGAATTACAGTCATTTTTTAACTTGCAAGTCATATTATGGCCTAAAATAGATCCAATAGCTTTTGTTAATGTTAACACTTTATTTGAAAGCTGAACAAAACAGGACAGTAAAAGGCTTTTTCTTGATCTGTACAGTGTTTTCTTCAATGCATTTCAGCCATTCATGGAAAGCTGGTTAGTGATAAAGTTTAGAAATGCACATTATGCTAGCTGTCATTTGATGTTTAAAAAATTTGGTCATCACGAGGTGTGTCATGTTAACACAGTGCTAAATTTGAGTTTGTCGATATTTACATTCAGGCTAGTAAGCATATTGAACTATTACCCAGGATAGCGTGTCTCGCCCCCACTTCACCCGTCCTTCCGAGGCTGTGAACCTGGGGAAATACTGTTTAGCATTATTTTTTTTTCTCCAAACGGGTCTGTCTGCAATGGAATTTTTAGTTTTTCCTCCTCCTTGTTTTAATGTGCATTTATTAATCTGATATGTTGCTTTTTCCAACAGTGCGCTGAGGTTTACTGCAACGGACTGGCGTATTCCGCTGTCTTCTCACCACAGTCTCATTCAACAGCTCTGCTCACCGTTCTCCAGCCAGTTATCACTCAGCATGGCCAGTTCCTCAGCTCAGAGGATATTGTTCCTGTCACAGCTGAAACCTCTAGTGACCTGCCAGATGTTGTAAACAGTGTCCTGGGAGTAGTTTATGACATCATGAATGAGGATGGTGATGACAAGAATGGTAGGTAATAGAGCAAAGCTAACATCAGTACAGTACAGATTTTATTTTTTAAAAAAAGATCCCCTAATCAGAAATATGGTGAAATCAAAGCTTTGATTGAGAAGAGTTACCAGGATAGCACAGGAATGACCTGCTTTAGCCAGAATTTAAAGTGGAACTTTAAAATTAAACAATTTTGTTAAAGTTAAAAGTATTATTTTAAGCACTTAAACAATATCACTACTAAAAGGAGTGAAATATATAATATTTATAGCAAGATTATTGTTTTTTTCTCCATATTTAGATGTTGTGTCTCTGCTTCTGTTAATTCCTTAGATAATTTCAAGGATCATCCAATTCCTGAGTGGGCTCAGCAGGAGTTCAGCCAGAGCCCAGCGACAACAAGCATGTTAGAAACTTGGTTTCCTCATTCAGATCACTCAGGAGTGAGCTCTCATTTGATGGAGTCATTAAGGTACTACAGATAAATTTCTCACATTTTATGTAGTGTAATGCTATTAGTTTTTGGTTAATTGCTCAATCTAGCCAATATCTTTGTGTTGAGATTAGTTGTGTTACAGGCCTTACTTTGCAGTTCTGTTACTGGGTACAAAATATTGTTTACATGACTTTAACTATCACACAAGGCAAGTGTATCAGCAGTTAACATTAGAGATAAGTTGTGACAGATAATAATCAATCTTTTACCGTCTCTGTTGCACGATTTGGTGCAATTTTGTGAATACTGAAATTTTTTTTAATCCATTTTAAAATCTCCTTTTAAAGCGTCCTTTCTTTGCCCACTGAAAACTACTTTTAAATGCTGTAGGTTGCTGCATGCAGTGCCACAGCAAAAAGAAGAAGAGGAATCGTCTGTTCTTCAGCAGGAGCTGGTTGGTAGTCTGTCTGAGCTGTACAAAACATCACAGGACTCTGTCTACAAGAAGGGCAAGAAACGTTAGTGAACAACAAAGTTTTGCATTGTTTTGCGTTCAGCGTTTTAAAAATGACAAAAGTCAAGATATTAGATATTTGGAAGCATATTTGTCCTTTTTATTTATCCTTTGTATCGTTTCCTGTTTTGATCTGAAGGTGGCGCCAACTGCACACCAGTGAAGCAGAAGATGAAGACCATGAGCCGTTCTTTACAAATGCTGAATGTAGCACGCCTAAATGTGAAAGCCCAAAAGAACCAGACTGAGACTGAACAGGTGGTGACTGAGAGTAGGGTGGGAGACAGGCCAGCGAAGAGACGGTTAAGTGACCGGAGCAAGCCCCCAGCAACAAAGACTATCAGTGAGTCTTGCTCTACACAATGTGTATACGCTTATGTTTAAGGATTTTCCTAAACAAAAATAGTAAAAAGTGTTCTACAAACAGCAAAAAGTAATGTATCCCATTCCTTTGCTCAGATTTCTCTACTGAAGCTGAGCTGTTGGCTTATCTGAAGACCAGCTATGACCAGACTCTGACACAGACAGACTCGTCTCTCATAGCAGATGTCCAACAGCTTCTCACTGCTGTTAAAACCTTCCTTGTAGCAGAATCAGAGTTAGAGGTGAGAGATACTTAAGATTTATATGGATTGTTATTTAAATTATTTGTATTGATGAATGTGAATTGTTGCATATTGCCAGATTGAAGCTTTTCTGATTAATTGTAACGATCTTTGTAAAACCACTATGTTGAAGTTATCAATATTTTAAACATCAACGCTGTGTGTAAGTTGTTGTTTAAACTTGTTATTTTAGGTCAAGGCCTCCTCGTTCATTCAGCAGCACCTACTTAAAAGCAGCAAATCAATCCGACAGCAATATGGAGTGGCTGATGTTAATAACAAAATCAGAGAGTGAGTTTTAACTTTAAAAATGTTATATATTTGTCTTTCTTTTAATAAATTCTGTTCAAATATAGGCTCACAATTTTGGAATTAATAACCGGGATTGTCTTATTTAGATGCCAACTGCAAGTGGTGCTGAGGCTGGAGTTGTGCAAACCTTTTGCTTCAAAGCAGTCTGACTCACTGGATGTTGAGCAGATGGCAGAGGAGGTGAGCTATGATGATTCTAACACTTGTGTATAAAAGAGATTTATTGTTAGACTAAAGCTTGTTACATCCTCCACGAGAAGCAAAAAATTTAATCTTTCTCTCGAGGCAGCAAGAACAAGAAAAAAGTTCATTCTTGTCTCGTCCGTACATACTTCAGAAGAAGCTGCATGTGCAGCAAGGCGGTGTTACTGCGGATGGTGTGCCTGTCTTAAATATATTGTCTGCGGTGGGGTGGGTTGCGCCACTGTGTTTGAGGTGGTGAAAAAAGTACGAAAATGTGGCAATTAGCTGTTTTATTTAAGCTATCCGTTCAAACTGCATCTGTAAAAATGCAGAAGCAGCAGCGTCTGCTTCTCGGAGCCCTAAGAAGAAACAAGTTCTTGGGTCTCGTAGTGTTTGTAACAAGCTTAACACATCCAGGTTAGCATGTTCATCGAGAGCACCAAATAACAGAAAAAGCTGTTTTTTGGATAAGATGTGTATTGTACCAACTCATCATTTATACAAGCAACATAAAATAATGAATAATTTTTAAATTATTAAGAAGGGTCTTTAATTCATGAGGCGAATTTGTTCAGCACAACTCAGACCATCATTCTACTTGCTATGGTGCTGGACAGGACAAAAAAAAGAAAAAAAAATGCTCTTCTGGTTGCCGCAAAATGAAGGTATTTGAAGTGCTGTAGCAACCTAAACTGAAGCAGGGATTGTTTCTCATCCTGATGTTTTTTTAAAAAAAAGGAGTTTTTACTAGTTGCACTATTGATAAATGAGTAATTGTTCTATATTAGTAACCAACACAATGTGTCGACAGGCAGCCGAGATGCTCAGAATAATTTCACTAACCAAAGATCCAGTTTTCCTGGCAAGGTTCCTTCAAGACGAGGTCCTCCCAGGGTAAGTGCTGCAATTACAGTAAATAATGCCATGTTTGGTATTGTGGTCGTGATTATTGCATCAGAATTGGAAAACATGGATTTCTCATTTAGCCAAACTGTATTTGTCACATTATGTGAATTGAAAACCGTTTCTTCTTGCAGGTTCCTGACTGCTGTTCCTAAAGTGCTTGCAGACATCTACCATAGTCTTGGTACTCAGCTACCTGAAGCATTACTGGCTGCTCTGCCTGCTGATTTCTTCAGTGATGAATCAGTTGCCAAAGACAGCATTTCCCCTTCTGCCTCTTCACCTACGATCTCTACACACAGCTTAGTTTCAGATGGCCTGCAGGACTTAAGAAATCGCTCAGCCAGTAAGAGGAGGTGAGGCTGTTTGTTTACTGGGAAGACATTGCTTTTTTCTGATTTCTCATTATCTGTTTAAGCATCTACATTGGTTTTTCTTTCATAGGAGTGGGATGTTGACACGTCATCGCAGTATGACTGAATCATCTCAAAGTCTTCGTCAGATAGAGATGCCTCAGAAAACTACAAAACCAGTGAGCCTATAACTAGTATTCTATTTCTGCTTTATATCAAGTTATATTTTCATGATTTATGCTGGATTTGATTTATTGATTTATCTTTTTGTGGGTTTCTGATTCATCAATGGGCTTGTGTGCTGTCTGAACTCAACCATTTCTGAGTTGATTCAAGATTTATAATTCAGACACCTGTTTGTTTGGTTTTAGTCCAAATTGTCAACATGTGTTGCTTCAGAGAAGCCTGCTGCAAAGCCTCAGTCTCAGAAACAAGAAACACAAGGTATGTGTAGAGTATAAAATGTAATATTTGTAAAATTGACACGTATAATAAACTTTTCTTTGGGTAAAAAGCCTCCAAGAGAACAAAGCAAAGCTAAAATGCATAGAACTCTGCTTCTCTAAAGATTTGAACCTCGACAAATTGGTTAATGTTCGAGTTTGGATTTGTTTCTGGTTTAAGTTGTTTGGATTTACTCTGATTATGCTCCTCTATTGCAGCATCAAGTGGCGTTTTAAGGTCACAAATTAGATCTCTTAAATCACAATCCCTAAGACATGAATTGTTTTGAATTAAAATTAATTTAACTTTACTTGTAGCTCAATTATACTAATAAAATTTTGGGGTTAAAAGCTAAAGTTATCAATGTAATCATTAACTACTTATTACTGCACTTTTAAGACATTAAGTGTTTCACACTGATCCACAGAGGTGACCAAAGTGAGAAGAAACTTGTTCAACCAGGAGATTATTCCCCCCTCAAAGAAAGCAAAACTACCAAGGAGCCAATCTGTGTCTGCTGTGGAAGGACAGAAACGTAAACGTTCTCTTGAATCTGAAGGTCAGTCAGTAAAATATCATGTAAATAAATATTTATTCCTAACTCGCTTTGAAAATCAGTTTTTGTTTAATAATTGGTGGTTTTCAGTAATTTATTAAAGAACTTAAGGTTAATGTTTTTTACAGTAGTGGTAATAAAATAAAGGAGGAATAAAAAAAATCTGTACATTTTACAGTTGTAATTATGTAATAATTTTATTTTCAGAGAGGCATAAACTTCTTACAAAGAAAGTGTGTGAAACACCACCTCACAAGCAAGTGTCCAGTCGCCTCTTACACCGGCAGAGAATAAGAAGGTATGTTTGTTTTGATCATTTTAATGTTTGAAAGAACTATAAAGTAAAAAAGCAGCAGGTTCTTATTATCTTTTATTTCATTTTATTTTACCCACAGGAGATCTGATATTACTGAGGAATGCATTGTGGAGGAATCACCAGTAAAACCTGCAGAAGGTATTTAATTTTTAAGTATTATTTTCTACATATGATCTAAAATCACCTTAAATGTAAAAAGACATTGTTTACCTTTTTAAATATTTTCACTTTTCTTGGTGTATTTGTATATTTAATTTTCTATACAGCAATTTCTGGCTGAGTTTCACATATTTCCTGGTTTGATTTGATTTACAACAGCTTCATATGATTTTTCCACTTAACTCTATTAAAAAACAATTTCTTTAGAGATGTTTCAATAGTTCATGTTTATTAAAGACATTCACAATAACTATTGTTTTGTAAACACTTTAGCCTATTTACATTTCAATTCAAGAAATTTATTTTTCTCACATGGGTATGCACAAGTAGTGAAAAAACAAAGATTAGACGATACAAAAATTTCAAAATTTAGTGCCACCATACTTGAAAAGATCAGAAGGAAAAGAGAAAAACATATCATACCTGCCCCTTTAAATATACTAACAGGTGGTTTATCAAAACTTAAAAAAGAAAAAGAAAATACTCATTCTAATTCAACATAATGCCATCATACATTCATATATCACTGGGTTGTTATTTAAGCGCATATTTTAAGCTTCGTCTATACAATATTCCATGATGAAGCTCTGCATAAACACATACATGTATACACGCCTACATGCATATAAAAAATGTATGCATGCACATGACAGTCAAGATCAAATATCTGGAATTAATCTTATAATCACAATGATCTGATGCATCTTTGTCAACATTTAACACTGAATTATTGGATTTTTTTCAGAGTTTGTACATGCATGGTTGACATCACTTCCTGTTTTTCCAAAACATTTTGTGTTTCTTCAACACAAACTGATTGTTTTAGCATTATCTGCTAATTAATGTATAAATAAACTAGTTAATAGGCGAATATATGGCAATGGTGAATTTAAAAACATCTGAATTTGGCATCATCTCAGCAAACCAAATGATATACTAAGATCTTGCAGAGTATCATAAAAGAGTGGGGTCACTCAAACAGGAAATGTTTTTCTTTTCATTTAAATCTGGATGATAAAGAATAATTGTTTGAAATTATTCATATCAGTATTTGTTTATTCAGTCCAAGCTCTACTTCCGCTATCCATTGATTCAATATTTCCTGTAAAAAATCTCCCAATTCTCAAATGAAGAGTGAAATTTTAAACATAAAAATGTATATATTTCTCCATGTTGTGGTTAAATTTCAGACCTCAGAAGGAGCCCGAGGATAATGAGGTTTGCTCGGAGAGATTCGAGTACCTTTTACTCAGGTTCTCAACCTCGCTCTCGCAACCTCGACAAAGCACTTTCTTCATCCCATCATTCACTCAGCAATGACAAAGTCTGTGAAATCAACATTAAAACCGTCCATTCTCCCATGAGTCTTCTGTTTGGGGCTGCTAAATCTCCCATTCGACACCCCCACCGTCCTGATGGAATCAGTACCACCAGAGCTCGTCTGTCTACAGACTCCAGTGTCTTTGAAGTAAGATCTTCATTAAATCATTATAACTACAGATAGTTACAGTGTTTTCTTTTTTAGGTGAGAGTACATGGGACGTTTATTTCTTTGTTAAATGTCATGAATATCTATTATTGTATATATGATCTTGACTTTTTTCTTCTTCAGAGTCCCAGCAAAACACCCACAAAGTCACCCAGTAAATATGAGCGCACTGTTTTGGGGAATTTGTCTCCCCAGATGTGTAGGACGCCCCGAACGCCCAACACCTCACCTCCATCCAAAGTGTTCATTTCATCTGTTCCAGAGATTCCCATAGCAGGGGGGTCTGGATGTAGAATGTCACTGAGGAGCAGTCCTTTCAGATCTCCTGCCAAAGAGACGCCCACCAAGCAAAGCCCAGTGATCAGCCCTTTGAAGAGTATTCTCAAGACTCCAGTCAAAGGTTTAGGTCAGCACTGCTCCTCCTCTGAATCATGTCTGCTCAATAGCCCACTTTCCAAGACTCCCAAGAAGAGTGTTACATGGTCCCCCTCTCCTCAGAAATGTCAAGCGGTGAACAGCAATGCTCATTTCAAAGTACCTGAGTCCCCCAGTAATATATCTCGCACTTCTCTGAAACTGTTGAAGTCATCCAGTAAATTGAGCAGTCCTACCCGAAGCACAAACACTAGAAGAGACATTTTAAAATCCCCAACAGGTAAGATCTGTCAGGTTAACCTGGTGAGGATATCCGATCGAGCCTTTCACACTCCAGATAAAAATCTGTCACCTGAAAATCCCAACAGAGTTACAACTTCTGAAAGGAGCAACACTTTTAGTGTTCTGGAAACACTTTCTCAGCCGTCCACATCTCCTTCAGACCAAAATATCTCTCCTCAGCCCGTCACTAGAACTCAGCCTAAGACCCCTAGTCCTGCTCATCAAATGAGGACTCGCTCTGGTCGAACTCCTGGGAAAAGTTTCAATGCAACATCACTTTGTGATCCAACATCTCCTCCACTTGAAGGAGAAAATCTTTTAGTGGAGTCGGATTCTCCACTAAAGTCTGCAGAGTACTTGACAAGAACTAAATCTAGCCATGCAAGTAGGGACAAGTCAGGATCCTTATCCAGAGAAACTTTTGCATCTGAACAAAGAAACACTACAGAATCGGCTGAAAACCTTTTGGAGAAGATCCCTCAGTCACATACAAAAGAAGAGATGCAAACTGATTCATGTCAATCATCGGAAGCTGACTCTAGTCTTATTACAGCATCACAGGAATTAAACTCCTCTCGTGGTAATTCTGCCACCACAGACAGTGATAGTTTGGATATAGTTGATGCTGCAGTTGTAAAGACCCAGTATAGCGGAGGCCTGAAGATGAACATAAGCTTTTCAAGGAAACCATCAATGTCTAGTGAAGATTGTCAATCAAACACAGTTCCTCCTAAAAGCGAGCCATCTAAAAGTACACCTACCCGGAGCTATGGCTTCCGGCAGACACCTGACCGCCAACAGAGAGAAGCCGCTGCTCGTTTGGGATATGGAAACGATTCCCCTCATTGTTCGACTCCTCGAGGTGCAGCAAAGCCCCACAGACGGAAAGGTGCGTGCACTCCAAATGTTCTTACTTACCAGGTGGAACTGGAAATGCAAACGTCAGGGCTTCCCAAACTCAAAATCAAACGTAACAATTCAGCAAGTGTGGATATCGCTTCAGGTGAAGGAACTTCAGTGGGTGCGAAACCTCATTTAGAAAGCCCTTTGTCTTTATTCTCCAAACACAAAGATCCTGGATGCGTCTCACCGACCGTGTGTGCTCATGTCACCCCAGCCAAAAGCACACCTGGAAAAGGTGGAAGCATCCAAAGATACATCTGCCAGTCTTATACCCCTACACGGCATCCTGCAGCAACAATGTCTCCAATGGCAATAGCAGACATGATTCCTCTCACTCCTTCTCCTCAGAGTTTGGGCAAAGTGACCCCAGACGGCCTCAATAGCTGGCACCGCAGGAAGAAAGCTCAAATTGGAGTGTTGGGAATCAGAGATCGTGGTGTGAAGGGAGATCTGGAGGAATTGCTGGAGGAGGCTGAGCTTGGAGTTGGCAGGTTACAGGACTTTGAGGACGGCGACGATCCCTCTGGCAACAAAGCAGAAAAAATGACTGAGACTTTGAAGGAGTTGCATTCAACTGGAGCTGATGTGTTTCCTCTATCGCCACTGGAGGACATGTACTGGATGGAAAAGTTGGCTGAACAGACCGACTCCTCTGAGCTACAGAAAGCTGAAGAAGAAATCATCTGGACATCAGAAAATATGGACATGAAATCAAGTGAGTCAATTTATTTACTTATTCAGAATATTGTAAGTTTTATTTTATTTTTTGTTCACCATTGAGTTCGGTCATGTTTTACAGTGAAACTCATGTTTGGCAGTACGTGCTGGATATACAGGAAATATTTATTTACATTTACATTTATTTTGATTACAAAATGTCAAGAGGAGTTTTTTCTTCCTGAGGACAACTTGTCCTTTCACTACTATTCCCTTATACTGTTGTGCTCAAATTTATAAAAGAAAATAAAATAGCTGATACTGCAATAAGTTGAAGTGGACAAAAGTAACAATTAAAACAAGTTTAATCTAAAAAAAAAAAATAAACATGACATTGCTTTTGAGTTGTGGTTCAAGAAAAAAATACAAACAAGCAAGCATGACTACTTTAGATTTCTTTTTACGTAAACAAATATTTTGTTGAGCAATTAATTGTTATCTTTCAGTCAAACTTGTGCATCTCTTTGAACTATTTTGGCCCAGTGCTCATCAGCAAAGTGTTCCAGTTTGTCCGAGACTTTCTTTTTCTTCATCTCAGTCAACTTAAAAGCAATATCTGATTTGACAAAATTTATATTTGGCATTTTTGTTCAAAGCAAAACATTATTATTCAGACTTTTTTCAGATTTTCTGTTTGAAAAACATTTGAGTAGTTTTATAAAAAGATTTGAATATATA
>JBAMHX010000011.1:11330619-11346467 GCA_037177515.1 Pseudomugil tenellus
AAGCGCTTTACACTACATAGTACACATTCACCCATTCACACACACACTCACACCCCGATAGGCACATCGGGGGCAGCCTAGGGTTCAGTGTCTTGCCCAAGGTCACTTCGACATGTAGTCAGGCGAAGCCTGGAATAGATCTCACAACTTTCCGGTTGAAGGACAACTGCACTTTCACCTGAGCCGAAAGTTTGAAGTGACTGAAATGTGTTTTTTTCTGTTTTCAACAAAAAGCTGTGAGTAAATTGTATAACAGTGAATGAAGTAAAATGTAAATCAAATGTATACTATGACTAAGCCATTTGAGTTCCTTGTTTGTACTCAGTGGAGACTGATCTTTTCATTTTAATGACTGGCAGTTTCATTGATATAAATACTTGCTTTTGAGGAATGAACTAAATATTCTTAGCAAGGGAGACACTTTTAGAGCTTATCCACTAAGTTATGCAGTTTGTACTAAATGTTTGAGAAACATACAACACACAAGTGTTGTGCAAATACTAATTCTGAAATGAGAAATGCACCAAAACAACAGTCAAAAGATGTAAATGGGGAGCAGAGCACCTAAAGAATCTGCCTGTCACAGAAATGAGGTGAGATGGATGGAGAACTGATTGCTGGGATGGACTCCAGCTTTCCCACAACTGTGTATTGGACTACACGGCATGGATAATAGTATATATGTGAATGCAGATGGGGAGAAGGTATAATGGGCTTCTGGTGATATTTATGATATCTGTACCAGTTGTAGTTTATGGAGGATTTTCTGTGGGAGGCCAAACAGAAGGGAGTTACGTAAGAGTGCTGATAAGACTGAACCAGAAGGGAGACAGTGTGAGGTGTGAGGGAGGGATGTCGCTGGTAAATGTAGCATGAAAGTTTAATGACTCCCTCCAACATTGTTCCTTAACACATAAATATTCAGCAACCGATGACTTTGCTGAAATCTGTGTTGACTTTATGTACAATTTGTTGTGGATTTCAGTATCCAAGCTGATAAATACCAGACAGACAGACACAGACAGACAGACAGACAGACAGACAGAGACAGACAGACATACAGACAGAGACAGACAGACATACAGACAGAGACAGACAGACAGACAGAGACAGACAGACAGACATACAGACAGACAGAGACAGACAGACAGACAGACAGATAGACAGACAGACAGAGACAGACAGACAGACATACAGACAGACAGAGACAGACAGACAGACAGACAGATAGACAGACAGACAGAGACAGACAGACATACAGACAGAGACAGACAGACAGACAGACAGACAGACAGACAGAGACAGACAGACATACAGACAGAGACAGACAGAGACAGACAGACAGACAGACATACAGACAGAGACAGACAGACAGACATACAGACAGAGACAGACAGACAGACAGACAGACAGATAGACACAGACAGATAGACAGACAGAGACAGACAGAGACAGACAGATAGACACAGACAGAGACAGACAGACAGACAGACAGACAGAGAGAGACAGATAGAGACAGATAGACATACAGACAGACAGAGACAGATAGACAGAAAGATCTATTTTTCAAAAAGTTGTGAAAGGAGGAGAAGCTGGCTGAGTATCAGTCATTGTTATGTGCTTGGTGTTGCTGTAGCAACTGTGTGAGTATTGCATCACAACAGGTCATTTGTGATTATGTGTGTTTCTACATGTTGACCACATGAAGCCTAGAGATGGTTCTTCTTTGTCTCCAGCTGGATGTCGGTGTACTAAGTATCACTCAGTATGGAGATCATTTTTCTAATGTTCTTCCTGTTAATTACTGTTTTCTGATTCAGTAGTTTTGAGCGTGAGTCGAGTCATTTAGTGCTTAGTAAAATTCACTACTAATAGGAATCCATAGGAGAATAAATTTCAGGGTGAAGTCCGTAAGAATGAGGATTATTGGATGAAGCAAGAAATTGTGTTTCCTTCAGTCAGATGGAGTCGGTTCCCTTTAAACACATGAGCAGTACCATGTCGCCAAAGGGTGTTGATCATATTCCAAATAGTCATTATTTATCACTAAAGTTAATATAAACAGTAGAATAATAAAAAAAAGACTGTTCTGGTCTTTCTGGACGTATTCTTCATCAAACTATTAGAAGGATCAGCCACCTACATGACTTTATGCTGAAGAGACTCCAAATCTTCATCCAGTTGATTCATTTAGATCATTTCACTGCATGAACATCATTCAGAAGAAGCTTGAATGTGCGTGCGCGATGAAAATGTCTTCTGCTCTTTAAACCCAGGTCCAGCTGGTGCAGACAGTGATAGATGGCGTCAACTACCTAATTGAGTGCGAGAAGAGACTGGAGAAAGGCCAGGACATCAAGGTGCCCCCACCCCTCAAGCAGTTTAAGTAGACACTGATTCCTATCCCTGCACACACACGTATGCACAAACTAATATCTATGTGCCCATAGATATTACAGATATCTCTGTCATTGCTTCGTTTGCAACTATAATTACTACTATCCCACCTATCTAATCACCCCTTTCTCCCCCACAATATATTATTTATAGCTATCAGAGTCCCAGACTGGCTGGGAGGCAAGTGCAGGATATAAACTAAACTCTGATTGTACTTTTGCTTTAAAATGGCAGCAGTGATTTAAAGGTTGCAGAAAATGTTAGGGTGTCTCTGCACGGCCAGTCAGCATCTGAGGCTCTGCCCACAAACCACTCTCATCAATTTCTACGCTGCCACGTCCCTTTTTACAGCATGTCTTATACTCACCCAGTCCCCCACCTCACCCCCTATCTCCCCCACACTCCTGTATGTTGATTCCTTGTTACGTAGTTCTTGTGTAATCCGTCCATATGCTCCTCATTGTGGATTGTGTGTACATGGTGTCTTTTCATCATTTTCAGAGGATTTGAATGTATATTTACCGACTGAAGAGATGTGTTCTATGTATGATGACACATGTTTTAACACTCTGCACTGTAAGCTCATCATCTGTATAACCGAATGTCACACTGTAATGTTCTTTATTAAAGAGACCATCTATTTAACAGAACCTCCTCTGCATGTGCTTGGTGTAAGTCTACTTGTGTCCAAGAGGTTTTTTTTCACAAATAAGTCCAAGCTTTAGGTAACCATGGAAACTAAGCTTTCAGGTCATGATTGAGATCAGCATAGTTGTATTTTGTCATGTGAAATTGTTTAGTATTAGGTATAACAAAACTGTGTTATGCCTCAAAGGCTCGTAGACGATTTCGTTGTTTCAAGTGGACACAAGAATAGAAAATCTGCCAGAGTTTCTTGACCTTAATTTAAAATGTTTTGATCCTTTCCTTTGCTTGTTACTGCAGAGTGATTCTACAGAACTCAGTTTAAAGTCAAATCTTCTAATAGTCAATAATTATGTACTCAAAGGATTTTCCCATTTAAATCATTTTTATTAAATCTATTATACTAGTTTATACATTAGGGATGTCCAAATTTGGTCCTCGAAGTCTGCTGTCCTGCAGATTTAGCGGATTTATTTTTGCATCGCACCTCAATCAGAAATATTGGTCAACATCTTTGGGCAGAACTTGGCATGAAGCTGTTTAGGAGCGCATTTTCATTTGAATAGCAGTGTTGGATCAAAACCTGCACGATTCCTGTCAATAAATCCCAGTAAGAGAGCATAACTTGGTGCTACTGTAGGTAATTCTATCAGACTACCAGGAAATGTAGTCGCTCTAAATTATGACATCTTTATATTTGTCGTATTTAAACATCTCACATTTTTACTGGTTTGTGTTTCTATTTTGTATAACGTTCTGTATCAGCACCACCTTCTCTCCTGCTACCATAAATACCTAAATAAACTGCCACAAATATATGTAAAAAAAAAAGGTAGATTACTGATCAAAGTTCTGCTGGAGCTCCACAATGAACTACTTTATACGGTTTAATTACATGCAGTATAGTGTAAAACAGAAAGACATGCCTCATGAATTTGCACTTGTATGAGCACACAGGCTTGAATGTGAGCCTTTATTTGAAAAGCTCGAAGACATCAGCATTTTCTCTGCGGTACAGGAAGTCTGGAACAACTGCTTTGTCCCATCGGGAATGAATGGATATTTTCTGTTGTGATAAAATGGGCGACAGTTTTTCCCCGCAGTGTTTCGGCGTAGCAGCTGACACAACAAGGCATTCAGTATTGTGAGGAGACACAGCTAGGATGTCGAGTGTAGGTGTTGTGTGGCATGAAAGGCTGTTTCTCTCTTTCCAGAGGATTTAGAGGAAAGGCGCTGATGTCCTAAATACACAGATTTCTTTCTCCCTCATTGTGGTCACAGTGTGTCGGTAGCATAATGCAGCGAACGTCTCCTCTCTTCTTCTCCTCCTTGATCCAAATATTGCTGAGGAGCAGACTGGTTGTCATGGCAACCACCTCATGAAGGCTCTGATGGGGGAGGGAAGGAGTTTAGTGGGTACAAAAAGCAGATCTCTATAACATTGATGAATACTGGGTTTAGAGTTAGCAGCAGCAGTTCTGAAAGTAAGACAACGTGGGTCTAAAGGACTGACATGACTCAGCGATCATCTGTGGATTTCCCACTGTGACCTGCAGACATGAGGAGACTTTCTGAGGTGTGGCAGCTCTCCTTCAAACGCAAAGTTAGCAAGTCTTTCACACTAACACATGGGTTTTACTCGGTTTTACTGCATAATGGTGGACAAAATATCAGCTTTTCGTGTATTTTGGACACAATGTTTGTTGACACCTGTTTGTTTAGTCGATGAAGGGAAAACCCAAAAACTGGAGGGCAAAAAGCAAAGAGTTACTACACAAAGGAAAAAAGATCTAAATACTGAGTACAAGAGCTGTAAGATCAGCAGAACAATACAACAGAAAATGATCCAGCTCAGATTAACAACATCCCTGAAGCAAAGTCGACGTTGGTCTGGATCAACTCACTCTCTCATATTTTAACACAAAGTATTTTTTGCTTCAAGAATTTCCTGATATGTAGTGAAATCTACTCTATCTCGCATGATAAAACCATTCCTATGCCCATGAGGTTTCATGTGTAATCTAATTTAGTGATTACATTTATAGACTGTAGCTAAAAAGCTACGTTTTAACTGAATTTGTTAGCAGGGTTTGTTTCAAAGTATGTATCAGGTTCAGGTAGCTGAAATGAATAAATGAAAAAATAGATACAAATATAACAATTTCTGTCATTTAGATTTTCCTTTAATCTTGTCTACAATCCCAGTTCCAATGAAGTTGGGATGTTGTGTAAAAACATCAATAACAACTAAATACGATTTACAAATCCTTTGTAGATAAACTGATAAACTTCCAAATATTCACTCATTTTTAATTTGATATCTGCAACACGTTCCAAATAAACGGGACTGGAGCAACAAAGGAATGGGAACAATCCACAGGTGAACTGGTTTGTCGGAAACATGAGAGTGTCATAATGACTGGGTATAAGTAGGAATATTCCCAAAAGAGGATCATTTGCAAGCAAGTATGGAGCGAGATTCACTCCTTTCTGAACAACTGTGTAAGCAAATAGTCCAACAATTTAATAAGAATGTTTCTCAACATGAGTTCATCCTCCATAATATTTTAAAAAAAGATTCAGAGAATCAGGAGAATCGCTGTACCTGTGACCTTCAGTCCCTCAGGCAGGAACTGCATTAAAACCAACATAATTATTTAAAGGAACATACATCAACAACACCCATAAACGTTACCGGCTGTTCTGGACCAGAGCTCGTCTCAGATGCACAGCGGAAAAGTCGATCGAGTCCACAATTCCAGTTGTATTTATTTCATTTTGCACATCATGTCCTCCAGGCCAAAGAGGAAAATTATTATCTGGATTATTTTCAGTGGAAAGTTTAAAAACCAACATTTATGATGGTATGGGGGGGTGTTAGTATGTTAGTACCCATGGCTCAAAGGAAAGGTGATGTAACACACTGGTAAAATCATCTCTTTCCCAGGTTTACTGGAACATGCATCTAATTAAAAATGAGTGAATATATACAACAACATCCAAAAACGTTTATTATGAGTTTGAATATTAAATTACTTGTCTTTGTAGTAAAGGACAACATCACAACTTCTGTGGAATAGAGGCTGTAAGTAATGAGCTGTATTATTTATTAATGGTTTATTATGTAAAGTCATTTAAAAAGATACATCTACCTCCCTGTAATATAATTACTAATAGGTTGTGTTAGGTTCTCTATATTATAAGAATGTGGCACATTAGTTCCTTGTGTTTTATCTAAAATTCTATATATTTTAGATTTACATAATTTTAACGAACTTTTTCCCTTTTTCAAATATAAAAATATGTTAAATTAATTCAGGTATCTGAAAATGATTGTTGCAACTTAATTTAAACCAGGATACAAATGTAGCTTCTCACAGCAAACAGCAAAGCAGATATATAAGAAATAAATATTGCTCAAAGATACTTCCAAGTTATTACTGGGTTTTCAACAAAAACTCTGAAATAACATTCAGATAAAAAAAATATATGTAAAAGAAATAAAATGACATGAGAGGAAAAGTATTTTAGTAAGTACTCTCATCTTAGAGATGAGCTGTACTGTCAGAGAGCGCCACCTACTGGCCGAGTTGTGCAAGTGCAGTTAAGAAAAGGGACATTTGAACATATAACACATATGCTGCTGATATTAGTAGGATCTTTGTTGCCTTCTAGTCCTCAATATAGACCAATGATGGTCTCAGTGTAATTTTATACACACAAAACATGTAAATCAGTAGAAAAACCTACAAACTAATAACACTAACGATTATCAACACATACTAAGACCAACTGCTATACAAATGTACATTTAATGAAGACAAACAGTAAAAAGAAAAGTAAAAAATCATTGGAATTCTATATAAAACAAAATATATTTTAGAAAAAATCATTATATACATTATACTGCACTTTATTATTTCCATTTATGACTTATTGTATAGAGATATGGGTAATGCATATAAAATTAATACTCTTCCAATGTTTAAATTACAAAAAAAATCTATAAGAATTATAAATAAATAATTTTTTTTAACTAAATAATAAGTTATTTATTTACTTAAAAACTGTTTAATTCTACAGTGTAATTTAAATTAGCACATATAATGTATAAAGTGCAAAATAATCTACTTTGCCAGAATGGTATTCAGAAGTTGTTTGAAGTTAGAGAGAACATATGATTTAAGATAAAAAAAATATTTAAAAAAAAAATAAAGATAAGAACAAATGTAAGACAGAGGAGTGTCTCGGTTAGAGGAGTAAATCTGTGGGATAGTTGTAGTTATGACTTAAAAAGGTGTGCTTCTCTTTTATCGTTTAAACACATGTTGGAAAACTTGAAAAATATGAAAATAATGGAAAATGAGTCACATTAAATAGTTTGTGGTTTCTTGTGTGGTGTTTTATTAATTTTGTTCTGTCAGTTTAAGTTTAATATTTCTCTTGTTAATAACTGTATTGAGCTACAAAGATTAATGAATATTTTCTATGTCTTTCGGTCCTTAGTTTAGTTGTACTCTTCCTATTGAAAAATAGCTTTAATTGCTTCTTGATACCTTTTTAAAATAGAATTGGGATAATAAGCATGTGCTTCAGCCAATACCTTTTTGATTAGCCTTTGGATATGAACTATTATTTTCTGTACGTTTAATTCTTATTTTGATTGCTAATCACATAAAATATTAATTAAAAAACAATACAACTAAAAGTGTTTCAAGTAACAGTCGTTGGTTTCCCCAAAGTGATGAACCAGCCACAGTGACTGTCACTGTTTGAGCTTATTGGATGCAGTGTCAGTACCTAAACTTCATCATAGGAGTGTCCTTTCGATCAGCACAGGACAACTAATCCTTCAAGCTGTCAGAGAATTAAGGAAAGGGGATAAAATAAGACAGAATTATCAGTTTGTTTCAGTCGGGTTATTGTGTCTTATCAATGTATCCATTCAAAGGTCTGGGAAGGATAGAAAACCAAAACAAAGAATAAAGTGAGATAATTACTTAGAAAGGGGTTGTTATATCCCTGATGGCTCCAGTACACTAAATCCTGGTGGCTTTTGTTTTTCCATAACAGATAGGCAGGCACAGTGACTGCAGAAACCAGTGCATTACCACGATTATTGTTGTGTTTGACCTTTCCTCTGACATCTGAACCAAGGCTGAGCTTAGTTTTGGAACATTAAAACATTGTTTCATAAGAACATAACAGTATGAGCTGATAAATATATTGCTCCAATTACCTGAAGAGGGATCATATGTTTGAATGAATTTAATTTAATTTGGCCAATCCTGGTTTTTATGTAATTGATAGGTAGGAATTTATATACAAGTCAGCTCTCAGTTTAACATAAATATAACCTGCAGGCTGCAGCTATGATGGCAGCTCATTTAATCATCCTTCGAACAAAAAGTCTACTTCCAACTTGCATGTAGTGAAAAACTATTACCTTAAAATTAAATTAAAGTTTAATTGCCTGGTAAACCAGAAAAAAATGTATCTTTCAGTGTTTTGCGCCTCATGAAAAAGGCAGGATCTATGAATCAACTATTAACACACCACTTCCTGGTGTGAGAGGAGTTTTGATTTAGCCGTGTCATGATTGGTTTAAAAAACACTTAGGTCTTATTCCCTTACTTCTCATTGGTCAAAGCTTAAGAGTGACGTCAGGAATAGACCAATGGGAGGCTGCCACACTGTGGTAAGGAGAGGTCCCGCTGCCTGTGAACATCTTCAACGCCTCCATCCCTTTCTCTTTCTCTATCGTATAGTCTGCGTCGGCCTTGGTTGACTGTCTTGCAGCTTTGACGTTCACATCGCTCATCCGCTGAAGAGGGGCTGCCAGCAACCCCATCTGCTATTCGACATTTTTTTGTGTGTGGTTAAACTTTAGAAACTGCAGTGTGCACCATGTTGAGGTTGATCCTTTTGGCCGCTCTCGCGGGGTTCTCTTGGGGCAGTGATGTGCTCGAGTACACGGATGACGATTTCGAAAGCAGGATTGGCGACCATGATCTCGTTCTCGTGGAATTTTTTGCACCTTGGTGAGTTTGCAGTGTTTTTAATGTTATCAATGAGATTTCTTCTCGGCGTCCATTTAAATGTTGCCCCTCGGTCTCCTTGCGGCATGATGAAGTGACGTTCACTTGCCAAAACTATCCTGCAAATCTATGCCTTGTTTTTTTATGTTAAACAAGTTTAATGTCTAATTTCTCAATGTCAGATTGACATTTACTAGATGGTTAATATGATTTTATCCAGTTTATTGGCAAGGAATCAAATATTAGCATGTTAGCTGTAAGACTCAAGCTAACTTGCTGTATTGATTGCGTATTCGAAGCTAAGTATATTATTTTTAAACTATATCAGTCTAAATTAATGGCTGTATTACGCGATTGTATTAAAATAAAAATAATGACATGCCTTATTAATGTTATTTGTTCTGGGAAAAGTGTACATGCGAATGAAGCTATGAGGAAGTTGGAAGGCGTGTCTTTTCATTGTTGTAATCATATGATTGGCTGATGAAGTTTTGGTGTCCAACCCTGATTGGCCCAAAGCAATTGTGACGTATTTATTCAGTGCCAAACTTAAATGTACAGAAATAATTAGGCAGAAACAAGAATTTAAGCCCTTAAACGTGTTATTTTTTTCTTTCAAAGTAAGAAATCTGTTAGGAACAAGTAAACAGGCACTGTTTCTCTTTGATTATATGTAAATATTAACTGCTTTACTTGTCTGTGATAATCCAATCAGCATTGTGACTGGTTAAAGTGGATTTAGGTACAGCCCTTACTTATTTACTTGTTAAAACTAACCTATTATAAGCTCCAAGAATCCCTCTTTTCTTAATCTCTAAGCTTGATGTGTATTGAATTACAGGGGGTATCAAATTACCTCCACAGAAGTTAGTACATCACTACAAGATCACCAAGTTTTTAAATGACGTGTAACTCGTGCTCATGTTTACTGATCCATTTCTTCTGTCCGCTAGGTGTGGTCATTGTAAACGGCTAGCACCCGAGTATGAAGCGGCGGCAACACGTCTGAAAGGCATAGTCGCACTGGTCAAGGTATTGCATAATGCAGTTTATTTGTCTCTCGTTAGTAAGGTTTGCTGAACTCTGTTCTGGGCTTTCCTTAGCACTTCAAAAAGTGAGTTTTTTTTTTCTCTGCTCAGGTTGACTGCACAGCCAACAGCAACACATGCAGCAAATATGGTGTCAGTGGCTACCCAACACTGAAGATCTTCAGAGACGGAGAGGAATCTGGCCCCTACGATGGGCCCAGAACTGCAGGTACTTTACTCCCATCGGATGTCTTTATTTTTATATCTGATTTTTTTTTGCACCATATACAGTTTGTGTTATTTTCATCTCCTAAACATCTTATCTGTCCACATTTTTGTGAAGATGGGATTGTCGGTTTTCTGAAGAAGCAGGCTGGCCCGGCTTCTGTGGAGCTCAAAGCTGATGCAGACTTTGAGAAGTTTATTGCAGATCATGATGCAAGTGTTATTGGTGAGTGAATATTTCTAATTTTCATAACCACCTCATCTGGCAGTTTGTTACCATTTTCATTTATAAATATAATTTTTAAAGCAATTACAGCAGTTGTTGCACATTGCAAATCAAATATATATTGTGTGTGTATATGTATATATGTATTTACACTGCCCGACAAGGAATGGGAGGAAGAAAAAAATGTATTAAATCCCACCCGTTATTGCAACAAGGCATTGCACTCATGCAGTTATTGTTTGCTGGTGTACGTACAAACGTATATAAATTTTAACAAACCAGTTTCATTTTAATTAATTATACTTATAAGGATAAGAAGGATGGGGAAAATACAATGAGATTAATAATCTTTAAGGCTGTATTATGTTTTGTGCTTATATGATATTTATTTATTCAGTCTTTGTGTTAATCAGTGTTATTAGCTGCAGGTGGAACATCACAGTCCAGTTAATCAGAGTTTTAGATAGATTTTAGATACTGTAATGGATTATATGTCTTTCCAGGGTTCTTTGCTGATGACAAGAGCACAGCACAGGCAGAGTTCCTGAAGGCAGCCAGCGCCTTGAGGGATAATTATCGCTTTGCTCACACCAACTCAGAGGCTCTCCTCCAGAGCAACAACATAGATGGAGAGTGAGTCGATCGTTCTGTATATAATCTAAAATCATTTTATATGTTCTTAATTGTAAAGACACTTAACACGTTCTAGGTGTCTTTTGGGCTTTAACTCATGCATACATTCACTGTTATTTCCTTTGTTTGTAGGGGAGTCGTCTTGTTCCGTCCACCACGTCTGAGCAACAAGTTTGAAGACAGTTCAGTCAAATTCAGTGAAGACAAATTCACCAGCAACAAAATCAAGAAATTTATCCAGGACAACATGTGAGTGTCTTAAATGCTGCTATCAGTGTAGCCTACATGCTCACGCAGCAACTGCAGCAGAAACAAGAATTTCATTTTATTTCCAAGCACAATGTATTTGTATGAGTGACATTATTACCCGTCATTGTAGCGTCGCATATTTGCATCCATGGCTCTGTGCCAACAGGATCTTTTACTGAAAGTGCCTTCTGTGTACACAGGCAGAACAGGGAACGGGTCTGCTTTCATTATGTGTTTCAGATAACTTGAAACATACTAGATATCTTATTTTTCTGAAGGGATTAAAAAAAAAGCACAATTTAAACTGGCTGAAGGTTAATTAGGAAGTCATAAAGACGATTCCTGTGCATGAGACATCGGAGAATTAGTGGTGAAATAATGTACAAAGAGATCTATTTGTAGTTTACCGATATTCCCCATCAACAGTCGTAATAATCCTTCTATTAACTGCTGTTCACATTGTGTAAGATGCCCTCTTGTTTATACTTTTGCTGTACCCAGGTTTCATATCCTCTCTGCTCACTGTGTGGAATTAAAGCTTACATTTCAGTGTGCCGGACTCTTGTGGGAACTTTCTACTACATCTGAATGCAACAGGCATACACTCGCTAAAATGGTTTCTTTGTAAATGTTCTTTTTTTCCTCTTTCATCAAAGCTTTGGAATATGTCCCCACATGACGGACGACAACAAGGACCAGCTTCGTGGAAAGGACCTGTTGGTGGCTTATTATGACGTTGACTACGAGAAAAACCCCAAAGGTTCCAACTACTGGAGAAACAGGTTGGTGTTTTAAAGCTCCGGCTTGCACTTCGCTCTGCATCATATAGCAGCTTTTGACTTCCTCAGTGTTAATCGAATATCTGGTTTTTGGTTTTTTTGTTTTTTTTGGGTTTTTTTTTTTTTTTTAAAGTGGGTTTGCAGTAGACGACCACATTCTCAGAAAAAATAAGCGCATGATGGTTGCACCTGTTTTCTGTCATCTGATTGCATGCTTTGAACCGAATGAACGTCTTACAGGGTGATGAAGGTGGCAAAGGGCTTCCTTGATCAGGGGAAGAAGCTGAACTTTGCTGTTGCAAACAAGAACCTCTTCAGCCACGATGTGTCAGAGTTCGGTCTTGATAGCAGCTCAGGAGAGCTGCCTGTGGTGGGCATTCGCACTGCCAAGGGAGACAAATACATCATGAGCGAGGAGTTCTCGTAAGTCCTGACCAAATACACATGGTTGCGTTGCTACGTTTAAAAACTTACTATTTGCTGCATACATTGGTGCTAATGTATTAGGACTTACTGTTCTAGTATTTGTTTGGAGTGGCTTTAAATATAAGGATTGAACACTCAGCTCAACGTGAAGCAGTGGATTAAAGCAGAGGAAAAGAAATCGTGAACCTTGAAACCAAGATGCCACACTGACATCTTGATTGTTTTGTTTGTTGGCACTCGGATGGACTGACAACCTGTCCAGGATATACTCAACATCTGGCCTTAAACCAGCTGGTATTACCTCCAACGCTGCAGTGGAAAGTACATAGAGGCAAAAAGCTGGATGAAAGGCTCAGATGGAGATTTACTTTCATGATTGTGGAGTTATGTCACACATTTTCTTAAGTCCAAACTTAAATTTTACTTATAAAGTACTTTTCACTTAAAATGTAGCACAAAGAACCCAAAACACACCTGATCATGTCTCTTAAATGCAGATGTATAGACACAACATGCACGCAGCCCCAACAACTGTTTTTACCTAAACATTGTGCATGTGGACTGCTGTAAAGAAAGAAAAGGCTGCTGTGAACTTCTGATGTCCTGAATGATCCTTTTGATGAGGTTTTTTAAAGGTTACTAACGCTGGCGTAGAAGTCGATAAAGCGTTTCCCTACATAGAAATGATGCATCAGACTGGAATTATTTCCACAAACTTGGAGATTTTCCACTGAGTTTTTCTTCTGTCCTCCCATCAGCCGAGACGGAAAAGCTCTGGAGCGGTTCCTGCAGGACTACTTTGATGGAAAGTTGAAGCGTTACCTCAAATCAGAACCCATCCCAGAGAACAACGATGGACCTGTTAAGGTGAGAAGATTCTGACTTGATGGGTTTTCTTAACTTATTGGGATACTTTCCATTCATTTCCTGATTTTTAAATGATGTAAAGAAATGAGTTAAACAACTTTTATGGCTCACGCTGCTTGTGGGGGTTTTGTTTTTCATATAATGTAAATGGTTAGATGGAGTGATAAGAGTGCTTCAAACAGGTTTTTAATACACATTCACTCAGCTGTAACAGATCTTATCAGTTCCTTGGCTAGACCATCATCACTTAGTCAGAGGAGGATTTCTTTATTTGCTAAAAGGACATTCTGTCAATAAATGATACTAAAGTTATATGCAAAGGTTATTTATGGTAAAGGAAAGGGGAAAAACAAAGTGCACCCTGCCAAATGGTAGACAAACCAGTGAACTTACATCAAACAAATGAATATTTTAGTAATATTTTGTGTTTTTTACACTGCAGTAATAATAGTTCTGTTTAATTCCTGGAACTTTGCTGTAGTGCTCTTTTATATTCTGGATAGTTGATTCTGCCTCTACTTATTTGATAGAATGTTTTTGGAGAGATTAAGCTGATGTTGATGTTCTGGATCCAATTCTGGGGTTTTGCAATAAGTTAACCTGTAATAAATGCTGCCTTTAGGTTGTTGTAGCTGAGAACTTTGACAGCATCGTTAATGACGACAGCAAAGATGTGCTGATTGAATTTTATGCACCGTGGTGCGGACACTGCAAGAACCTGGAACCCAAATACAAAGAGCTTGGAGAGAAGGTAGGATCATGAGCCCCTACATGATGCTCATTGCTATCACCTCTTGGAAAATAGAAAGTCAAATAATAGCAGCTTCATTTCCATTTTCTTGTACTTGGATGACTTGATGGGAAATGTACCAGATTTTTCACAGCATGCTGCAAATGAAATTATTTTCCTGCTTCAACAGCTGGCTGATGATCCCAACGTTGTTATTGCCAAGATGGATGCCACAGCCAACGATGTGCCATCGCCATATGAAGTCAGCGGGTGAGTCTAGATTTGTTAATGTACTATATAAGAATAAATATTTAATTTTGAGGCACAGTCTAAATTAATGCCTAAACACAGCTTGGAAACAGGTGGTAACTGAAAAAGCATCATTTTCTGATTTCCCAAAGTAACATCTATTCCTGTCAACTTTTGTTTCCTCAGTTTCCCCACAATCTATTTCTCCCCAGCTGGTCGTAAGATGAATCCAAAGAAATACGAGGCGAGTTTCCGTTCTTATAATCGACAATCTATTTTCACGTTTACATCTGCTCATAATCGTGTCCCTCTGTGCTCATTACAGGGAGGTCGTGAGGTTAGTGACTTCATCTCCTACCTGAAGAAAGAGGCCTCCAACCCCTTAGTGATGCAGGAGGAGGCCAAGAAGAAGAAGAAGAAGAGGGATGACAAGCCAGAGCTATAAAAGCTCTAAGCAAGAACTCATCACCTGCCCCCCCCCAACAGGAGGAGGAGAATTGGGGAAGAGAAAGAACTAAATTATATTCCACTCTTAGTGAACTACCAAATGGTCTGAAGTCGAAGTCATAAGACTCAGCCTTCCCTAGGTCCTCTGCTGCTTTGGAAATGCTGTTGAAGGTGGAGAGGTGGTGGCCAGGGTCTGCTCGATGTTAAGAAACAAACACATTTTTAGGGAAGAGGGAACGGCTTGTGAAAAAAGTTTCCTCTGGTCTGTCTAATTCACCTCAGGCTGATGCATCTCGATTTGATACAAATCTTCAGTCATCTGTCGCTTCGGGTTTTGTCATCAAAGGGGATATCTTTCCTTATTTTTTTTTTTTCTTTTTTTTTTTTTTTTTTCTCGTTTTGTAACTGGTCTTTGTTTTTTGTACATTTGGAAGGATTGTGAAATAAAAGGCCCACAAAATCAAAACGACTTACATTTTCATGTTTTGTTATCATGACAGGAAGAGTGATAGATTTAAAATAAAACAAGATTATATCTGTCAGAATAAAAATGGATACTTCTGTTTTTCGTGCAAGCAAACTTACAGCTTCAGCTGCTTTTGAGTGTAACTACAGTGTAAGAATTACTAATAGTTATGGCAAATTCTCATATGATTAAAAAAGTTTATTTTAATAGAGTATCATACCAACAGAAACACAAGCTTTCATATCAAACTTTTCTGTCTTGGCCAGTCATTTTATCATGCTGCACTTTTTTAAAATTCAGTCTGTTTCACAGATTAAATTTTATTTGAATAGGATAGAAAATGTTTGAAGCGGAATATATATCTATATCTATCTCTATATATATATCTCTATATATATATAAATAATATGCATGCATACCATTTTCTAAAGTAGTTCCCGACT
>JBAMHX010000011.1:11352767-11363714 GCA_037177515.1 Pseudomugil tenellus
TATAAATAAATAATGGAGGCCCTCCTTTTACCAGTGTTTGTTCACACTGCAAGTTTACAATAGTTTGTTTCTTCTTCATTCATTCATTCTTCATTCCTCCTTTTGGAAAGCAACCAATCCCTCCACATTAAATCATCGGTTGCCATCGGTTACATCATTCAAACCCTGCCTTTTGTCAAAGGAGTGCTTTTTGCTATTGGTCACACAGTGTCACCATCACGGCCCTCCCTTAACACCCACTGCCACTTTTATGCTGATTGAAGAAAAAAAGCAATCTGTTGGACGTAATCTGCAGTGACGCCACTAATCCCAGCACTACAAATCACTGGTTCCCTCCACCTCTGCTCCACACGAGCTCCTTCAACCCCCACCAGCTACTTCACATCTGCCTCAGGTAAGCGACGCCTCGCAGCATCCTTACAACTGCATCTCCCAGTTTGTTAGTCAGCAGTTTAAACTAGACGCTTTGACAGCACAAAGTATGAGTATCTAGTAACTTTTCATTCCTAATTGCTTTGTCTTGCATTTGATTATCGTTCTAACTTTCAGGTTGTCGCACGTATCTAAAGAAACTTTGTATGTAGGAGCTTCAACTGAGACCAACAGCGCTAAAAGAAAATAATGCATTCACTGTATCACATCTCTGGATGTTAGATGTAGAGATATGAAGAAACTATACTGTCCATTTGATAGAATACGTTTTTTACTTGTCTGCTTATAAATGTACATTTAAATAAAGCTGTAATATTCCATTTCCAGTTATATATATGTATATTTAGAGAGCCAGCGTATCTGTTCATGATTAAAGCAAAAGTTAATGAACAGCATTAAATCTCCTGATAAATCATCCAGAAATGGGCAACGGCCAAATATAGCAAGGTACTCTGTGAGAGCACAGAGGATGGGATGAAGGGGGATTAATATGCCGCACACTGTGGCAATTGTTCTTGTATTTATTAGAAATCACAAATTCCACCCCCCCCACCCACCCTCTTTTCCCCTCAGACTGTCCAAAGCTGATTTGAAGAGCAGAAAACATGGCTGTAGTCGTAAGTACTTTTACTTGCTTAAAACTGTTCATAGAAGTCTAATCAGATTTCCATGACTATGTGTATTGGAGGTGAAGAGGATTGTGCTTATATCGCAATCTTGCACCCATCTCCTCCTTCACATACCCCTTCCTCCAGCTGCAGCTCAACATTTCACAATTAATTTATTATGAATGCTACAGTAGCCTTAGCTGCTAATCTCTGATCCTTGCCTCAGACCTACAAGCAGTCTTTACTATGTATTTACAAGCTTTACTGGACTCATGTGAGGAAGATTAACCAAACACTGAGGCCTATTGATAATGGTCCTGCAACTGGTGGACGAGCAGTGTGACTCATGTGTATTAAAAATGTTTTAGAGATCACATAGCAAAACCAAATCATGTGATGGAATTAAATAGACAAGCACAAATGTTTAGCTTTAACCAAACCTTTTCTCACAGGACAGAGTTATTTAGGCATAAAAAATACAGACTTAATGCAGGATTGAATCCATAACAATCATTGTTCATCTTTTTTTGTTTTTTATTTTTACTTTTTCAGCCTAAACTAAGATTGCTGCATCACTGTCTTGTCTGTCCTCAGAGTGGAACTTACCGCATGGTGTCAGAGGAGGAGCAAGCACTTAGGGCCAAGCTGGAACGTCTTACTGTCAAGGACCACGGCCCAGTGTTTGGACCCTGTGCCAACGTGCCAGATCACACCAGGCAGAAGGTAGATTTTCCACTCAAAAAGAAAGGATGTTAGTACTATCAAGCTTTTTCCCAGTCACCTGTTATGGCCGTTTTTCCTGTCAAGGACGAGGAGACTAATTTCTTTAGATTGAGAAGAATATAGATTTCATAATGAAGAATAAAAAAAGTTGAACATACATTAAAACATTAAATTAAACATACATTGAGACATACAGACAAGGTACGAGGTTATAACCCGGGGAGAATCTCTCCAGAGATCTGTTGTCACACAGAAGTCTGAAACTATTCTGCCCAGTCACTTAGAGACACCTTCGTTTAAAGATTTTGGTTGTGTGAGTTAATCTGGAGCCTTTTCATATGATATGATAAATAAAACCGAGGTTTCGTCTAAACATTTCCCTGATGGAAGGACGCTGGCCTTGCAGATGGTTTACTAAAGGTCAGAATGACATCAGTTTGGGAGCCTAATGATCGTACCTTTCAGCTACACATTAATTAAGAGCAAGGTAATTAAGCGAATACATGAAATTTCCTCAACATGCCTCAAGGAATAAACCTATTAAAACAGATTACTGAATTGCTTGTAAATACAGTCTACTCGCTGTACATATGAAAACTGTAGCAAACAAGAGGAGGAGCACGAAATATAACATGAGAAATCTAAGTTTCTTTAGGGAAGAAGCTTTTGTTCAGTAAAATGGTTAATTTGACAGCTAAACCAGTTTGTTATCCTGTGTGGGAAAAATAAATTTTAACCAAATAAAAAGAATATTTTACTTTTCTGACCATATAAAATAAAAAATAGAACTAAACATACACATATTTGTTCTGTCTTCTGCTGCAGGCCAAGGATGAGTTGAATGAGACCGATGAGAAGCGAGTGTCTGCAGTGAAGGAGCTACGAGGAATAATCAAGGAGAAGGCAGATGCAGGAGACGATCTGGCCAAAGGAGTGCAGGACACCTTTGGGGAAAAACCAGACAGTTTGCTGGTTCGCTTCATACGTGCCAGAAAGTACGACGTGCCCAGAGCTTTCGATCTTATGAAGGGTAAGCCAAGAAAACAATTAATTTAGTGACTATAAAAATATAGCCATGTTGTCAATTTGAACACTTTTTTATTATACTTTTATCGGGATTCATTTCATAGAGAGGAAATGGGTGTTTGTGGCATCTGGAATGACTGGAATGTTTTTCCTGTCAAGGATGAAGAGACTAGTTTCCTGGATTGAAACGAATATAGTTTAATAAATGAAGAATGAAATAAGTGAGACATGGAGTTAGTCAATACATGAAAGACAGACAAGATACAAGGCTGTAACCCGGGAGAATCATTTCAGAGATCTGTTGTCACTCAGAAGTCCGAAGTAATTCTGACCAATCACTTGGAGACGCCTTCATTTAAAGACTTTTGTTGTGTGCATCACATAGTATAGAGTCAGGCTTTATGCACAGGTTTACTACTTCCTGAACAATTCCTTTGTTTCATGTCTTTTATTGCTGGGTGAACTGATTAATCCAGGTGTGTCTGACCTCAGTAACAACAACGGCAACGGCCAGAGACACCTGCATTAATCCGTTCGTCCACTAATGAAAGATGGGAAACAAAGCAATTGGTCTAAGTCAGGAAGTAGTGAACTTGTGCATAAAGCCGATTCTGTTGCCTACAGACCCATGTCCCGTCTAAACATTCTCCATGATGGGAAGGACACAACTCCTAGATGGCTTACTAAGGTCAGAATGGCATTAGCTTGGGAACATGATGGTCAGAACTTTCTGCCAGATATTAATTAAGAGTAAAGTAATGGCCACAACATTTCCTTTATCAGTCTATTAATACGCCACTGTGATCCGTATGTTCTTTAAACCTGCCAAACCTGCAGATCAGGTGCTTGAGTGTTTACTGGAATTCTAACGTTTCTCCTGTATCTCTATCCAGGATACGTGCGCTTCAGGAAGGATTACCCGGAGCTGTTTGAGAATCTGACCCCAGAGGCCGTACGCAGCACCATCGAGGCCGGCTATCCCGGCATCCTGCACAGCAGAGACAAATACGGCCGTGTGGTTCTGCTCTTCAACATCGAGAACTGGGACTACGAAGAGATCACCTTTGATGAAGTATAGACTTCACTTCTTAACCGTAGACACTTCCTCTGTCATCAATCAGCTCTCAACAGATAAATGTAAAAGACATGTTTCATCCAACTTAATGAATAGCTTTTATACGCCTTCAGATTTTGCGTGCCTACTGTGTGATCCTGGAGAAGCTCCTGGAGAACGAAGAAACTCAGATCAATGGCTTCTGCATCATTGAAAACTTCAAAGGCTTTACCATGCAGCAAGCATCAGGAATCAAACCAACTGAGCTCAAAAAGATGGTGGACATGTTGCAGGTACGAGAAGTCAATCTAAACCTTGAGTTGAACGTAGGTAGAGATGTAAATGAGGACCATTGTAGGATTGTAACAGATAAATATTGCTTTGTGATCCAACAGGACTCTTTTCCTGGTCGTTTCAAAGCTGTGCACTTCATTCATCAGCCCTGGTACTTCACCACCACCTACAATGTGGTCAAACCACTCATGAAGAGCAAGCTCCTAGAGAGAGTGAGTCAGATTAATAATAGCATAAAAACAATGAAACCCATGTAGAAACTTTTTAATCATATGATACTTGAGTCACAGAAATTTTGACTGCTGCTGCTCCCAAAACATCTTAGAAGTAAAACCAACATAAAACCAACCAACTTCTAACTTATAGACAGTGGAGAAAAGCCATCATCACTAACAGACTCTGTGCTTGCTTTAGGTGTTTGTCCATGGAGATGAGCTGGAGAACTATTATAAGGAGTTTGACGCAGACATCCTTCCCTCTGAGTTTGACGGAAAAGGTTCCAAGTATGACGGCAAGGCGACGGCTGCCAAGCTGTTTGACTAAACATCCTGTGAGAAGGCTGAGAGCCGTTTATGTATTACAAACACCATATAGATTGTGGAGAATCAAAGTCCAATCTAGCTCTGTGGTTGTAGGAAGTGGTTCTGAAAGGCGTGAGTGTGTGACATTTTTTAAAAAGCTGTTTTAAAGTCGTTCTAATAAAGCACAGACACGCAGTAGGAGGATAATCAGAGATTTGTTACCAGCATTTCACTTTGTTGTATATCATTTGTACTGTACGAGTCCTTCAGCTGGCGTTTTAGAACTTCTTATTTCTGGTGTTAATGACCAGACATGGCCGACTCTGGTCCTCCAGGTCCTTTTATCCTGCAGTTTTCACATGTTTCCCTGCACCAATAACACCTGAATCAAATCAAATGGAGCAACAGCTTTTTGTTATATTAATAATAATAATTTCTCTCAAGTAAGTTGAAGCAGGGAAACAATGAAAACTTGCCGGATAATAACCCCCGAGGACAAGAGTCTGACACCACTGCTAATGACCATTAAAAAACCTAGACCAGAGCAGTCCCATCCAGTCTTTGAGGTTAAACGGCCAGCAGGTTTCTAGTGCACCCCTGCTTCGCCTGGCTCACATGATCTGGTTGTTAACAGAGTTGTAGAGAAACCGAGGAGATCCATTTCATTTAAATCAGGTGAGTAAGAAGCAGAGAGACATCTAAAAAAGGAGGGCAGTGACCCACAAAGGCTAAATTTGCACAACTCTGGTTTAGATCCCAAGCGTCAGACATTTAACACATTAGCTGTTTTTAAACTGGTATTATACTTGTTTCACCCAAAAAGCCACTGATTTACCATTATACCAGTATAGTATGGAAATATTTCCTTAGTCTTACTAGTCTGAACAAATGGCAATTTGCTACTTCTTTCATGGCTCATTATTTTTTCATAATGAAAATGTTTAGACCAGGAAAAAGTAAATAATTTGTGTTTTTTAACACTCACAGATCTGAAAATGAACTGAGCTTCCTGAAAAGTTTCCCATCAGGGATGCGTGCAGTCACAAATGAATTACTTTGATGCTATTATAAAAACTTCCGATGACTCATGTTCACTGTGGTGAATTTATATTAAGTAGCTTTTATGAATTTGCAAGTTTTACTTATCAAAAGAGTTGAAACTGCACTGAATGTCGTATTTAATCTAAAATCATTTGCTTCAGATCATTATCAGTACTTCATTTAAACATAATTAATCATAATTCCAGAAACACCTTCTTTAAAACAAGCGATGTTTGTGCTTCTTTTGAACTTTAATGTATCCACACAGCTTGTTTTAACACTGACAGGCCTCAGCTTTCTCCGCTTCCACCCTCTGATCTGTCTCCATGTGAAATACAAGGCTGATATTTCAACAAGTGCCTGTCTCGTGTGTGTTTATGTGGGTGTGTTTTCTTTTAGATTATTCTTTAGCATGAATACAGCTAAGTTTCACCCACTGTGCTACCTTGTGCACCAATAATGTCAATAAATGTACAATGAACTGTATATAAATGAACAGTTTGGTGATTTTTACTATGCTACAAAATGTATATAAACAAGCTTAAAGAAAACTTTATTTACGGATTAGATTTGTCTGCTGTTGACATCAGAGCAAAACACAAGATTTAAACACTGACGCATGTTAAATGGACAAATCCAACACAGTGCAAAAACAGTCAAACATGACACAGTGCACAAACAAAGTAGTGGTTTGCTGTTTTAAAAGTTGGTTATTTAGAAATACAAGTAAACAGAAATTAAATTATGTTGAGTTGAATGGATAGGTTGCATTTTACTGCATCTACAATTTATCAGTGAAAGTCGTATAAAAGAAATTAAAGAGCAAAAATGTATTTTCTTCACCTGTTTTATGCTTAAATCAATGAATCTTTCAATTAAAAATCCCTATGTAACGAGGAAACATACAATTAGATGCATTTAATCATTAAAATTACAAATGAAAAATAAAAAAGTCCAAATTTTCACACTGATGTATGAAATGGAAGCTTTGCTGCACATGCGTGTGCGTGCGTCTTCTATTGACATCATAACCAAGAAGAGATTTCAGAGAGAAAATTGTTCATGTTAAAGACGTAATCTGTTCCACCTTTGCTTTGTAGTTCATTTGTTTTATCTTTAACCTTAGATAGCAGAAGTGCTGCAGGCTATTTTCCCCAGCAGCAATACCCTGTGGAAACAGCTGCATATAAATAACTACCTAAACTCTTCATCTTCCCACAGGAGACACTGACAAGGATAACCAACATTCAGTACATGTTTATACAGTATTATAAAGTAAGAAGTGCACTGCTGAGATGAGGCTGCAACAATTTAGTATAAAGTGCCTGCATAGGATCAAGAATAACTTAAACTTACTAAAAAAAATAAAATAAACCTTGGAGTCTAACTGATTGTGTTTTGTTAAGAACAGCAACATGTGCTGATGGTCCACTGTGCAAAACAGAAATATAAAGTGAGATGTTCTTATCAGATTTACTCGCAACCATATTATATGGAGGAATAATAAGATATGTGAAAGTAAGTAGTACTAACAACTTGTACTCACCACAGCAGCTGCATCAGGAATCGATTTACCTTATTTATATAAAGGCACTTTGATTTTCTCTAGTTCTATATTGTGCTACTTGTGAATAAACTGACTTATAAATACCAGTCTGAACGAGTATTTCAAGGAATGCTTTGGTAGAAAATGTGTATAAAAATAGTCATTTTTTTCAGTGTAGTTGAAGTTCACCTCTTAGCTACATCAAACACTGCAGCAGAGGATGAATTGCGGTTACCGTGGCGGCCAGGTGAAAACAAACAAAGAAGACACAATTCAGAACAGGCCACATTGCAATCACAGGTGAAATGTACGGTTGTTAGTGCCGAAGTCAAGCAGATACCGCAGAGCTGGGTTGGAGCATGTGCTGGTTTTGCCTTTAGGAGTCTGTCCCTGTACATACATGTAAACATTACCCGCTGACATTCATCCCCATGCTCTGTCGTGAAGAGTCCGTGTCCTGGTTGGTGCTCCTCTGGTAGACCTGCTGCTTCCTCCTCTCCCAGTGGCATATTGCATCTGTGTACTCAACAATAACCTTGTCCATCCAGGTGAGGGGCTGTGGGAACAGCACAGCTCCTTCAAAGAAGCCCATGTGGCCTCCATGCTGGGTGAGGACAAACATCACATTGGGCATCTTCTCTGAAAGGTGAGATTGATAAGAAGGCTAAGTTTAATGTACAAAATCTATATGTGGAAGTTGTTTTCAGCAAAGACACACAAATGCATTATTAGAAGAAAAGAAATAGAAAGAGACTGAGAAATAGATAAGACAGGAATAAAGACTTCTTTTAGTGTCTGGATACATTTCAGAGTCCTGGTAGGATGCTAGATGGATACTAAAAATGCTGCTTTAAGTACTGAATTCAAACAAACTGAGTAAAAACTCTGGTTATCAAGTTAGGGACAAAACATCTAACGGGTGTCATTTCACCTGGACAAATCTGAAATTCACATTTTTTTTTAAATTTAGTTTCGACACTATGATGGTTTATTTCATGGGTCTTGCATGTACAAGGTGTGCAGAATTATTAGGTAAGTTGTATTTTTGAAGATTAATTTTATCATTGAGCAGCAACTATGTTCTCAATCAATAAAAAAGACACATAACTATCAAAGCTGAGTATTTGTGGATGTTGGAGTGGTGCTTTTTTAGTTGTAGCATCTGAGGATATCTGTGTGTGCAGGTGGCTATTACTGTGCATAATTATTAGGCAACTTAACAAAAAACAAACAAATACCCATTCCACTCATTTTCACCAGGGAAACCAATATAACAACTCAAATATACATTTCAGGCATTCAAAAACCAAACAAAAACAAACGAGTGGCCAATATAACCCCATTTCTTTGCGAGGACAGTCAAAATCCATTACATGCAGCCACAACAGCCTCCCAGACACTGTTCAGAGAGGTGTACTGGTTTCCCTCCCTGTAGATCTCCCATTTGATGATTGGATGCGCGTGATGGAGCATCGTCCTGCATGAAAATCATGTCTTACTTAAATGATGCTAACTTCTTCCTGTACCACTGCTTGAAGAAGGTGTCTTCCAGAAACTGGCAGTAGGACTGGGAGTTGAACATGACTCCATTCTCAACCTGAAAAGGTCCAACAAGCTCATCTCTGATGATAGCAGCCCAAACCAGTACCCCACCTCCACCTTGCTGGTGTCTGAGTCGGGGTGGCGCTCTCTGTCCTTTACTGGTCCAGCCACAGGTCCATCAAGACTCACTCCAATTTCATCAATCCATAAAACTTTAGAAAAACCAGTCTTATGATATTTCTTGGCCCATCTTGACGTTTTATCTTCTTTGTCTTGTTCTTGTCTTGTTGTTTTTCAGCCTTCCTTACTTCGGCCATGTCCCTGAGTATTGCACACCTTGTGCTTCTTGGCACTCCAGTGATGTTGCAGCTCTGAAATATGGCGAAACTGGTGGTAAATGGCATCTTGGCAGCTTCATGCTTTCAGTTCATGTCAGTTATTTTGCACTTTGTTTTTTCCAACACGCACGTTCGCTATTTTAAATGAAACGCTTGATTGTTCTATGACCACGCCTCGAACAGCTGGCAATTTAAAAAGTGCTGCATTCCTCTGCAAGACATCTCAATATTTTTTACTTTTCAAAGTCTGTCAAATCTGTTTTCTGACCCATTTTGCCAAAGGAATGGAAGTTGCCTAATAATTATACACACCTGATATAAGGTGTTGATGTCTTTAGACTCTTCTCATTACAGAGATGCACATCACCTGATATGATTAATTGGTAGCAGGCTTTCAAGCCTTACCGCTTGGAGTATAACAACATGCATAAAGAGGATGATGTGCTCAAAATACTTCTAATAATTCTGCACACCCTGCATGTGTTTTAGCCTTTAAAGCCTGAAATAAGAACAACTGCTCAGAAAAGTCCCATTGTGGGATAACATATTGTAACATATATTCCTCTGTTTTCTGGTGTTAGCAGGAGGGAGGAGACCGGTGTCATATGGCGTGCAACTGGGTTTTAAATAAAATTTATACCATAAGGTGATGCAAAATGTCTCTAAAACTATATGCATCAAACATGACACATTAGGCCTTAAGGGGTTCAGTGAGAAACTAAAAAAAAACAGACTTGAACTCATGCACATGTAGAATGTCTTACTACATATTTTACAATTAAAATAACATGTCTAAGTCGGCAAAAGCATTAAAACTAAAATGTGTTTTCTCAGCTGTAAAAAGTGAAGCATTAAAACACTGCAGAGTTTTCAGGTTTAATGTAATTACCAGCATATTAACTGAATGAACTGCATGAACGAGTAGAGACAATTAATGACTAACAAAGAATCTTATTCCGCAGCGACGAAGGTGTCTGGTTTCTCTCCTGCACAAGACTGAACAGCATAAACAAGAAGAACATCCAGCAGCTGCTAAAAAAGGACATTTTTCATGAAAAGTGTGCTTTTCTATAGGACTACAGGACTATAAAGATGCAACTTCATGAACGCAAACATTTTACTGTTGTTTTCTGGATATCTGCATCCCATTCATTAAAGCTGCCACCATCTTGGCTGTGTTGCAATAAATAATTAAAGTCTTTCTACTTTGAATGAGGTATTGTGAGAAGTGTTCAGTGACTCACTACAAGGTCACCAACCAAGGTGGTTGGTTTCCGCACCACCTTTCTTTCCCCCACTACTTCACCTTCACTTCATATAGTTCCAGTTTTCTCACCATCTGTACTTCTTAGCAGAGATTTTTGTTAAAATGCTGAATAATGATCAAGGGAAGTAAAAAAATCTATTTCCGTGCTTTTGCTCGTCTGGTTCTTAATAACTGTCCAGCGTGCGACAGGTCACCACAGTAAAGTATAATTACATCATCCAGTTTAAAAACATCTAATTATTGTATGATCTCATTTTCATTACCAAGAAAAGTTTTAAGTTTTAACATGTGAGTGGAAGAATGAAAAAAAAGCAGAAACAAAATGGGTTGCTTCATGAAAATACTGGTCTATTTTGTACTCTTCCTATTTTTGTTTATTACGCAACAGTTTAGACACACAGAGATCACCGTGCATGAACTACCAATGCATATATATATACATATATATATATATACATATACATATACATATATATATATACATATACATATACATATATATACATATACATATATATATACATATACATATATATATACATATACATATATATA
>JBAMHX010000011.1:11380069-11397449 GCA_037177515.1 Pseudomugil tenellus
GTGTGTGTGTGTGTGTGTGTGTGTGTGTGTGTGTGTGTGTGTGTGTGTGTGTGTGTGTGTGTGTGTGTGTGTGAGTTCTGCAGTGATAACAAAGACACAGATACTAGCTACAACATATCATCATGTGAATCAGATAACTTACATTAAACTGTTTATAATAAAATGATACCACATCAATGATCTTGACCTTTCAGAGGAGCCGTGGGTTTTGTTTGGGGGCCAAGGTGCCCCCCCTCTCCCCCCAAGCATAGAATAAACGTTGCATTTAATCAAGTAGTTCAGGGTTGTGACATAGTTGCAAATAGTGAATGCAGATATTTTTATTCACATTTTCGTTCGGGGGAAAAAGTCATGTAGCGTTATTTCCTCTCTCACATTTATAACTCATATCAAGCTAACAGATAATAGTGTTGGATAAAACAAAAACAAGATTATCAGGTACTAATTATGTAAAATATTGTACTTTTTTTAAATTAATGCCTTTTCAATTCATTCTGTAAACAAAGCATTCTGAAAGTACATTTGATGAGGTTTTATATTCAAATAAATTAGTTAAAAAAGTAGATGATCCTTATCAGTTTGTTTGTGCTGTTGTTTAATTGATCTGTTCTCATTATGAATAAATATACCAACTAGTGATTTGAAGTTTTTCTTTTGTTACCTCAAACAAGGAACTTATGTTTTTGCCTGTGTTTGTCTGTTAGCAAATTTATGCAGAAACCACTGGATGGGTTTTTTGTTTATTTCTGAGAATGAGCCATGGTCTAACTTTGATCCAACTACATTTTAATGCTTGGATTGTGTTTATTGTTTTATAGTGTTTTGACCTTGATTTAAAAAACATCATCTCAACATCACCCTAAGTGTTACTATTGACTTTAAAATCTTAGTATTGTTGTGAAAACCTTAATAGATATCATTGCAGAAAACCTTGAAGCGATCTTTTGGAGCAATAGGTTTTGAGGAAATTTTCTCAAAATAATTTTTTAGATTTTTCCATTTTTCGTCCGATTGTGTTTTTATTTATTCCTTTGAGGCCAAGTTTTATGATTCGCATTTGCATTTGCCTGAAAAGGGATAAAGTATTTTTCATTTCATTTAATCTCCTGTGAGTATTGCCATTAAATGAGTATAGTTGTATGCTAAGTGAATGAAATAAAGAACAATTATCGCAATAACTCAAACCATACCCAACTCCCTGCAGCAATGCGCCAGGGTATGAAACCATGTGGTTCTCTAATTTAATTACCCCAGTTAAAACATTTTGAAATCTTTTGATATGTTTACATCAGATATTGCTGCACACGCCATTTATTTCCTTTCCGACTATCTGAAGTTGACATTTCTGCAGAATGGCATACAGCCCCTGGTTGGTGGGATGCTCTGGGAACTGAATCATTATGTGAAGCCGGCTGTAACTGCTTTGCGCTTTTGGGCTGGTATTTGAGCTTCATTCTTGAGCTGAGGCATCATGGGAAAGGCACAGACTATGACTCATAAGGACTGAGAAAACACAATACCCTCATGAAAAGCCTGTTCCTGCCAAACACAACTGCATAACTCTAATTTATCACTCTGGTCTCTGAGGGGCTCTGTGCTGTGTACCTTTTTAAACTGGTAGTTTTGACTGAAGCATTCATTTAGGTATAGTTATTTCTTTCTTTGGGGCAGGAGGTTCCTTCTAAAATGGTACAGGAAAATGGTTGTGTTTTACTATTATTATTCCTTTTTAATTTTTTTTATATCACAGTGAAGTTGAAGCCAGTCCCAACAATTAGAAGGTGGGGGGCGGGAGGGTAGCAAGGCAAACACAGAGACAAATAACTACTCGTGCTTCCATTTACTCCTTAGTGACCAGTTAGCCTAGCATACAGGTCTTTGGAGTAGAGTAACAATAGAGTAAAAATACAGAACCTGCAAAAACTACACAGAAAAGTCCTCGTTCAAACCTCCGCTAGCCGAGACTCAAACCAGCAACCTACTACAGGCCGCGCTGCGAAATGCCACATCAATACGCAGCATGTGATAATGATGATTTGTCATGAGTAGCGATGATGAGAAAGTTTAACTGAATTTACAAAATGCTTTTTTACTCTTTACTGGCGTAAAGGAGAAGAGTAATAAAATTTAAAGTGGAATGGCACATTTTCCTCATGATTTCATGACTTTTACGTCCTTTAGAGGAGTTCAATGACTTTTTTTAAGATAGTTAGGCTTTGAGTTATGGTAAACTATCCTTCTGTCAAGACAGCGCAAGTGCCATTTACTGCAATAGGTAAATTATATCTCTTTTTCTTATTAATTTGTTTCAATATTTATCATTCAGATTTCTCAGAAACGCTCATTTTTAGGAAATCTCTTGTTCAGCTTTGCTATCTTTTGGAAAGATATTTGTCTGCCTGTAGGAAGGGAGGTTGCGTTCCTTCGCAAAGATAAACATCTTTTGGATAAGGATGTATCACATGGTGCCAGGGAAGATGATTCCTTAAGAATCTCATGGGATGTGAAAGCACTTGAGGGCCTTGAAACTGGATACAATACTGAAAGCACTTGACACTCATAGGAAGTGGAGTGGATAAACAGCCAGGCAGGATGTTTGCAGAGCGGATCTCTTGTTCCTTTCTTCTTTCTTTATCAGTGAATACAACACAGATGTACATGGCATCTCCATAATTTCTCATGAATATAAATAGTAAACAGAATGAAGCTTTTTTTGTACATCGATGATTAAAAATAGAGCTGCTAAATGAAATCCGTGAACTACTGCACACTCATTTGTGCATTTTTATTTCTTTCCAAATCAAGTTCTGTTTAAAGATCATGTAGGGATTGACTGCTGGCCAGAGTTGGCCTTAAAATAAACTAAACAAAGTACTTGGAATGTTTTTAAAAGGATAAAATAATATAAGTTTGCAAGAAGGTTAAAAAAATACTGTAATGCTATTTTGAAAAATTAAACGTCTAAAATCTCTTAAATGCTCTTTTAAGATGACTAAACCATTGTCTTTATAATGGAACGTAAAGGTGTCAAAAATATTATGAGTATGTAGTTTATTTTAACATGAAGTATCCACACCACTCGCATCAAAACACTGAAGAATGGTGTCAAAGCTGCTTTTTAGCATGTGGTGTGTAAAACGTCAGCTCCACAGTTGGAGTCGAACCTCAATTTCCTGAACAATCATCCAAGTATTATGTTAAAAACGTTCCTGGCTTCTATGGTGTTGGACGTCTGGTTATTCACCACCTAAAAGTATAGTGTAAGGTTATGATTAAGGAAGTAAAATGTGCTAAATGTTTTGCCACAAATTGTGATTTAACATCTGGTTAAAATGTGTATAAAGCCTTGGGGGTTGCTCTTCTAAAAGAAACTTATTGTTTTTTCAAAAAGCAGAAATCTCATTTGAAAATAAAAACCACTAAACGATGAACTTAAAAAAATTCCAACAAAAACAATAAACAAAACCTTGTTTTTTTTTTTTTTTTTTAAGTTTTTCTTATTTTCTAAACCCAGTCCCTGCTGGTTTCCCTTATGCCCAGAGAGCTGGCAGATTGTCCGGTTCAGGTCATGCAGCAGTTTCATGCTGGTAGAAGCATCCAGTGTTTGTGTTGTGTTTACAGTGTAGTGATGGCTTACTCAGCTGTTCAGACCATCCCACTCAACCTGCAAAAGGCTGTTTGTTGGTCATTCAGTCGGACAACTGGAGTTGAAATGCAATAAATCAGTGTTTCCCAAAAATGTTTTACTACTTTTTTTTATTTATCAATTTAAAAACTGCACAGCAAACAACTGTTGACGCAAATCTCAAAATCTGAAATATGGTCTGGTAGAGTCTGGTGGTGTTTGATGAAAACATACAGTATTATAATTAAACTGTTATTTTCCAGAAGGTTAATTTGGATTTCCTCTTTTTTAATTCCTCTGTCTTGATCACAGACTATATAGGTCTTGATTATAATGAATATTGATTATATGTCTGTATCTCTTTAAACCTACATCTGGCGTAGCTGTGCCCAACTTTTGACTCCTCTTTCTATTCCTGCAGGTGACCCCTGTGATGTAAATATGTGTAATAATGGGGGAACTTGTGTAACTGGGACAGGGGCTCCTTTCATGTGCATCTGCCCCGATGGTTTTTCTGGAGAAACCTGTGATGACATCGAGACCGGTAAGTTTTAACCCTGAGGGCAAATCATCTTTATACAGAAATGGGATAAACCAACAAAATGTTTGTGCTTTTAAACTACACTCATTTGAAAAAAAAAATGTGACGTAAAAAAACAATTATAAAGCTTTTCAAATATCCTAAATTACACTTTAAAACTCTTCATCTCATCTAAAAGGTCCGTGCCACCCTAATCCATGTAAGAATGATGCAGTTTGTGAGGTGACCGGCCAATCCAGAAGAGGCGACGTTTTCAATGAATACACCTGCAAGTGCCAACCAGGTTTTGAAGGAGTTCACTGCCAGACCAGTAAGTCTGTTCTCCGTCATTTAAAGCTTTGCCAGGTGTGTCACAATGCTGACATCCATTAAAACAGTCAATATATAGAAATAATGAAACTTTTTTGCTGGAGCCAACTCTGACTACTTTTAGCTGCAGCAGTGAACCAATGAAAACTCTTGATGTTTCTTTCAAACTATTAAAGCCATGTCTTTAGATATTCATCAACTTTACAGTTAATTGAGAAAAGTAGTTTTTTCTAGTTGTGTAACCTGACACTCCAACGGGAAAGTTATTAGTGTTGGCCACCAGACAGCCATCCTAATGGGAGTTTCATTCAGACCAGGTGGGTTCAGCCAGGGTCAGCCTGAAGGAGGGATGCTGCGGGGGGAACATGTGCTGTGCTCCTCCAAGTTCCTCCAGCTCTGCGTACAAAGACAGATGGTCACTGTTTGCCTGAGAAGGCATCAGAATAACAGTAGCCAAATGTTCACAAGGAACTGATTTAACTAGAGTTGTTTTGGACTTTTTGACAGAGTTGGTGTATTTTTTTATTTTATGTATGCCTTGTTATTCTAGGTGTCCAAGGGGCAGATTTAAATTCAGAAAAAGGTAACAGCAAAAATTAATTTTGTCTTTTTTTCCTTTTTTTTTTTTTTTAAGCGAGGTGTGCTCTATACTTTTGACTGCATGCAAAAGCTCTGGAAGTCTTGAAACCACCAAGGTCAGCTTTATCTCTGAAAACAAGGGGCTCTTTCTGATACAAAACCAACAGATCATGTTGCTGTCACAGCCACCACCTTTTTAAATGAACTTTTTCAGTTCTAATGTTTGTTTTGATTGAGAGTCACACAAGTGTATTTATGCAGCAGACATTTTAATTAAACTTTTTAAGTGCAGCCAAGTTATTTGTCTGTCTGGGTTCGACCCCTGACAACTCAGCAAAAAGGCATTACAGACAAATCATTTGGCTGTAATGCAAGTTCGGAACAAGCATTTACACTAATTGGATAATGTCTCATAGACGACGATTTGAGGAATTAATTTCACAATGTTAATTCATGAGAAGTCTCCAGAGAGCTGCTCGTTGAATGAAGCACCTGCTTCTACCAGTAATGACGACTATTATGATAATAATGTTCAAAGTTTCAAGAACACAAATGGGGCAAGAAATGAAAGCGATGGTGGCCAGCTCCTGTGGTTTATGTGCAACAGCAGGAAAGTCATTGTAAAAAAAAAAAAAAAAACAATTGATGTAAATGGGAATATTGTGTTGAAACATTTAGCTAGTGTCCTCTGCACTACTCAGAAATAACAATAAATGTTCAGATGCTAAGTTTGGATAAAAATAAAAACAAAAAAATTTAAATATATTTTAAGAAATGTTGCAGTCTTGGTGTTCATCTGGGAGGCTTCATGAGTAATCGCTGGATCCAAACAAAAAATGAATAAAACTGGAAGCTGGTGAGAAAGGTGTGAGCATGCTAAAAATGAAACTGTACTTTTCACAGAAAAGAAAATGTCTGTGACCATCTTTAAATACAGTAAACATTGGTAAATATGTATTAGGAAATTTCTAAATTTAATTTGTTTTAAGGTTGTTTTTTCTGGAAAAAAACACTTTAAAGCAAATGTTCATTGTACAGATAAAATGTGTCATCTCGCCTCTGGACACTGAGCTAAAATTCCTCTGAGAAACAGTTTTAGAAGGAAATGAAACTCAATCACGTGCGCACTGCACATCCCACATGAACAACCACACACAGCGCATGATTTCATATACAGACTGTTTAGCATACACATCCACACATGGCTCATCCCTCGTGCAAGTGTAGCCAACAGAAAGTGGCAGTCCACATTGAGCACTGGAAACGTCAGCATTGCTTCTGTTGCCGGGCGAAAAAGTGAACATGGAGGCAGAACGGTGAATTAAGTCTGTCCTCCTGACAATGTCACACTTGCTGCTCAGGTCTGACTGCAGCAGCATTAACTGTGCTGTCAAATTGGCCTAAAAGCTTTTAAAGGTGGCAGTGACAGGGTTTGTGCATATATGTGGGTGTGTGTGTGAGAGAGTTGCAGCACAGAGCTCAAATGTGGAAATGCTGAGACGGTGAGAGAAATCTCCATTTCTGCTCACTTCAGACCCAAGCAGATGGTTGGAAACAGTGATGGAAGAAAGTAGTTCTTTTTGCTTATAGTCTTATGAATGCCAGATTTTTACAGCAGCTTAAGGCAGTTATTTATACTTCTTGGAAATCACCAAATATTGTGTGCATGAGTGTTTCAGTCGTTTTGGGAGAGTTTTTTTTCTCCTCCCAGGATGTGGTCGTATGGGCAGACTAGGTTTTATGCCCTCTTAAGGAATACATACAGGGTGTGTGTGTGTTGGCATTGCTGTTTGTGCTGTGGTGGATCTCACAAGAGGATGTGCGTTTAGTGATTTACTTTTGTCGGCTTTGTTCACTTATCAAGCCCCCAAAGCTGCTTATCTGGTATCAAAACATAATGTTAAGTAACACGATGCAGCTGTCGGGTATTTTAGAGAGACTGGACTCTCACAGGTTAACGGCAACATGTAAACAACAACCTACCAGTTGGGGATATAGCCACAATTATCCACAGATATTGTTTCCAAATAAATTAAAATTAAATGAAAATTCCTTTATTAATCCCAGAGGGAAATTCAAATTTTGTAGTCATTTGGTTCAGCTGGTTGTGGTTTTGCAGGCACTGGAACAAGGCAGGATGTTTACCGCATCACTGGTATTCTTTTCTGACTCAGACTGGTGTTGAACTTGTTCCGGTTCAGTTTCATCAGTTGTTTCATGACTTGATTACAGGAGACAGAGTGGGGGTGGAGACAGAGGGGGTGTCAGGAAGTCCTGATGTGGAGGGAGATGAGGTTGTGTTCAGGTCCTTGACTGAGCTGCAGGGTGACAGCGTGGATGTGTGACAGGAAAGCTGTAGGCTCATTGGGCTAGCAGTTTTTTTCTTGTGCAGATTTTACAGTTTAACAGTATTTAACAGTAATATGTCCAGGATGACACCAACGCTGGTAAACAAGTACTGCAACTCCACTCTCTTTAGTTTTTTATGACTGAGTTGCTTATTGCGGTCTGCACGGACAGACAGGTCTCGAAGCCGTGTACAGACTCATTACAGTCAGGGATATGTTCTGTTAGCACCTGGAGCTCGTCGGTTTTGTTAGCCATCACAACATTTTGGAAGAAACTGTTTAAATCTCCACTGTTTACCTCTGCATCACTTCTGCCCTGCATCCTCTTCTTTCTTTCCAACTCCAATGGGATTTGATGTGTTATTTCACTGATAATCTTGAATTTAGAGAGCATTATCAGTTTATCTTGGTGGATTCTCCGTGGAATATTGCCATGGAGAATCGCCATAACGAGTCTTAAAAGAGAAGAAAACATGCAGAAAATCTCCCGTCCAGCACAGCTTCTTATCAGCGTGAAAAGCCTTCTTGGACAACCCAAATTCATTCAAATCCATGTCTTTAAAAAAGACAGCTATATTACAAAAAAAACATAAAAGTTAAGACAGAGCTATACAGTTTGCAGCCACCTGACGGCATATTCCAAATCAAAGAATTCAACAAAAATATTATTAGTCTTCCAAAATTGTTCTTATTTGACAACTGCATTTGAATAGAGGTATAAAAAAATTATGCTTTATTTTCATGTAAATATGATTTTATTTTGTCTTCTAAGCTGCCATAGAATGGATTTTATTTCTTCAAACAGCTTTTTGCATGTTTTTTTTTTTTTTTTTAATCCATCTAACTTCCAACTCTTCACTTCTCCCAAGTCTTTTCCTCATTTAGCACTAACTTATACCATTTTAAAGGACTGAAGACAGAATCAGTTGTTTCTACATCTACCAGATGGGGTACCCACGTTTTATATACGTTTAAAAACATACTTTCACAGCCTTTGAATACTGCTTTGTCAGTAACAAGCAATACCCAAAGAGATACTAACCATATAGATGTTTTTCAGCCTGCAACGACTTCTTTTTATTCTTCACTTGTCAAGCTTCCCTTAATGTCTTTACAGCATTATATGTGAAATAATCTGCTTTAATCACTTGACTGAAGATGAGTGGGAAAGAATAAAATGTTTCTTTTAAAGACTTTCAGAAAGCAATAGTTCAAAGCCACAGTTTACAAGAAAATCTGACTGATTAGAAGCGAAATGTAAAGAAATTTGAGATGGTGCAGGAGTTTTACGCAGTATTCCTTTCTACTTGTAGATTGCAATCTGTGCTTGGAGCTGATGCTTGTTCTGATTTTAACCTGATAAATATTTGCTTCATATGACACGTTGTAGATGTTAAAATGCTGCAGACGGTACAGTTTTTATTTAGCAGTGTGCAGGATTGTATGTCACCATAAATTCATCTGGTAGCAGTAAGCACTGAGAAACTTTGTTTTATATTATGTGTTTGGTAAAAAAAAAAAATTGACATAAGGCATCTCAGCTTAGTGCTCTTTGAACTCCTGAACTGTTTTTTATTGGCACTATTCTGGAAACTTTTTCAGGCTTCTTATGTGGTTTTGACATCAGTCTTCCGTTGGGTTACAGGTCCAGTCAGACCTGTACTGTTCTGATCATAACCTGCACTGACATGCATCGCGTGTTTAAACACTATAAATCATTTTGACACATGCAGAATTGCACCGTTGCTTGATTTTCTGGAAATAACAATAGAGGGAGTGACTTCCTGTATAAACAAACACTAAACAACTGCAGCTGGATTTGCATTTTATTGCCGTTTCTATCCCTCTCAATAACTAAATTCCACAATTTATTTGTACGAGATACCGTTTAGGTTGGTTTAGATCCCACCCTGTCTGCTACTTAACAAACTTTGTTGTAAACAAAGTTAAGTCAAGTTAACCAAACGTGTACTAGTAAAGATAATTTCTATCTAATATTTGCAACATGTGTTTTTAGTGCACACTGATCAACAAAAATCTGTAAAATCCACCCATCTTTATTGGAATGATGTTTGATCTGAGTAAACATGATCACACCAGAATATTCCAATTGATATGTTTACAAAGGACTCGTGCTTTTAGATTACATTAATCTATGTAAACATGACTATCAGAGAACACGATTGCTTAATGAACTACAGCAATACTTTTGTCTTATTGAAATCTAGAAAAACTGAGCTTTTCAAGTGCTACTTTCTTCAATGAAGGCATAGATAGCGGAACTCATTTCTAGACACAATCTTCTCTTCCTCACAAGAAGCCAGTTGTGGCCGTGAGACGCAGGCTGGCACCACTTCCTCCTGCCTCCAGTAGGATCCAGGATGCAGATTGCTCCACTGATCTCCACATGCACTGCCAGCTAACCTCAACTGCGTTGATCAGGCTCAGGTTTTAGACACATTTTCACTTCATGTTGAGATATTGATGATAAATGCTAACTTGCACATCCTTGCCCCCCAGAAGATGTGTGTGATTAATCAGGGTGCTCATATAAAAGTCATATAAAAGAGAAGCTGAAATGTTAGTTTCATCACTATTGTAGCTGATCAGAAACAAAGTGCTAACTTTTTTTTTTTCTTCAAGTTGAAGCCCATTTCTCTGGTAAATGGATTTAAAGCATAGAGCTGACTAGACTAGATGTTCAATCCTCTAAGAGCAGCGAGCCCACCAGCTGACACGCCAAAGTACTTGAGTTTTTACCAGTCTGTCTTTAATTACTGATGTAAGTCTGTGGGTTGTGGTGCGTCTGAGAGACAAATTGAAGGTCATGCATTGGGAATCTGAAAAACTAACTTGTGCACTACATCATTGCCAGGTTTTATCATGTCGTCTTCTCTAAATGACTGCTTTCTGGTACATTTAAATCACAACTTTACCCAATATTTCCGTTATTTATTCTTTGCATGTGATAAAGTTGGTTATGTTCTCTATTTATGCGAGTTCCTGTAAAACCTTAAAGTGCCTCAAAAAAGAATATTATACAATATGTAGGAAATTGATCAAATAAGTGACTTCCATTGTAGAAGACTTAATGTTTAAAATGTTCAGCAGCTGCTGTAGCTTTAAATAATGCATTTTATATGATTTTTACTTTGTGCTTCCTGTGTTAAAGTGTCTCAATAGCAGACCTCTTTATCCAGAGCTTGTGGCTGCACACTTCAAAATTACTATATTCCTTCTATGATGGGTGAAAATGACTGTTTGGACACGGAGCTATTTATAGATTGTGCATGTGGGCAGAGAGATGCAACCATGTGTGTTTGCTGGATTTGAAACATTACATCTTTGTGCCTGGGTTGCCTGCGTGTTCCTTTAGTAATAACAAGCATTAAAGATTGTAGCTTCAAAGATGTGAATAGATTTTCCCTCTGGCTCACTGCCATCTGTGCAAGCCTCTGAAATTGTGGGTTATTCTTTTCAAATCTTGCCAATCTCAAGCATGTTAGAAGCTGGTTTAGTCACACTAATGATTCTTGTGGGTGAGAGATTATAAGGGAGTTTATGCGCTTTTCATTCTGCTGATTTGCTCTGTGCTTTCTGACTCATCTGCGGTGGACTTAGAGGGACTATTAGTGTTTGTGAGGGCGCCATCAAGAGGTGACACAAAGAATCAGAATTTATCATCGATTCATTCTACAGTTCTTTTTTCTGAAAAATGTATTTTCATCATAGATTTCTGTTATTTAATTGGCATCATGACCACGTGATCTCCTGGTTCAGCCTTTTGATTCTACATGACCTGGTAAAGACTGCATGAACTAAGCTTTCACTAACCTTCTCTTCCAACAGCTCCAGTCCTCTGCGTTTGGCATTACCATTAAGCATGACATGTAATCCCCTAACGTCTCCAACTGTAATCGGCTTTCAAGCTGGCCTATGTTGTTGTTCCAGCCTTATCAGTTTCTCTATCAATGACTGATTATATCTCCACAGATGTGAACGACTGTGCCGGGCAGCCATGTCAAAACGGTGGCGTCTGCAGAGACCTGGAGGGAGATTTCAAATGCCACTGTCCTTCTCCCTATGTAGGCAAACATTGCCATTTGCGTAAGTGTGATCAAGCATTTTGTTTCCCTGTTTTTTTATATTCTTTCTTAAGGGGACCTCAGATTTTAAAAGACAACATATTCATTCCAGTATTAACAAAAAAATTCAGCCATAAGATACAAAAGATGACTGTCAGTACAAGGGCCAATTTACACGGTTTTAGTACGATCAGTATGCAGCAGGATAGTCCACTCAAACCCTTAATCAATACTTTAAGCATGCTGAGCACAAATAGAGATTTTATTGGTCATTTATTAATCTAAGTTTAATGCTGACTCCACCATCTCCTGTATAGGCTGCATTTCTCTGCTTGGCATGGAGGGAGGAGGCATTGCTGAGTCCCAGATTTCAGCTTCATCTGTCCGCTACAGCCTGTTGGGTCTGCAGCGCTGGGGTCCAGAGCTTGCTCGCCTCCACAATAAGGGGCTGGTTAATGCCTGGAGTGCAGCTGCCCATGACAAAAACCCATGGATACAAGTAAGCTTACTATAACATTACAAGTTAAATCCAATAAGATGAGAGATGTAGATGGAGGATTTTATGCATTGTGGTCCTTTTTTTCCCTTTTTTTTATTGCTGAAGACTTGCATGTTCAGAAGATTTTGTTCTGACTTGATTCAATCTTTTATATTTAAGAACTCATTCTAGTCTGGTGTTACCTGCTTTGATTCATTTTAAAAAGAATTATTTATACTTTCTATCACAGATGTTTTTGTCTCTCTTTTCTAGATCAACATGCAAACAAAGATGCGCTTTACAGGCATCGTAACTCAGGGCGCCAGCCGCATGGGCACAGCGGAGTTCATCAAGGCCTTCAAAGTGGCCTCCAGCCTTGACGGCAAGACATACACAATATTCAGGACGGAGGGACAGAGGAAGGACCAGGTAAGGAGATGTCTCCCATTCATGCTCAGGTTGGGAGATTAGATCGATGTCAAGATTCAATGCAATCTGTTGGTTATGCTTAATTAGAGTATTTATCATGAACTGACTCAAACTGATGTGTGTAAAGCGCCCTGAGATGACATTGTTGTGAAGTGACGCTATACAAATAAAACTGGGTTATATTAAATTGCAAAGAAACCACATACTAGGACATTACTTGCATTACTTGCAATATTATTGCACAACTACACAGCGAAGCCGTACTCACTATGAAAATTTGCTTTTGGGATAAAATAGTATTTTTATGAATTATAGTACTAATCTGAAAAAAATCCTGCTGTGAATAAAGAAAAGTACCCCTCCTCCCTGTGTTTTTGTATTTCTCTTGTTTTGGTTTAATTTATATTTGTATTGTTACTTTTTATATTTTTCAGTGATTTAAGTAAACTATTTTTAATGATAAATTAAAAAAATCAATTCCTCTTTCAGGTGTTTCTGGCCAACGTGGACAACGACGGCACTAAGACCAACCTGTTTGACCCGCCAATCATCGCCCAGTACATCCGCATTATTCCTGTTGTATGTCGCAAAGCCTGCACCCTGCGCATGGAGCTGGTGGGCTGCGAACTCAACGGTAACCTCACACAGATGCATGTACTGATGTGTAATAAATACACCGATAGGTTTTAGATTACTAAAAGTGCCTGATGTTAACTTTTCATTTTAAATATCCAGATGTAAAAAAGAGATCGCTAGAAATCAGCAACTGATTTCCATCCCTGCATTAACTTATTACCGTAATTTCCAGGCTATAGAGCGCACCTGATTATAAGCCTCACCCAGTGCATTTTAAAGAAAAAACCATTTTGTACATACATAAGCCGCATGCGCACACATTAAAAACATGAGATGTTTACAAAGAAAGATGTAACACAGAAAAAGTTTTAATAATATACATTGGCTTTTCTTTCCAAACAGTGCCTGTGACACAGCAGTAACATGGTAGCTCTGCACTAACAGGGCTGGTTTAAAAAAACAACATACCTGTAAACGTCACTGAGAGTCATCTTCATCCTCCTCCTGTGCACTCAAACCATGGAAGTCTTCCTCCTCGGTGTCTGATTGGAATAGCGTCAGATATTCATCCTGAGCTTGTTCTGTCCTCTCCGTCACACAGCAGACCGGCTTTTCGAAACCCGTTTGTAATGGTTTATTTCACACTGCTGTCAGGATCCACTGACAGCTTGTGCCTGCGGTTAGTTTTGGTAAGCCAATTCTCGCCGCTGGTGTTCAAAGACAATCATAGTTAGATTAAACTTGCGTCTTCCTCGCCGCATATATTTCGCCTGTCTCACTATTTACAGCCACAGTGTTGAAAGCCTGCGACAAGTCGCAGCTTACAGCCTGGAAATTACGGTGTATTTGAAAGGGTTTAACTGGAGGGGGAAGAAAGTTTTCTATTTGACCTGATTCCAAATCAGCTCATGGCATATTTTTTTTTTAAAAAAATACTATTTACAATAGGATCATTTGTCTCTGTTCATTACGTAAGTGCTTATTCTTAAACAAGAATTCTGTCTGTTTTTTTTTTCTTCTCTCAAATACCAAAATGATTATTTTGAACTTCCGTACCCTCCATGTTGTTCACGATTGTCCCGTTTGATGTTTGATCTGTTAAATCAGTGTTTGTTCCTCACTCATTATACCTCCCACTAATATGCATGATATCATAATTATATTCCCTAACAAGTGATAACTCCAACAATTTTTACAATTGGATTTTGATACCAAGTATACATGTTTACGTCCCCTGTATCTAATTTCAGGATTTCTGTGTTTATGATTTCCCCACCAGGTGGCGCTTTATGCACAAACAATCAGATTTTTGTCTATATCTCTGGAACTATTTGTCTCGTTGACCTCAAATGAAGTGTAAATAAAAGGTCATGACCTCAGGATGCATCCTGTCCTGATGCCATACCGGGCTGGTTCAAAGTTTCAACACCAGGTGGAGCTTTGTGACTGAAAATATGCGGCTTTATATTGTATTGTGTCTATTCGAGGATTGGAGAATAGGGGGGTTGGGGCCGTTCAGGGATATACACCTAGCTGTTGCCGATACAGCTCTGTGAGGGTCTCCAGACAGTCCAACATGAGATCAAGATCAATAATCAGGCCTTCTTTCACAGTTTGGGATATATTTATTCTAAGCTGTGATGATTTAATCCAAAATACTCAATGTGTGTCAGTTTTCCTCAACAGTGTGCCACGTTTTTCATGAATTGTTTTTAACAGCTGCTGAATCAGACATTTCAGCTGGATATTTGTTCCTGCCGTGCACTTGGTTGCCTAACTAACTCATAACGTCTGTTAAAGTGATCCATACACAGTTTGTTTTACTTACAGGGTTTGCATTTTGCTCATGTTTAGCATGTAAAACATACAGTGAGAATTCTGTAAACTACAAACTTGTAATTGGAATCGCACGTAATTTTCTGGGTTCATCAACCACAACGGTGTGAATCAAGGGTGTTAGCTTCCAGTGTGACCTCAGCTTAATCTAAACTCTAAGCAGATCCACTGCTGTAAGTTAACCTGTCAGCCATGCGTCACTTCACTGCATCCGCCGCTGCTTTTCTCTACATTGTTGTTTCTGAGTGTATGTCTGCTGCTTCACGTCATCTAGCTGGCCTGGGCCGCTTCCTGTCCATGCTTTGTCTATCATACTTTCTTTCTCTTTCTTTCTGCTCCTCTTGTTGTCCGACTCCGTTCTCTGCTCGGTCTCACCTCCACAGTGTATTCAAACACCTCAGGTTGTTCGGAGCCGATGGGGATGAAGTCCCGGTTGGTGACTGACCGCCAGATAACATCCTCCAGCACCTTCCGCACGTGGGGCATCGAGGCCTTCACCTGGCATCCACATTTTGCCCGACTGGACAAGCAAGGCAAGACCAACGCCTGGACCGCCGCCACTAACAACAAGTCTGAATGGCTGCAGGTAGGCGAGGACTCCAGTCACTGCTGGAGTTTGCTCTGTTTAATCTGCATCATTGTGGTTTTGTGACGTAACCTTTCACCTTATGTGAACTTTTTTACAGGTGGATCTGCTGTCTCCCAAGAAGATAACAGGAATCATCACGCAGGGGGCCAAAGACTTTGGCTCCGTCCAGTTTGTCACATCTTTCAAAGTGGCTCATAGTAACGATGGGAAGTCCTGGACTGTGGTGAAAAATGAGACGACAAAGACAGACAAGGTTGGTTCAGCAGAAAGTCAAGCCATGGAACAGAGTATTAACATATAAAGTAAATATGGAAATTAATTTAATGGGGTATATGAACAATGTTTAGAAAAAATTCAATCGGATTTTAAAAATCTCTTGTTTCCTTCATCTGTATCGAGCTGCCTTCAGGTGGAGAGGTGATTAGGATCATTTAACAGTTAATTGATGAAAGCAATAAACCATATCTAATAAAAGATGCAAATTCCACAAATAATTGAAATAATTATTTATTTAAAGAAAAAATGCTTAAAGTTGTATTAATCAGAACCAGCTTGTTTGTTTTGACATCCGGACCTACCAGCATCCAAATGTTTCTCTTTTTAGCCACAAAAACAAAATACTGTAGGTGGCAAAAAATGAATTATTTAGAATCCAATGATTTATCCCTAAAAATAAAATGGTTGGGTTTAGATCTGATTCAGTTAACTAAACAGCAGGGTCAACTATGCAAAGACTGGATCTGTATTTGTTAATGTTATCTGCAAAATACCAGAATGCAGATCTCTTACAAGCCACTATATTTCCCCTTAGTAAGAATCCTTTATAACTTCTAGTGATCCAAATTAACCAAAATCTGATCACTTGTTCTTGTGTATTTCTGAGATTTCTGCAAATTTTAATCGACACCATACATAGCTAATGAACGGACCTCTGCCTTCGTGTAGGTCATTTCTTTTCTCGATGTCCAGTTGGTTAACTTGAAGATATTTCACAAAATAAAATATCTTTTTTAAATCTAAAACAATATATTTTTTAACTAGAGTAAATTCTTGAAAATCTCTTTGACAGTATTTCTTCTTTTTTTTTCTTTTCAGTAGTTGACATATGAAAATATGCAACAGTTATGTTAAAATGTAGCTAACTATCATGTCTCCAGATCTTTCCAGGTAACAGCGACAACAACGTTCACAAAAAGAACATCTTTGATTCGCCGTTCTACAGCCGATTTGTCCGCGTCTTGCCGTGGGAGTGGCATGAGCGCATCACCCTGCGGATGGAGCTTCTGGGTTGTGACGAGTAACACCACCCGGAACCCGTCGCCTCCTTCCTTTACCTCCCTCTTCCCATCCACTCTCCTTTTTCCTGCCTGTGTCCCTCCTGAGCCACACCTGCACTGCCTTGGTCTCACCACTAGGGGGCAGCAAACAACCGAGTAGCACACCACCATCTAAACCCGAGACTGATCTGAGGTGGGTTTTGTTACCCCTCACTGATGTTGCCAGGACCATCACTGATTTTTTTTTTTTTTAATTATTATTATTTTGTGATTTGCTTCTTCAAAATATTGCTCATTACTCCATTTAAGTTGGTCTCAGATCTCTTCACACCGATTTGTTTAAAAAATTGTGTTAATTTCCTCATTCCTGTGTGAGAAGTAAGGGGTAACAATACTGCTAAGGTACCAGCTGGTGCTGTTTGAACTCTGATCCCAGATAAACTCTACCTGGAACACTGAACCTCTAAGACCCACAGCTGGTGATGTACATAAGCTCCATTAAAAACAGGTTGCACACAACCTTTAATCAAACACATGATTTCATTTCAACGCATACACAATATATATTATCTATAGAAGATACATTGAGATGTGTGGTTGATTTATTTTTCTTCAATAAAAGTTTTATTCATCAGAAAATCTGATTGGTTCCACAGAAGAAAAGTAAAAGAAAATGTGTGTATCAAAACTATTTGATATATATATATA
>JBAMHX010000011.1:11408424-11418427 GCA_037177515.1 Pseudomugil tenellus
TATTGCAATAAATGTAAAAGACAGTTTTGACTCGGCATCAGTTTATTTTCTCATCCAGCAAAGATTTTTCCACGACACAACCTATTTGCTTCAATTCAGCTCTTCAGAGACCTGTGGGTAACGTGACGTATGTGCTGTCTAGTATTTATACAGTCACTGAAGTCAACACATGTATATAGTACATGAAATAAAATTTTTGAGGCTGATTAATAGTTTTCTACCGCTGCTGAAGCCTCTATTTGCCTTCATGAGGTGTTCTCTTTACTGTGGATTTAGAAACTAATGTAGCTACTTTCTGGAAAATGTTCGTGTGTTTTAGTCACTCAGTCACTTTCTCATATCTCATTACAGCCAAATTATGGTCTTTTTCACATTCTGTGACAATTCTTTTGACTGTATTTTGTGGGTTCACAACAAGATTACATACAAATGCCACATCTGGACCTTTCACCTGCTTGATTGATGATAGAAAAGCAAACAAACAAACAAACAAAAAATCAACTAAAAGTTAATTCTCTAATTAGTGTTGGTGTTGAGAAAAAGGCAGCTGCATATTAAAGATCAGTAATTCCTAAACATTTCCACCAGTTTATATATGAATACCCTCAGATTAAAACAGAGAGTTTGCACTTTAGGCTTGTGATGATTACCGTATTTTTCGGACTGTCAGTCGCTCTGGAGTTTAAGTCACATCCGTTAAAAAATTAGTCATGCAGAGGATAAAACAAAATATAAGTCACACTGGATTATAATCCACATATATTATTAAAGCCAGCCAGCACATATTATATTAATGCCCATGACAACTACCATAGCATTTAGACATAACTGTGCCGTTGACAAACTTCATGGTTTAGCTAGTGATGCTCGAGTTTTTCTCAACCCACAGGTTCATGAAATAACCCAACATGCCAATATGAAATACATTCTAAATATCCAAATAAAGATGGATTTTATTTGGCTTGAAAAAGTATGTTTTAGAACAGAGTAAAACTGGCAATTTGCTACAAGTTTATAGGTTACACACCAGTTTATTTAAAGACCCCACCACACATCACTAGTTCAGGCCATATTGCCTTCAGCCTGTAATATTTTGGGAGTACATAAGTTGCATCTGACTATAAGTCGCAGAAAACAGTCAAGCTATTAAGAAAAGTGCTACATATAGTCTGGAAAATACAGGTTATCTGCATTGACTATGTTTTGGCAAACAGCTAAAATAACAAAACTTGTGCCAGTGGGTAAATGTAAATAGATGCGACTGTATTTTACAGACTTTCAATCACCACACACTCCCATCTAGATGGGGAATTTCCCAGAAAGAGCTTTGCATATCTGGTAAAACATTACATCTTAATTATCAACTCAAACACGTGGCACATTATGAAAGACCAATTGTTGGACAAGACCTTTCCTAAACATCTTCTCACATGTCAGTGTGTTGCATCTCCTTTTCTTTCAAAAAACTAAATTATTCTGGTACCTGTGAAATAAACAAGCTAATTTAACAAAGATGTTATGAGTACAACATCTGGTTGCAGGTGATCACACCCTAATAAATGTGTTTAAGCAAGAAATGTATTTTTATTTCTACATCAGTCTAACCACATTCTTGAAAGTCTTGTATAAAGTACATGAAATATGTTTTAAAAGTAAAATTGTCTTGTGAAATTATTACAGATTCAGAGAGAAAATGAAAGTGTTCTATGTCCAATCTTTCAACAATGAAGTGTATTTTATAAAATATGTCAGTTTAATCTGCATAAATCTGAATATAATTATCAAGTAAAGTACAGCGTTGATGAATTTAAAAGAGAGAGTTACATTAAAGAGTAGCATATGCAAAAATACAACTTCTTAAAAAAGTGTCAATATTCTCACCTTTGTAAATGTGAAATATGCAACGTGAAATCCAGGCAACCAATTTAAACTTAAGCTTTGTACAAGCCTGAAGATTAGACAATCAGTTCTGACAAATATTTGGTGTAAACTGGCCTTTATATGGGTAGTAATGCTGCATAAAGTACTGATAAAACAAAATAAAAACCTTAAGATCAGTGGAGTACAATGTGACAGAAACAATCAAACCACAAGGTGAGTGAGCCAAACCTTAGCATGTACAAGACTTTACAGTCAAGCTGAATGAAGACGATATAAATAGAGGGATACACAGGTACACACTTGCATGATGGCGTGAATAAAGGAATCCTGAGAAATGCATAAAAGGGACTGGTGATCAGTAGGAAGACCAGTGGAGATGGATCTGACCGGAAAGTTTCTGTTTTTGCTTTTATGAATGTCAACTTAACTTTTGACCTTATTGGATATTTATCTTCTATTTTAATAATGAGTTTTTTTTCTTAAAATTTGATTTCAAAGTGCTTTCATTTTCCCAGGTGCCCATGCCTGGCCCCCTTATCTAAAAATGTGTAGATCCGCCCCTGGGGCTTGTAGTCTTTTTGTTGTGGCGATGCACCAGTTTATCTCCAGGGACCAGTGAACCATGAGGTCACTCAGCTCCCTTGCTGGAAGTTCAAACGGGATGCCCTGGCTCGTGACGTAGGCGCGCGCTCGCGTGAATGGCAGGACGGTGTGGCCAGCAGCAGAAGATGAGAAGGTGAACTGAGCCGAAGACACACAGAAAAGCTTCTCCTCGGTATGTCACTCTTTTTGTCGCTTTTATTTAGTTTTATCATGCTCGTGCAGACATTTGACCATGATTAGACGTATTAAACACATTTATCTTTAGAGATAACGCGAATATTTAGGCTTTAAATGATTTTTAAAGTAGTTTTGTTGTAGCTGAAGGCTTCAGGTAAGATGGAGTAGAAATGCATTGCAGAAACATGATAACCTAACACAATAGCATTGCAAAAACATTTCTATTTTTATCTATTCATTAATAGATAAAAGATGAATAGATTTTATTTATTAATTAATTTATTAATAATACATTAATAGACAGCAACATTTATCTTTCCTCTAAGATTTTATTTTGATAATGTTAGTCTGCTTTAATTTTGAAGTGATATTATTTATGTAAAGCTATTTTTCTTTATTTATTTGCCGATTTGTTTTTATAGTCCTATTGTTGTTTAACCAGTGTAAGAGAAGAATTTACTAAAAGTGTATATATATTTATCTATTTATAACCTATAATAATTCCCTTCTGGTAAGGCGTGATTGACCTCATTAAAAAATCATTCACTTAAGTGTTGATTCAAACATACAAAGAGAAAAAACAAGAGTTTTTTTGTAATATAAGGCAAAATGTGTAGTTGTAACTTAACGCTGGCCACCATTACCGGACCGTGTTTTCAGCCCATCTTTCCTCGGCAGTGACAGCGCCATGCTCGGTCTACAGCGCCCTCTACTGGCGGTCTGCGCGTACCTGCTGCTGCCAGGCGGACAGAGCAGGATTGTCGGGTACAACAATGGTTTTCACTACCAGGACATCAGCAACGGAGATGGAAACGGAGAGAGTAAGTGAAGCGCTTTATGTGCACTTAAAAAAGAGCTTGGGAACTGAAAATCTGCGTGGGTTAGCTGTGAGACACATGAGCTCAACTGCACGCAACTTTTGTGTACACAATAACAAAGCTGGCTGGAAGTGTTCTGCTTGTGGAAAGACAACTGGCCTATAATTCAGTCTGTCGGGGTTGTGAAAACAAGCTTTGCTAGTGACTGATGTTTAGGATGTTGATTTATCCTATTTTCCTTCTTTATCAATAAACAAAGCCATGCTTTTGTGACTTTCTAAATAGATCATTTAGTTTCTTGTTAGGTTGATGCAAGCCTGCATTACAGTAGAAATATTAGGAAGAAAAAGTTGAACAAATGTTGAACATGTATAAGCATTTCTAGGACTATAGTTACATTAATGTAAATAGTTTTAGTGTGTTTGAAAGGTTGATGAAAGCAGGGGTAGAAAATGAATTATTGAATAGACCTTCCTCAGATGAGGATGAGGAAAATGCTGGAAAACAGGTAGTTCTTTATGAGTATTAAGGAAAATCAGGATAATATCATAAATAGAATTTCCTGTGTGCTTTTAACACATGTTGCAGAAAAAATAGGCTGCATGCTGTTGGATCAGAGAGGACTTTATACAAAGTTCCACACGTGTTCCCAATCTTTTTCTCTTCTTTACTTAGTTTTCTTCAACGGGATCCGTCTCCATGTGGAATCCCCCGAGCCTTCAGTTTCAGCCACCAGAGGAAGCAGCGTCACGCTTCCCTGTCGCTACCGCTACGAACCTGAACTCAGCATGCCCCGCAGGACCCGTGTCAAGTGGTCCTGGCTGCCCGCCAACACCATCACTACATCTCTTTCCCCCGAAGCCTTGACCAGAGAAACTGAGGTTATGGTTGCTATGGGCAACCGCCATCGCAGCTACGGCAGCTTTAGGGGCCGTGTGCGTCTGAGACGCTCGGCTCCGGGGGACTTGTCCCTTGTGATCAATGAGCTGCAGCTGAATGACACAGGAAGGTATCGTTGTGAAGTGATTGACGGTCTGGAGGATGAGAGCGCCACAGTGGAGCTGGAGCTAAATGGTGAGATATTTGTTTCCTGTACATCTTATGATTCGGGCTGTAAGAAAATATCGATATATCGTTACTTTGCGATGGTTTTTAAGAGACAATAGATCGAAATGCAAAAGAACTGGATCGATTTTTTTATGAGCAAATTTTTATTTTTTTATTCATCTTTTACAAAAAGAGAGTTTTTAAGTTAAAAACATTCATATTCAGTGAGTTGGGCATTTACTAGACTTTGTTTTTTTAATATTAAATTCTAGTAAAGAAAAAAAGCAATTTATAACCTTGTTTATAGCATCACAAGATATCACAATATATTGTATCGCCAGATTCTTGCTGATACACACCCCTAGTTATGAGACCATAGGGACGCACCCCACAGTTCCTCTCTGCATAGTCTGCACATGTGAATGTAGCCAGTTTGATGCTAATCATGAGTTTGATTCATTCAGTGCTTTATGTTTTCATGTGGGAAGTTTTTTTTCTAATGGAAGTCTGTTAGCATCTGAGATGTGTTGGGAGGCCGTTATGTTCTCGTTTCATGTTTCTGAGCTGATGATTAGAGGTGACAATTCCTATTCCTGGTTTTGGATGTACATGTAGAACAGGTGTTTTCACTAACAGGCTCATTTACCTGGCAGATTGACACTAGTGATGCACGATTATGCAGTGAAAACTAATATTGAAGAAGCTCTGACGTATCTGTAACACTAAACAAACAGTTTTGGTTCTTCAAATGTTTATTTATGTCGTAGCACAAAAATGTGCTCATTCAAATAAAGTGAATCCCTTGAAAATTCAGTAACAGATGTACGGCTTATCTATACCTGTGTTTAAATATGAAATTATATGTATTGACATACTAAATAAATATTGGTTGATAATATCGCCCAGTATACCAATATTTGAAAAATATCTGCCGATACCGATAATAGCACCGATATATCGTGCATCCCTAATTTGTCAGCCTTGTTGTCACTTTGTTCCATGAGGCTCTCATGAAACTGTAATCACAACCTGAATATGCCCTGAAAACATGGTTGTAATAAGCATGGACACAAAATATAACACTTCAAGTAGCGAGTTTTAGATTCAACATTGCAATCCTTAACCAAAGAACTAAAAATCCACTAACCAGCATTTATACAACAGCATGGTAAATATGTACTTGTGGAACAGGTATGCTCCAACTGGTTTTCAATATAGTTCTGCATCGACACACCTGATTCTAATTAAATAGATCAATCTGCCTGTCAAGTTCTGCACAATGACTCAATCATTTGAATCAGCTCTGTTGGAGCGTGAAGACAGTGACTGTGTCTGAATGTGCACCCTATGCTCTAACCCCTCATTCACTACATAGTGCTACACTACACAGTACACTATATAGTTCCCTCAATTTCATTGTGATTTGGACACAAAGCTAAATAGTTTCTCCCTGTTGCGCATTGCGCAACTACCAGCTGTAACTATGGCAACCACATACGTTTCAAATCCAATCTAATTCTGAATGAAAATGTCTTATTTACTTATGTTGCATCTTATTGTTTCTTTGTATCGTATTGATTCAGTAGAAAAGGGATAAAACTGATGTTCTATAGTTTTTTTGTTAAACGTTTTTGATGTTCGTATAATTTCCGCCATTGTAATCTACGACCCGCAATGCATTGTGGTCTATATTGACCCGTCTAATGACCATCGATGCTTGCTACTTTTCGAGATGCATTGTGGGTCATTTTGAGTGCACTACTTTTTTCCCCAAAGTACATTCGGACACCCCTACAAAATGGCGTGAGGGCATATGGTTCAGACACAGACATGGAAACGCTGGTACAGAATGAATAACACAACTCTATGTTACAAAAAGAAAACTTATTGATCTGTGATCAATCTAAGACATCTCTTGTAGTATATGCATCTCTCATTGCATATGTTTTCACTTCTTCATTGTTACACCATTATTAAAAACCCTTTTCTGTATTTATTTGTTACATTACACAGGCAGACAGGGTCATTTATTACGTTTATGTGTCATGAGCTTGTTTTAGATCTTTAGATTTAATAGTGAAGGACTTTTAATCGTCCACTAACACTGCTTTAAGACTAAATGCAATATTCAACATTCAGTTGTTAATATGTACAGTGTATATACATCATACAGGCATATTCATACCCCGCAGTGAACATTCACACCTATTGGTGAAAGCAGTATCCTCGTGTGTTGTGGTGTTTTATACACTGGGTTTTAAATTGGTTTCCAGTACATCCGAATGTGAATCTTATACATTATAGGCATCCCTTCTAGAGACATATTTAGATAGTTCTATCATTCAGTCACTGTCCCCCAGTTTTCTGTGCAGGTTTTTTCCCTAACAAGCCAGCTGTAAAATGTATTCGTGTTCATTTTTTTTGTTAAAAAGCTCTTAGCAGGTTAAATAAAATGAATTTGAACCTGTTTTTGATCCTGTATATGGTATTAAATACAGTTTAGCTTTGATGTGTAACTGGTAGTTGGTAACTACTGTAATGGTTTACATTAAAGTGTATCTCTGAACCTTTATGTAGGTGTGGTATTCCCCTACTACTCTCAGAAAGGTCGCTACAATTTCAATTTCTTTGGGGCCCAGCAAGCATGCCAGGACCAGGACGCCACTCTGGCCACATTTGAGCAGCTCTTTGCAGCGTGGGAGGAAGGACTGGACTGGTGCAACGCTGGCTGGTTGGCTGATGGCACCGTGCAGTATCCAATCACAGTTCCTCGTGATGGCTGTGGAGGTTTGCGCCAGGCTCCTGGTCTACGCAGCTATGGGCAACGGCACCGCTTCCTTAACCGTTACGATGCGTTCTGCTTCTCAGCCTCAGTCAAAGGTACGCACGACATCTTCTTGAGCTCACTTTTATTTTTGTCCTTCTCCATCTTTCTGTTGACTGATTATCTTTTCCTGCTTCAGGAGCTGTTTACTTCTTGAAGCAGCTGACTAAGCTAAACTTTACCGAAGCGGTCCAGGCTTGTGCCAGCGATGGAAGTGAAATAGCCAAAGTAGGCCAGATGTATTCTGCTTGGAAGCTGATGGGATTGGATCGCTGTGATGCGGGCTGGCTGGCGGATGGAAGCGTCCGCTATCCTATCACACATGCTCGAGCTAACTGTGGTCCACCACAACCAGGCGTACGTAGCTTTGGGTTCCCTCCTCCGCATCGCAAATTTGGTGTCTACTGTTATCGGTAGATGCTCTGACGGAGCTCAAGACAACAACACATCATTTTAAGAGTAAGTAGGTTTAAAGCTCTGATCTGCAGATTCGCATTGAGTCATCACATCTTACCAAACTATGCAGATTCTTTAATTGATGCAACATGAACTCATTAAAACATGACATGATCAGACATATGCAGGAACATTACATCCATAAGTTACTGATAAATGCTCCTCTGATGGAAACCACTCTGCAGGAATTTGCCCCCATTCACTAATATCACGTTGGTGACTTCAGCTATGTCGAATGGGTGATATGCACTTGTTCTTACTCTGTGCTCTAGTGTGTCCCAGGGATGCTGAAAGTGGTTTAATTTGAAGTATTTTTTTCATGTTCAGATTAGAAATGTTTGTCTTAATAACGTCAAAACGATGCTGAATGACATATGCATGTTTTGTTTTTTGTGTTCAGCCTTCTGTTTATTCGACTTGAGGCCAAAACACCACTGTCCACAAAATGCAACAGTTCATCCTTTTGAGTCCATCCTCAGTGGATTTATGTTTCTTTCATTGGATTTAGTGATATGCAATAACCTTTTCTCATAGATACTTTTTAACTTAACTCTGTGCTGAAATATTTCTGCATATTTTTTTTTAATCTGATCCACTATGATTTCTTTCCATTCGTGTGAATAAGCTCCCGTTTTTCTTGTATTTTTGTGCCTTACCAAAGGGCGCCTTGATGACTGAGGCAGAGTTTCTGTGTTGTTCTGTCAGATTTGTTGGTCATCTCATTAATTTTACTTTGGCTACTGTACTGTAGCTTAGTACCACCGTTTACCAGTGTAAAATATTTTCTATTGACCAGTTTATGAAATATAATCACTCTTTTCTCTGCGACCAATGCAAAAGTTGTGAACTGTTCCCCATATTGTCTACATTGTTTACATTATCTATGGAAAAGACAGTGTTTCATCTCATGTGTACCTTTCCTGTTTTTCATTGTAATGCATTTCTACAATTTTATTTACTAGTAATAAAATACTACTGAAAACAAATATTTCTATTCAAGCTTACATTACCTAGAAAACAAAGTTACTAAAAAACTTCTATGGTACTAAAAAGCTTTAAGAAGTTCTGTTAGAGACCTACTAATAGCACTGAAAACATCATGTTGCTCAACATGTGCTCCTGAGGTCAGCACATGGATCCTTTGTCTCCTCCCAGTGGCTCAGTGGGAATTGATCAGACTCCAGCTTATGTTCTTGTCCCAACTTCTCTATTCTCTTCTAATGAGGCATCCAGATGCTCTTTGTTCAATAAGAAGTAATGCGGGTGTCGCTTGTCCATGTGTCCCTTATATTGACTGAAAACTTATGGCTAAAGAACAGGCAACGTTTCCTCTTCGGACATGTTTTTCATATTTACAGAGTCCTGTCGAAGGTAAACCGATCACAGTGATCTATATAATCCAGTTCCAAATTTGACAAAGTCAGTGGGCTGTTTGGAGAATCAGAACTGCGTGTCTTTCTCTCCTCATCTTCATTTTAGCTGACTTACTGGTTAGCTGCTGATATACCACAACTGGAGGTGCCAAGAAACATGGATGTTGTACAGCAAGGGTGCATTTTTAGCTGGTTTTTCATGGTGTTAAAAAAAATTAAGGACCAAATGAAGCTGTTTTAATCAGGATATTTACTAGATCTGCAACAAATAGACATATGACCCACACACTGTCTATCAAATCTGGTCTCCAAGCCATCTTAATGAGATTGTTTGCATATTGAAATCCATTGAATTCAAGGCTGGCTCTGTAGACAAAGCTCTTCCTGCTGTTTTTCTCTTACTGCCTACTGTAAATTTTGTTGAAACCTTTGTCTCACAGAGTCCACTGGTAGCTTTTATCGCCTGCTCTAAAATCCTGTTCTGATCTTTCAGGCAGCACTAGAAAATATGAGGTAATAGAGAAAGAAAGCAAACAAATACATGTAGAAACCATGTAAAAATGCAAGATTACTTGTACATTTTCACACATTAACGGTTTCCAACACGTTGCATCGACTCCTCTGTGAGCTTAATGCTAGCATTAGCTTACACAATATTTACCAATTAGGGAAACAAAACAAACACATAAAAATCAACCCGGATAGAAATTTCACATTTATTGTTCCTTCTCTTTAATTTTATTCTGACATTGTTACATTGTTACCCCTCTTTCTCTCTCTCTCTCTCTCTCTCTCTCTCTCTCTCTCTCTCTCTCTCTCTCTCT
>JBAMHX010000011.1:11418527-11433432 GCA_037177515.1 Pseudomugil tenellus
TATATATATATATATATATTACACACACCATGGAATACTGGTGACAGTTTTTGACTGGTTTGGAAATGATACAAACAAACATTCTGCTAAGTCAGGTAAGCTGCTGAGGGTGACCATAAAGTACTCAAGATGCTTTGCATATGCCAGAGACCACGTGTTTGAGAATTTATTCTAAATGATCACATTTTGGGTTTTGTTTAGGTTTTTTATTGAATTCAAATGCCAATCATGTTGGAAAGACATGTTGTATATGTGAGAGGAGCATTTTTATGTAATATTTTAATATTTTTCCTTATGAGGACCACTTCTATAAACCAATTTTCCCATTAATAACAACAGATAAAAGGCGTTACTTGACTGGACTTGAGACTATAGCAATAACAGAATGTTTGTGACATTTACAAAGTTCCTAGATGGTGCAAAAGAATCTTACTTTTGTGCAACAAAAATATTTTTTTAGATGTTTTTGTCTGAAAGTTTAGCCAGGATTTAACAAGTTAGTTAGAATTCAAACAGCCGATATGCTAACAGGTAAACCTGAGAGTGAGTATTTTCTATGCAGTCTTAGTGCATATAAACTGGTTTCAGGTTTCAGCATTACCCTGATGTGCATACTCATCGGGACTAAAAGTAACATATTCTCCTTGTATTTCCAAATTAGATATTTAAATACAAGTACTCATGGCTGCTTAATCTTTTGCATTGTGAAATCCAAGCGAAGTAACATTGACCAAAATCATATTTGCAGACGTTTTCAATTGAAGATGATGGCTCGGAGAGGCGAGATGTGTCACTCACCCACACAAAAGAGCCACTGTATACGAAGCAGGTCTGCGCACTATGGACTTTTTGATATATGTAGACAAACACCTTGCAATGCCCCCTAACATCTGGCTGTGAACACAGCTCCCACTGATTATATGGACAGGAAGTTTCATAAACACATTTTATTCCCACCTGTTGAGCAAACATGAACCCACACACTCCCAAAAATCTCCAACATGGATTATATACCAACACACAACTTCTACATACACCTCAGATCACTCCACACTACCGAGTGACAACTGCTCCTCATGAATGCACGTCAACAAGCAACCAAACGCAAACACATATGCGCACACTACTCACTCTGTTGCGACACACACACACACACATTCCCAATCATGCATAGGTACACAGCAGGTCTGTAAGCAGGGACTGCCAGTGATGAAGGTAGCTGTTGTAAAGGTTGATGAAAGAGCTATTTATTGTATGTTGTTTCGTGGTTCGGTAGCCAAGGAAGGAAAAACAAAACAAAACTAAGTGCCTGTTTTTTCCCCCAGCTCTGCAGAACCAACCTTAAATGTTACTGAAATCTGTTTCTAGAAAACAGTAGAAAATGTCAAGGAATTATTCTAATGAATCCAGTCAGACTCGACATAAAAAGTCCTTTCGGATCACATCATCTTGCTTCGAAGGTTAATAGGTTTGGAAGCGAGGTAATAATTCCACTGACACAAATTGTTCCACATTTTATTTGGCACAACACGGTACAGCAACCTATGCTCACATCAGGGTTTAGAAAACAGTCAGAGTCACAACCGAAATCATGTGTGTATGCTTTTATTTTGGTTTATTTGCTCAGCTTGAGAATTAAAAACACTGGTATTAAACCACATTAATTTTGTAAACCATCATTTTTCCTCATCTGTCCTCCACATAATTTTTAGATACTTCCATCAGGGTCGATTCAGCCGTTTTCTATTATAATCTGGGGTCTGTCTGTTCTGTGAGAGGACTGCAGAGATGCCTGCTCTCACAGATGAAGCAAATCTTGACCTTAAAAGGTCATCTTCATGTCCAGCTTCCTTGTGTATCTCAAGCTCTATCAAGTCCATATCGTAACTTCTGCTGGGTTTGATGCTTTCTATCACGCTTAACCCCGTTGTGTAACACACAGTTAAAAAACCTCCACACAAAGATGTCTGAGGCTTTTATTCAAACAAAAAGTCTGTACAGTTGGCTCTTAGAACTAACAAGTCAACTATTATGTTGAGGATGAATAAGTCACGCATGTTAACAGTTGTTTGCTCTGTAAGTTATTGACAGATCCTGCTGTTCAGAGAACTGGAGTGAGAATATTTACAGCGAGAAACTCATCACATAAACACAAAAGCCACGGTTATCACGCCAGTGTCGGCAGAGGTCAAAGCACTGGATTGATTCATTAAAACAGCCTGCAAAAGTGAATGTGTGTCTTTGACACTGTTACATGAGATGAAGCTGTGCAACGTCCTGGCAGTGCCCATCGGCAGAAATCCCTGCCAGTTTTTTTGCTTGATATGTATCAGTTACATCAAATAAAAATGATTATTTATTCCATATTTTTCTTTTTAAAATTTTTTTCTTCCCATTTTTTGGCTTTTGTTCCATTTAAAGTGCACTGGATTCAAATGATTAGCACAAAAATAGCAGAAGACTCTGAAAGTGCGTTAAGTGCTGATTATTTCAATCCAGATTTGTTGCACTTAGATCATATTATGACTTGTTTATGTATCGATCATTGAATGGAACAGCACAATCATTTGCAGAGTGCACATCAGTCACAAGTTCTTACTGGTGGTGTATCTGGTACTTTGTAAGTCTCGTTGCAGAGTGGAGTATGTGATAAGATAAAAAGCTGGAAATGAGCTAACAATTTTCACAATCGCTCCTTTTTTTCCAGATGTAAAAACAAACAAACAAAAACATATTGTACCCTGTATCACATTCCAGAAACTTCAATACTTAAGAAGGTATAGATTGTGAGAAACAGCTTGTTTCACCTATTTGAAACAAATCTCTAGACTCTGAGACCAAAAAAGGAGGAAAAAACCCAACTAAATAAACAAATCTATAAAAAAAATACCTAATGTCATACAAAAATGTTTTTGAATTAGAAAGCCCTCACTGATCTGTTCCCAAACAGTCAAATACTCCTGCAAGAGACTGCTTGACAGTATCTTTTTCAACCTAACTTGTGTGTGCAGTGCGGACAACTGATTGCAGTAAAACAAAGAAAAACAAAACAGGAAGTGAACATGGACTTTTCCCATACTAGATTATAAATTAGATGCAATCTAATCTGCTTTCAGAAGCTGCTGGGTTCTGGGTCAAAGATTCAAAACACGAGTCAGCTTCACTATCATTGCCTAAATATGTTTGTGTGTGTGTGTGTGTGAGTGTGTGCATGCTATCATTTTGGTCTGGCGTTTGCGTTAGTGTCAATGCTGCATTACAAGAGGGGTCCTTTGTGGCTCTGTCTGTCCTTTCAGAGCTGCTGAGAGCAGTTTCCTTTATTTCTGTTAACTGCTGACACCTTTACTTCTTCTCCTGGAGAACCTTTTGGTGCCTGTCGCTGCTGGCACCGGCTGCGGGGAGAAAAGGTACGCATACAGATAACATCATACAGCGAGGATTGCTGTAAAGGGTCTCATTTACGGTTGTTAGTCTTAGACTTAGACGTGTGTTTCATACTTTAAACATGCTTTTCTGAGAAACTTAAACATTTGGAGATTTATGTTTAGCTTTTTTCCAGATTAAAACCTTTCATCCAAACTTCCTTTGGTTTAATTTGTTGACTTTAAGAATCATTATCAGACATATGTGAAGTTAATAAGTTATGTTATGTGATATTACAAGAGGAAACCGGTTATAGACAACAATGTTTGGGCTTCCTTTCTTGTAATGTTATACTGTGAACCACAACAGCTGCGTAGCCAAGATAGCAATGATGCTAACAGCGCTCATAGGACTTTTTACATGTTTTCACATATTTGTTAAGTTACAAACTGAATATTTTGAACCAGACATGGTCACCCTGATGGATTAAGTTTGGATTTTTTTAATATCAATGACAGAAAAACTTAAAAATAAACCGGTATATATGTGTACGTAGTCTCAGTTAAGATGCTATAAACAAAGTCTTATAAATAAGTACTTAAGTAAGTTTTGTAATTATTTTAAGCACTTTTTCTGAAAATATCGCCGAACGTGGAGTGTTGGGGATATTATGGTTTTGCCCTGACTGCTGCTGCCGCATCTGCATCCACTGCTGCTACCGCCGCTGCAGCGGCTGCCATTGCAGCCACCGACTATCCTTCATGTGAGCATGATAACTCAAACAATTTTTACAATTTGATTTTTACACTCATTATACCTGTTTAGGTCTCCAAAGGGATGACCTGGCTCGAATTTCACGATTATTGGATTTATGGTTTCCCCACCAGGTAGCGCTTTATGCACAAAAAAATCAGAATTTTGACTATATCTATAAAACTTTTTGTCTCATTGATGTCAAATCAAGTGCAAATAAAAGGTCATGACCTCAGGATGCATCCTGTCCTGACGTCACACCGGGCTGGTTCAAAGTTTCAACACCAGGTGGAGCTTTGTGACTGAACATGTGCGGCTTTATATTATTGCATTGTGTCTATTCGAGGATTGTGGAATAGAAGGATTGGGGGCATTTGGGGATATACCCCTAAGCATCGCTTTCGATGGCATAGGTCTTGCTTCCTATAAGGCAGGGGTGTCAAACTGCATTCATCAGGGGCCGCTGTCCTGCAGGTTTTCAATGTATCCCCATTTCAATGCACCTGGCTTGGATCCAGCAGCCAATTAGGTTCTCCACAATGATTGGCTGATTTGACTCAGGTGTGTTGGAGCAGTGATATATGGAAAACCTGCAGGATTGTGGCCCTCGAGGACTGGATCTTGACACCCCTGCTATAAGAGTAGGCTGACACTTGCACGATTTTTGGCCACGATTTTGTCGTGTTAAGTCGTGGCATTTTGGGGGCACGAACCGGGAGGCTCCCGCACTGCCGCAATGCCAGAGACACAGTCATTGTACAGAAGAGAAGATACCTATATCTGGCACGCACTGGCACGCATCTTTCCAACAACTTCACGACGTGTTCACGTACATTTGGCACATAGTTCACGACCCGGTGGCAAGATTTTGTCGGGACCAAAATTTTGAACATTTCAAAATTCTCGTCCCGACACGGCACAAAGTCACGACGGGCGCACGCACTATTTAAGACAGTTTACAACTAGTTTGTCCACCGGCACGACTCGCATGGTGCCAGTGCGTGCCACAGAATCTTGCAAGTGTCAGGGCGCCCTAAGTCGGAAATTCTGCTCCAAGCTTGCCTGCAAGTGTTTTACATCTACTCTCAGCTCCTTCATGCAAACATACAGACATCTAAATCATGTTTGGTAAATCCAAATATCATAAGTTCCCTTTAAGCTCACCTGCTGTACACTTCACCGCTGGTTGTTCCCACTGCCCGTCTGCCATACAGTGTATAACAGACAAATGACGTTGTGTGTAACCTGGATCGCACTGGTAGCGGACTATAGAGTTAATGGGGTAGTGTTCTCTGTTGCTTCCCATTGGCCGGCCGTGTTCCACCTCTGGGGGAGCTCCACACATGACTGATGTAAAAATAAAATAGGAAATACATCAGAAAAAAAAGAGACAAACTTTGTAGAAATCACATGGATGTTGCAAATTGCAGATGTTGCAAAGATTTCTAAAGTCACATCTAGATGAGAAAAAGCTTACCAGGTTGAGACTTGCAGGTGAAGGGAAGGTGATAATTGCAGGGCACGTCGTTCCACTGCCCTCCTTCATGCCAGATCATCACCACACAATCCTCCTCAGAACCAAAATAGTTATCCGGCTGGTTTGGCCTCCAGTTTTCAAAAGTCTATTGGTAAAAGTAAAGAGTCGAGCATTAATTTCAAAATGATGTAATAGTGTAAATAATTTATAACTACAGTGTGTGGCAGGAAAAGCAACTAATTAATTATTATGTCCATCTAAACACAACTGAGTGGTCAGCAATCTCCAAATAAACTCACCACAGGGGTGCCATCTGTCCACTGAAACTTATCCTGTTCATCTTTGTCATTAAGTCCAATCCATTGGTAGTCCTGATTATTGGCTGTATGGTAACAAGAGAGACATTAAACCTTCAAAACTGATAAGACACGTCCTCACACTGGCACTCTGGTGCATTATCTCTTACTTGACATGCTCCCATTATCAAGAACATGAACATTCCCTATCTTTCCAGCTAATGTGGACCTAAAGATCTACTCACAGTTGACAAACTGCTGCTCTTCCTGCGAGCTGATGCTGACCAGATGGGAATTGATTCTCTGACAGTGTTGCTCTGCTTCAGACCAGGTGTGCCGATCTTCAGAGTGGAAATAACAGTTGCCCCTAAACTCCATCCACCCTTCAGGACAGCCTTGCACCGCTACACACATTCAGATAAAGATACCAGATGAAAAATTGTGTCAAATGATCAGAACCTCTAAAATTCAATGATGGACAAGAGTGCAATTACCAAAATTTGAACATGCCAGCTTATGATGGTAGAACAAAAAAACTCATACTTTTCACTACTTTTGGCTGCTCCACAGTAGCATGAGTTGTGAATGACACTGATGGTGCTGTGGTTGGGCTGGTGTAGACTGTAGCAGTAGTCATAGCAACAGGGCTGTCATGAGGGTCTCCACTTCCTGATGTGTATAAGGTGCCACTGTGTTCACGGGGGATTCCTGACCCACTGATTTCCTCTACTTCACCCCTGCCCTGTTCAGGATGTCGCTCTGCTGGTGGTACAGTAACTCTAATTGCTGCATCGGGAATGTAGATGATGTCATCAGGATGTTGGGAAGACTCTCCAGAGGCAGAGCCGGACAGAAAACCACTTGGAAAACCACTGTAGGAGCCTGATTCAATGGGATGAAATCCAGACAGTTCTTGTTCTCCAGACTGTTGGACTGTCATGTCAATGCCACTATGGGAGACAAATGAAATGCCAGAAATTTCACCAGAACCAGACCCAGATATCTTTCCAGATCCCGACACACTTGATAAACCATCTCTAATGTCAGTTTCTCCTTGGCCTAGTTCCTGACCAGTGGGCACTAGGTGGGTTTCCATTAACTTCCCCTCTTCATCCACTATGATGATCACTGGTTCTCCACCGCTGCCGCTGCCGCTGCCACTAATGGCTCCACTTCCACTGGTTGAACCTGATCCTGATGTGATGAAGCCAGAGTGCTGTCCATCAGAACCGTCTCCTGATCCAGATGTACTACCAGGATCTCCAGACGAAAAGATACCAGTAGATCCCTCTACTTCCTGTAGGCCACCAGAGGCAGACTGGTCTCCGGAATAGACCTCAGGGTGTCCGCTGAAGGTGATGATTTGCCCCGATCCAGACATGTCACCACTAGAACCTGATGTGCCAGACTCTCCAGAAGTCCCACCACTGGCTGAATGTTCCGCTGAACCAGATCCTGACATATCAACTGGAACTGGAAAGAAAGAGCAAACGATTTCTCAAGATAACAGAGTAATTTCTGTCTTTGTGTTGATGTGTGGTAATACATTTTCAGTCAACCAGTCATGGCAAAAAAAAAAAAAAAGTAATTAGATTTTAATTTCTTGGGTGAATTTTGTGCTTGGTTGAAGGTGGTTCCCCCCAAAACAAAATATGCAAACACAAGCTGGGTAGCATTGTGAATGTGACGTTGTGTGAACGAGATGTGTTCAGACCAAACTAGCCTGTCATGAATGCATGGCACAACACAGGCAGCAGGCTACTGGTCAGGACTTGGTACACAATTTAGAGAGAAAAGAGGTTTAGGAGAGGTGTGAGGAAAGAAATCTATATTAAGCAAGAAAAGTCATTTCCAAGTATAGGAAGTAGCTTAAGGCAGTAGTTCTCAAACTTTCTGAAACCCAAGATAATCTATGTTGATGTTTGCAACCCCCACCACTGAATGATTAATTGTGTGATATTCTGAATGGGTCATCCCAGTGTCACCTCGCAAATACACGTCTGGATAACTGAGGCAGATATAATGTTTATTTGGTTGTTCACCGCTGTGACAAGGGATCTGCCCCAAATCAGCTTCTTTTACAGAGAAAAAAGTCAAGTTCAGGTTTTTATTTGGAATGATTTATTTGGAATGATTCCACTCTGCAAGTTAGACAGGTAACCTCCCTCGCTGTTTTTAAATGTAATTTAAAAACCCCTTTTTACTCTTTGGCTTTTAGGCAGGAATGAGTTGCCATCTGTGTCTGTGCTTTAGTGATGTTTTATGTATTTTTATGTTTTTTGTGATGTTTTATATATTTTTATGTAATGTATTGTGATGTTTTTAATGTATTTGCTGAAATTGTATAGCACTTTGGTTGCCTGTTTGTTGTTTTTTAAAGTGCTTTAGATAAACATGGTATTGTATGGACATGTGTACTAATTTGTTTTTGCATTGATGTGTTAAAAATTGAAGTGGTCATTTCACAGACTTATCTTTACATTACCTGTTAAATTTTGTCAATCCTGAAAATCCAAAATTTATTTGTTAAATGTAACCTCATGTTTTTGAAAATTATCTGGTAAAAAACCCTGAAGTTATCTTGTGACCCCCAGCTTGAGAACCACTGGTTATAAAGAAGCTTTTTTCAGTCCTAATTCTTCCCTCCTTCTGTTACTCCTGCCCTGCGTGTTTTAATTCCTTCCAATTCTAGAACACTTGATTCACATTAATTAAACCGCTTGTCAAGCTAATTGCTAGCCTGCTAATGAGCTCTTGTCTAAAACAATCAGGGGAGGGGTCCCTAAGAACGAGGACTGAGTCAGACTGGTTAAATTATCTTCCCAGCACCTACAATGTAACTGTGAATCTCATCAACAGGTTTCAAAATTACTCACATTTTGGATCACCAGGTGAGGAGGTGACACCAAAGCCATGTTTACAGCAATGGGTTGGACTTGGATGGGACAGTTTTGTGCAGTTTGGTCTGGTAAACCCTGATCTCTGTTGTATTTCCATAACCAACTATTCTCATACCCAGTAAAAGCTGTATAAGCTGGATAGTAGTACATATATTTTTTCTCATGTAAAAGATGTCAAAACTTTGTGAGATGCAAGATTTGATCAAGATAAGAAATAAATAACTGCTTGCAGGCATGACCGCTTTCACCTTCCATAGTTATTAGTTTTTCTGAAACAAAATTTAATTATGAAAAATCTGACTCATCAGTTTTCAATATTTAGCAAGGAAGCAGTTAAAAACGTTTTGATCCATGATTAAATGTCATACTTTTCTTTGTTTCCAACTATTTATTTGACGGCTTTATTCCAAAAAAGCTTGGTCAAATGGGCTAGCCAGTAGAATAGGGTTTTCACTGATAGCAGAAATGTACAAATTGTTATACTGCACCCTTTAATCAATTTAAATTGGTTTTATTAGAAAGTGATGCATGATTGTTATTTATGTGCCATTATTTTTTTCAAAACATTCTTTTTGATCATTTTAAAGCCAAACACAGAGACAAAACATAAAGACAGTTATGACTATGACCATTATTTGTAACTTACTCACCTGTAGGAGCCACTTGATGAGTTTTGATGGTTGTCATGTTGATAATTTCTGTTTCAGTTGTATTATCAAATGTTTCTGTTCTGTTGTAGTCAGTAATTGTTTCTTCTTTCGCTTTACAGAAAAATATAAAATGAGACAGATGTCACTGTTGGTATGGTGGAAAATTAGGACAAACAAGAACTAGACTAAGATCATATGTAAGCTCTTATTAACAATAAATATATTGATTGATGCAGCTGTCTTACCAGGGGGAACAGAGGGATGAATTGTAGATGATGTCTTATTTTCAACCTTAGTTACTTTCAGATTTTCATTGGTTTCTTTTTCAGCATGGACAGTTTCAGCTGAAAAAGACACAAAATGAATGTGAACTCTATTTATATAAGTTTGGACTTGAACAGCATGGCACAACTAACTAACTTAATGGATTAAACATGATACACTTTACAAGTACAATATCTTTTGCTTTACCAATTATCTAAAGGTTTGACTCCCAACTATTTATTTATGTGAAACATAATTTATATTTTTTGCCCCAAAAATAAAAAAAGACCCCTCAGCCCTCTCGAACCTCTAAAACAGTAGGCATCATAGCGCGAGTGCTGGTCTGGGAATCCTGTCTGGTTGGGGAAGGCGTAGATGATGTGGACTCCGACTTGGCCGCCTCCACAGTGAGCCCTGGGGGTGGTGATGGGATAACGAACACTGCGGTCCATCATCCAGCCCGGGCGACACTTGTCAAAACCTTGATTCCAGGCAGCATACAGCTGCCCAGGGTTGGCCAGGGTGGTGTTGAGTTTCTGACAGTGCTGAACGGCCTCGTCATAGGAGAAACTGTCATAGTCACTGGTAAAGAAGACCTCACCTGTAAGTAGAATTATGCACATGAAGATTAAAAAAGTTTAGAAGTTGCTGGTAGGTGTAGATATTAAGATTCCTTTCAGATTAGCAGTCTGATCTTTAAGGATGTCGAAGATTCACCTTTCAAACGCTCCACATAACAAAACACGTCATAGCGCTCAGTTGCTGGTCTCAGCCCATAAGATCTGACTCCTGGGAGATACGGCAAGTTACCAGCACAGTTTTGTCTTGGTGACACAATTGGATACCTAAACAAGTAGAGAGTGTAAGTAACATTTTCTTTATTATGGCTTTTTTTTAGTGACTTTAAATCCTTGAGTTCTTTTTTTTCTCTAAAAACAAGAATTCCCTCTAATAATGAACCAATGTTAGATTAGTTTGACCTCATAGATACAACTGCAAAAGGGATTGTACATGATTTAAAAAATGGAGTCAATTTAAATAATAAAAAAGCTTTAATGGACTTTATTATACATTGTACACCTTACCGGACAGTTTGGTCTCGCAGCCAGCCAGCGTCACATTGGTGCAGCCCTTTCTCAAAGGCTGCCTGCAGCTGCTGAGGGCTGGCAATAATTGCACCGATACTCTGACAAGCCAATGCAGCTTCCAAAAAGGTGAGAGTATACCGACCAGTGATGGGACGGTAGTGGAACACCACTCCTGGAAGGAGTTTAAGAAGGGAGGAAGTGTAATTTCAAACAGTAAAGAGTTCCTTGACATTTTCAATACTTTTCTGGGCTCTTTTTGATTGTACAAGAAAAAAAATATATTATGAATCAAGTACATTACAAACTTACCTGTGGGAGCCATGGCTACATTTTCATCTGTCAGGCCCAGTCCATGATCTCCTGTTAAAGGGGTTTCTATGATATAGGAGTCTGTGACGATGGGTGGAACAGGCAGTGGGGGTAGAGTTACTATCTCTCCGGTTGCCTCCTGAGACGGAGTGGTTAGACCAGAGTAGAACGTAGAGACTGATGTGATTCCAACGATGTCTGGGAACGGTGTGGTTCTACCAGGCACAGCACCTTCATCTTCATCTGGTAACCAAACAGGATTGTGAGAGTTTGCTTTGTGCTTTAGTAAACAGCAAGATAATGAGATCTGTACCACGCTGTAGTAAAAAACCCCAGAGGTTTAAAAAATCTTTCAAATAAATTGATATTTTGTACAAGAAAAGACAGCCTCAGCAACTTAAACTTCTATATAACTAAATCTAACCTTGAAAGCAGATTGCATCGTAACGAGAGTCTGGGTAGGGGTATCCTGTCTGGTTTGGGTGCAGGTAGATGGTTCTCACTCCCAGGAGTCCTCCTCCACACTGAGGCCTGGCAATATTGATTGGGTAGCGTACGCTTCTGTCAGCCAGCCAACCAGCGTTACACACATCCATACCATCCTTCCAAGCCAGGTAAAGCTCTCCGGTGGTGGCCAGCCTGGCACCAAGTTTGGTACACTGATCTTGTGCTTCATAGAAGGTAAATTTCTCTACAGACATGGAATAAAAGACTCTGCCTGGGAGGGGGGGAGGATTGTGGGAGAGAAAGAAAACACGCACTGAGGTGTATGCAACTGTGAAGGTTTCAGGGTTGATGTCTTTATCCGATGAGCATACCTGTCAACTTCTCAGCAAAGCAGTAGACGTCATAGGTCTCATTAACGTCTCTAATACCATAGGTTCTCACTCCTGGGAAGGTTTCCTTGTCTCCATAGCAACGCTCCCGTGGCTCATGGATAGGGTATCTGGAATAAACAATAGGTTTTGGAGTTTTTTTTCTGGGACTATATTGGATTCAGCTTCCTGTGGTTACCTGGCAACCTCAGACAAATAATAATGTCCCAGTTATTGTTTGGATTTCGTTTAGTTGTCTGAAACTTAAGTGAACAGTTTAGAAACTTGACAGTCATATTGGTAAATTGTACTGTACCTGACTGTCTGGTCAGAAAGCCAACCAGCATCACACTGGTGGTATCCGTCATCATAAGCAGCCTGGAGTTGGGCTGGAGTGGCAATGGTGGCACTGTTCTGGATACAGGCAGCCTTGGCTTTCTCAAATGTCAGGGTGTAGCGAGTGGAAATGGCACGGTAGTGGAACACAATGCCTATGAGACACACATAGTTAGTAGGATCCCCTCACCTAAATTCCCCATGTGGAAATTACCCCATTAGGCACAACTAATGTTTCTAGGAGAGGGTTTCAATCCTGTTAACTTTTCTTAATCTAAGGAAGCCTAACTGTGAGTTTAACAGTCTATTTAAGTAAACATTCTTGACACTTTGGAGTGTAGTCATAAAAAATATATTTCTGTTGGTAGCATACCTTGAACCTGGATCTCCACAGAGTCGTAGTTGTCTTCTATGCCATGCATCACCTCACAGCGGTAGGTACCAGAATCTTTGGACCTCAACTCTGTTAGTTCCATAGTGGCATCTGTAGGAACCTGTGGGTAGCTGACCAGTGTCACTCTGTCCAGATACTCTGTCTCCACATGAACTCTCCCTTCTGATGCCATTAAGATTGTGGTAACTTTCCCCTTGGTGATGAAGGACCATTTGATGCGGTGAGAGAGAGGAGTGATTGTGGGGGCTCCGGGGTCGTTGACAGTGTTGTCCTGGAAGTAACATGGCACCACTACCTTGCTGCCCAGCAGAGGTCGGGGTGGCGTCTCCCAAGGGATGCTAACACGCAATGTCCCATCCATGTCTGGGGTGAAGAAAGATCAATATTTTTCATGTGGTCAGAACAAATCTGGATCCTCTGAATCCTCTACTTCAGGGTTTTATGTACTATTAAGCTGGTTCACTTCTTTTGGGGGGGCAGTCACTATTTTATGCTGAATGAACAGATGACAAATTACTATTATTATTATCATTATACCACCACATTAATGATCATTTCTATAGGGAGGGTTATTAGTGGTGATAAAAGAGCATTCAGAGCAGGAGTGACCAGTCCTTTGATGATTGAGTTTTCAGCTGTTCTGTTGTCAAAAACAAGCCATAGAGCTCTGGATCACTCCCAGACCCAGCCAGACTAGAGACAACCCAATGCCCATACTCCTACAATGAACTGGCCCAGACCCTGAGGTGGGAGCTAAGACTTGCACTTGCACAAGATATCATGCACTTCTGCTTTTGTCTCATATTCTTTCATTGATCATTTTATTAATTAGCAAAATATATTTTTGTTTGTATAATATGTCAGTAATAGTATCGATGTATTGACTAGCTCACTAAATGTATGGATTCTTCCAGAAATCAGTTAAATGGACACACTCCAGGTGAGCAAGTAAAGCAACCATCCATCTTATCATTTCCCACAACAAGAAAGTTCGCATAAATCCACATTACTTACATATTATTGACGTGTATTATTAGGGACACAATTTTTCCACATACCATTGTGCTCTTCAAATGATATTGTTGCAGAGATGATGGGTAGGAATATACACAGCAGAAGCGTGGATGCCATGGTTACCTGAAAATACAGAAGACTGGAATTTATTGGACACTCATAATGTTACTTCAACTATTTTGACTTTTACAGTAATCATTGTCTCATTTAAACTCACATCAAATTAGGACAATTGAAGAATAAACTGTACTAACTTTTGACATATTTTGTGTAAAAGGATTGTGTGTTGCTGTTTTTCACCCACTGCTGTTTGCTATTATTCACAGTCCCTGTTATCCAGAATAAACTGAACATTTTATTTTTACATCAGTCTCATAGGCTGGGTAGCATGTCAAAGGTATTCAGAAAAATTTGGAAATGCTTGTGAAGGCATAAAAGCAGCTTTGTGTGAATGGAGACAGGAAATATATGTTCAGTGTTAAAATAGATTCAGGCAGAGAGCCGCAGTATGATTCATTCAACTGCTATATGTTTTCCATTTGTAAAGAAATAATGAAGAAATGTAGAAACTGTGCGTGTACCTGAAATAAAACAGGATAAGGTACTATATGACTGTTTATGGAAACAGTTAGCTGTATATTTTATGAATTACAATGAATTCTCTTATTATTACTGGATTAAATTAGTATGCTAACCTAGCATCACGATTAACATTGTGACAGTACACAATTTAACATCCTTAAACGAAAGAATGTAGTTCACTTAACCATCAAAGAGAGTTTCGCTGTTTTTGTCAGTAGATTTTCATTAAAGGTAAAAGCACCAGAAAGATTAAAACAGAATGTTATTATATTATTTTTTTTTTTTTTTTTTTGCTATTACAAAAATTTGACACCATTTCCAGAGCTTGGTACACATTATCACAGTCAGTATCACAATAAACTGGCTTTCTGTCAGAGTGCAGTTACCACACTGCTTTTTTTCTCTCAACTTTCCACTGCTCTGACATGCAGCTCACTCAAGCGTGCATAGCTGTTGCAGGTCTGAACTGAACCATCATTGTGCTATGCTTACAAGACAGGTCGCAGAGCGTTCCCAGTTAATTCCAAACAGTCACAGAAAGAGACTTTACCAACCACGAATTATTTACTGTAACTCCCAAGAGATTGGAAAACTAGATAGATAGATAGATAGATAGATAGATAGATAGATAGATAGATAGATAGATAGATAGATAGATAGATAG
>JBAMHX010000011.1:11454463-11472726 GCA_037177515.1 Pseudomugil tenellus
ATACAAAGAAACTGACATAACCTTAACATTACGAAGCAAAGAAAATTAACATAACAAAACCAACATAACTTAGTTAAGTAGGATTTAAGAGTTAAACTACACTGTAAATTATCACTAGTGGTACTCGGATAGTAATACTATTAGAATAAAGACTCTTTTCCCATCATGCCTTTGCAGAATAGAAGAGTTTCTCACCAAAGTAGGTGTGGAGAAGATCTTTCTTTGCAGTCACTGCTCAAAGTTTGAGATAAAACAAAGTTATCTGATTGTTGTTTTATCAACTGTGTAATGTCCTTAACATGTGTAATTCTACAATACTGAAGGACAACATGACGCTGCACAAAAATCCTGCCCAAACCGGCTTTGTTTTCACACAGTTTTACTAGAAAGTCTGGAGATTCCTTGAACCCGATGCACATTTATTGATAACAGTAGCCTGTGAAAACCAAGTCATTATGAAATGGACAACCGCTACATGTCTGCAACACTCAGTCCGTCCCTGTCAAAAGCTACTTTTTAAAATTCTAGTCGAGTTGGTCTTTCATAGTAAGTTCTCTGATTATTTTTTAAGCATTATTCTCTTTTTTTTTTTATCCGTCAAAATGATTTGCTGTTATTTGTTGTGCTTTTATCGTTCTGTTTTTATATTATTCTTCTAACTAGTGCAGCACTTTGTGTTCCTTGGTTGTTGAAGCGTGCTGTAGAAATAAATTCATATGAACATAATCTTCTCTACAAGACGTCCAGCGAAAGGCTGTACGTTAAGAACAGTTAATAAAAATTTCAGAGCTGCGTTGAAGAGGACTTCAGTCTGTGTTTTCGTGATGTTTGCTGCATGTGTTACTTGTAGAAATATATCTGTTCAGACATTGTAATTTTGGATTATGATTTCTATTTATTTTTACTGTCTTTATTTTAAATATTGAAGTGGCTTTTAAAGGCAATTCAGTTTATGTATCTAGTTGATTTCAATTCTCATCACTCAACCAGGATCAACCAAGTCACTAAATATTTGCATTTTCTGCATTAACTGTGCATTTTTTCTGGAAAAACATTTCAGACAAAAAACATGAGCTTTGTATGCATAAAACATTGCAGGTGTATTGTTGTAATACTTCATATAGTTAATCTAGTCGTCCTCAGTTTTATTCACTTTGACTTTTCTTCCATTTAAAGAAAAGTTTGCAATAGTCACTCAGGTAACAGGAGACTGAAAAGCAATAATAAATAAAAATCTGATGAGTTATATTTTAGTTATATTAAACATTGTTAGTTAAAAATAATAAAAACAAAAAAAATGTCCTAAACAAATGAAAGCAGTTTGCTGATGAGCAGTGGTGAAAATAACCTGTCAACAGGTGTATAAATCTGACTGACAGGTACAGAAAACTCAGGATTGCAGTTTACCGAAATATTAGATTGTGAGTCATGTAACATATATTATTTGATAATTTTTTTTTATTATTTTTTCAAAATATTTCTATTGAACCAAAGTTAGAAAACGATGTCATGATTTTTTACTTTTGTTAAAGAAGTAAAGTTAAATAACTTTTGGATAATTTCTACTTATTTTTAGTGACTGTTATTTTCTTTTCTTTCTTTGGGACAAATCGGAGGAGGACCGTGTAGTAAATGTTCTGATAAAGATGACCCAAAGGTTTGTACGTGTAGCACCGCATCCCAGTCTGTGTTTAGATGTATTAACATTTGTTTTATTGTTTTACTTATTTGGTGGTGAGCTGTAATGCGTCCTGTCTAAACCTACCAGGTCACCATCAGTGACCGTGTTTAAACTATAAAAATTTCCAGTACTGCATATATTTCATGTCCTTTACGCTGATGTGTTTTACACTATCCGAACCTTTTAACAGCAATAATAATATGTGCAAATGGAAGCTGACTTTCTTCTCCTCCCCTCATTTAAAAGATTCTCTCGCTTTGTATTCACACCCCCCCTTGATTTGTAGTTATTTTAATAAGGCCGATAACCTGATATGATCTGCGGTGCAGCTGCTGCGAAGGCATGGCCTGCGGGTGCTTTTGTGTTTTCATTCTCATAAAAATGTTTAGCTTTCCAGAACTGGTAGCACATAAAGGCTCATGTCCTTGTTGTTACAACATTTCAGTAAACTGGGGCTCAGCGCTCACATCAGCAGTAGGTATTTATGTACGACTTTATCTCTGTTTGTGTTTTCGTCCCAGCAAGAAGGACCCCCGCTTGGTTTAGTGCACCCTGTCATCACTTCAGGGGTTACTAGCGAAGAGTTATCTTTGGGTGGCGTAGCTGGCACCCAACGCTCTGGACTTGGCTCCAGTCCCCCCCTACCCCCTGGTTCCTGTCTTGCGAGAGAGGACACTGTTATTTCTGGGTACCAAGGTTAGGCGGGGTGGCATGTGAGACTTAGCTGAGGTATGTCCGGACAGCAAATCCAGGACACAAGGCGGTTGTGCCAACTCTTTAGCAGCCAAGTATGCGTAATGAAGCCAGTGATATAATCTGTACTGTATGTGAGTGGAAGTGACTTTAAATAAGTCCCTTTGCCTCCCCCCACTATCTGTTTTAGAGGCTTTCTTCTTCCGTCAGCTCAGCTGTTTTGCTACAGTGATGGACACAAGTTAAATATGTGTGTGTAAAAATCTGTGTGTGTGCTAACTGTATTGGTTTGTAAACATCCAGTTGCATTGAGCGCATGACTTTTCTTGTTTGGCTGCTTTTCTTTTTGGCTCTTGTTCAGAGAAGGAAGTGACACTTTAGTCACGATCTTATATCAAATAGGTAGCAACACGTAACAGCTACAGTGTTGCTGCAATTATCTACTGAATTATATCGTTTTTTACGCACAGTTGGGGCTTCTGGCTGTTGTTTGTACCTACACACCTAAACTTTAGTGGTTAGGAGTTCCCAGCCTTCTTGGAGTCCTTGAACAGTGTTGGACAGTTCTTCTTCCGGGGACTCCCTTGTTCTGCTGGTGCATGTGGGCAATGAGATCTGGAGGGGTGTAGTGGGAAGGAACAATCCTGTTCTAGGCTTTTTCCATTACTACCTACTCTCCCCGATTCGCCTTGGCTCTACCAGGCTTCAGGTATTTCCACTATAAATAATGCGTATCGAGTAGATACCTTTGCGGTACCTGCTTCCTTTAGGTTCTACGTGGGGAGAGTCAGGCCCAGAGTTTTTGTATTAATAACGATCTGGGCGACAGCTTCAGAACCAACACCACCATAGTTTCTGCAGTTCTGTTTGTTGGCAGCTTCATAATATCTCTGATCGCGTCGCGCGTTGGAAATCAACACCAGTACTCTCTGCAGATCACGGTGACGGCTTCATAATATCTCTGATTGTGGTGACACATTCGGAATCTCCCACATTGGAGGGTCCAAAATTATAATGGAAAACCAGTAGAGTTGTGTCGAGCAGAGAAGGTACTAATAAAAGAGCAACATTAGAAGCCCGAATTGTGTCTTTATTTTCCATTTTTGTTGGAAGGGCAAGGTTTCCCTTTTTGGTTTTTTGGAGGTGGTTTTTGGACCCCCCCCCCCCCCCCCCCTTCACTTTTCTCTCACTCTTGGTGTGGGACGATGCATAACGGCAGCCTTATGAAAGTCTGGCTGCAGAGCTATATGGACCACATCAGTCCAGCTCGGAGGGTTTTAAACTGGTTTCCTGTGCGTCATAAGATAAACTTTAAAGTTCTGTCGCTGGTCTATAAAGCTCTGGATGGTTTAGGACCAAAATACCTTAGTGACCTCCTGACCCAGTACAAACCTACCAGGGCCTCAGGTCATCCGGATCCACTCTTTTATCAGTTAATAACAATGTCAATATTACGTACCTGAAGGTAAGCAGGGCTGCTGATGTGAAATAACAATCAGCAGCGTGGACTCTGTAGAAATGAAAGTGCCTGCTTCGCTTTCACATGAAGTAAATTCTGCTGTTATGTTTCATAGAGTTAACAACAGGAAGTTAAATTCATAGATGGATAATGACGTGAATCATGTTTATGTGTCTGTTGCATTTGTTGTGCGTACAAATTGTAGTAACATTAAAAAGACTGCTGAATATTTACGGTAAAGAGTCACTTCAAATTGTGCAATAAAAGGGGTTTTATAAAAAGCAATGGGAAACAGAAAATATTTTTTTTATTGTAACTTTCTGTTTGTTTTCTATCGGAAATGAACTATTTTCTAATATCAGCCTTTTGTTGATTTTGTTGATGAAAAGATTGTATTGCAAATATTTCAAGACAAAACGCTTTTGCATTGTGTTAGTAGGTAATTGGTAAATTAAACACAAGTAATTGAAATATTTCAGTTCCTAATGAAAATTTTGAACCACAATCATCCAATGTTTTTGTATCCAGTTGCTGAAAGAGTCATGTTTCCATCGAGCTGCTGACCTTACACCCCTGGCATTTATAGTAGCTGATGTGGCAGCAGTGCTTTTAACGATTGTGTTTGTTCAGTGCTAAGGAAATGTTTTCAAGGAAATCTCTTCAACCATGTGCTCAACTGCACCCCCCACCCCTTCTCTTCCTTCTTCCCAGGGAAACCAGTGGTATGCAAATGTTGATCTGCAAGGGGGCGAGTTTCTGAGCTGACACGACTTTTACAACCAGGCTCCTGATTACAACCCTTCGTACTTTCTACCTCCAGAGATGTCCGCTGCTCTTTCTCTACATCAGCTCGCACGTTGTTGAAGCTGTCACCACCTGCTGATCGGAAGGGCCAGGCGCTTTATCTCCAGATCTTTGGTGTTATCTCGCCATTGTTTAACCTTTCTCCCTGCTTAGTCACAGTCATCGTTATCCCAACCCTCTTCTGGGAGGGGCCTCCCCTAACAGCCATGCTACGCCATGGTGTGTGATGTACGAGCCCTGCAAGGCACCACGACCAGTGGGTAAACAGGGGCAGAGTCCCAAAAAGGTTCCTCGCTTTGTGATTGGGTGTGACAATGAGCAGAGCATGGGTCAGATGGAGGCAGGTATGAAGAAGGAGATGTTTCGTGAGGAGGACATGGATGATGAAGAGTCGGTAAGTAATAGTTGTAAATGAAGAAATTTGCAGAGCAGAATAAAAGTTTTTTTGAACCATTCTTCAAGGACTGTGCAGTTGGGGTATTACTTACTTTAAGATGAAATATTTTATTTAAAAAAGTATATTTGTCTATAATATAATAAATGTTGGAATAGCAGCAGCGATATATCGGTGCTATTATCGGTATCTGCAGATATTTGTCTATTTTTCAAATATCTGTATACTTGGCGATATTATCAACCGATATTTATTTAGTATGTCAGTACATGTAATTTCATATTTAAACAAAGGTACCTTTGTAGATAAGCCGTAAAGCTGTTACTGAATTTTTAAGGGTTGCACTTTATTTGAATGACCACATTTTTGTGCTACGACATGAAAGAAATAAACATTTGAAGAACCAAAACTGTTTGGTGTTACAGATACGCCTTAAATATCAGTTTTCTATCACTAGAGATTATAGTAAACATAAAAATATCTGTTACTTATCGGTTATCGGTCATGACAAGCAGAAAGATATCGGTTATCGGTTGAAATCTTTCATAATCGTGCATCACTAGCAATATGTCTTTCCTTTGCTGTAGTTTTAACATGTGTGTGTGATGCCTTTTCAAAAGACTGATGAGAACAGTAACATTTTCAGACTGTAAATGAATTTACCCCGATCCTAATGATCCGATAATAAACTGGGAATGCTTGAGGGGCTCTGAACCCAAAGAGCTCATTACCCATAAAGAGACATTGCTGAGCACATAAATCCCACCGTTTAAGATGAGAAGTCATTCATATTTTGGCCTGAGGAAAGATGATACTTGCATAAAAGCCATCTACCCTCAGTAGAGTCATTATTTTAGGATGTCTTAGTTTTAAAGCAACTATGTTATAATAAATGTTTTTATACCAAAACAATGCTTGTTATCTCATAGAAGCCATTAAGCATCCTTCACATCTTCTGGGTTTGGCTGGTTATTAAATCTTGCCATGTCTCTGTCTTCTGAACCCTCATCCCTTTCCTCTCCACCAGCCATCTGAGCGACAGATTGTTGTGGGCATATGCTCAATGACAAAGAAGTCAAAGTCGAAGCCCATGACTCAGATCTTGGAGCGACTTTGTAAGTTTGACTACATTGATGTAGTTATCTTTCCCGAGGAGGTGATCCTGGAGGAACCTGTGGAGAAATGGCCCCTCTGCAACTGCCTCATCTCCTTCCATTCCAAAGGTAACATTTACAAACACATCCTTTTACATTTTTATCCTTTTAATTCTCGAAATCAGACATATCCAGCTCTGGTCCTCAAGGGCCACGATTCTGCAGGTTTTCCATGTATCCCTGCTCCAACACACTTGACTCATATCAGTCGGTCATTGTGCAGAACTTCATTGGCTGTTGTGTCTAATAAATGGAAGCCAGGTGTGTTGGATAGGGTTATACCCCGAAAACCTGCAGCGACCCTCGAGGATCAACTTTGGACCCTTCTGCTCTAAATAATTTATTCTTTATTAACTTTAACCCACAGTCCTTTCACCACATTGATTCCTATGCAGGTACATGTATACCTGACTCTGTCTTTGAACTTGTCATTAAATCACTTATTTTAATATCCATGATAGACACGTTCATATTTTATGTTGAAATGAAAAAGCATTTTCCTTTTGAAAGTGCTCATAAATCTGCTCTGTAAAATAAATGCTATGTACTGACTTAACAAAGTGAGCCCTTAAAAAACTGGACTATATTGTAAAAAGCTTGCCAGATTGTGTCAGACTGACAGAAACCAGTACAAGTTAATGGCACTGTCATAATAGTCACTAGAGACAAGTGTGGGATCCATTTAAGGCTTGTGGTAAATTCAACTCCCCAAGCTATTTATGGTTTACAAACGCATTTCTAAACAACACACATTTCCATGAACAGCACACACCCTCTGTCATAAATAACATGAGCATATTTGCTCCACTTTAACTGACTGGTTACCAGTCACTGCTGCAGCAGAGAGCTCGGTGCTGTCGGTGGAGGCAGCAGTTATATACTCTAAATTAACGTTGTTCATCTTGCTGAATCAGATGAACGCTTGGTAATGTTTTACACACAAGTTTGCTACTCTTATTGTCATGACCATAAAAGTGATGCATCTTCAAATTTCAAAAAAGGCTTTTTTGGTATAGAGAATTAACTTAAGGTTAAATAAGCAAGTGAGAAATAAAATAAAGACTTTTAAAAAATGACCCTGAGCATCTTATTCCGTTCTTATGAGCGTAGTGTATTGTTACATACCTACACGGGTATTTTAGCTCATCTTTTGGGTTCAAAAGATGAGCTATTGAGTGGTCAAAATAACAAAAAAGCTTCATATAAGTACAAGTCCATTTACCATTTCAGTTTAATGTAGGTTCTGGGATTGCAGATAATAAATGCCAGTTTGATTGGATGTGTGTGTCGGGTGGCTTTGGGGTACACTCTTAAAGTGCATTCACTATGTGTTGGGTACGTGTTTAGGTCACATACAAAGAGACATTGAGGACATTTTGAAGCCCGCATATTGGCTTTCTTTATACAGTAACAGTAATGGTGCAAAAGACATCTTTTGACTTCTTTGGCAGTAAACCTTTAGATTCAAAAAGACATCTTTGGCAGTTTAGAGTAGGATTAGTTCAGGTATTAATTCTCCTCGAAGCAAAGGAGTGCAGTGTTGCGCAAAACAAATTCGACTTTCAGGAATGTATTAAATAAATTTAACTAAACGAGAGGTTTATGAATCACCAAACTGACCCGAAATAAAAAAAAGTCCTAAATATCTATGACATTGTTGATGTAGCTTCTCTTGCTGGTGCTTGTTTTAGTTACATTTAGACCTCCTGTCACGCTGGAGGAGATCCCTCACTGAAAATCAACTCCAGACATGCTCCACTAAAGGAGATGCAGTGAAGGAAAACATTAGAGATGGTGAAAAGGAGAGTTTCACATATCAAAGAGCAGTATTATCTGAATCTTTCTTGACTTTTGAATGTGAATACCATACAAATACAGCCAAGTACTTTAAGTCTATACTGATTACTTCAACTGCAACTTAATTATGATATAATTAATTATGATATAAGTATTATATAATTAAAATAATAAAGTCTGCATCAATTTGCACATATTTCCCACCAAACTTTGTTTATATACAAATAAATACATAAAATAATGTATCTTTCCCCATGAAAGCTGTAATTACATATTTGGACTGTTGCTCACAGATATGTGGGAACATGTTCAGTGTTATTATTTAGTGAAAAGAAGGAAAGCTGATATTTACGTAAAACACGTACAGCAAAAACAATATTTGTCTTCACCAACAGCACAATGCAGCATTTACAGAGCATCTATGGTAAAGGTGTAAGTCACAAGTGTGATAACTGTATTTTATTATGTAATTGGTGAGCCAGCAATTTATTACATAATGATATCAATGTTTGTTTGAGGTTTGTAGTTTGGATTAATATTATTGGATTTAATTGAAATCGTGCATTATTGTATTATTATACCCCCAACATTTACTTTTATAACAGCTAATTCATAGATATTTAAAAAAATAGGCTTTATTAGCTGTTTGTTACTGAATAGGTTATTGGTTTGTCTCAGTTGCTATTGTTTTGTGCTTCAATGACTTAAAATATATCCTTCTTATTTCAGGTTTTCCTCTTGACAAAGCTGTGGAATACGCCAAGCTTAGGAATCCACTGCTCATCAATGATCTCAACATGCAGTATTTCATTCAGGACAGGTACAGCCAACAAACACAGATAATAAAATGAGAAACTTTACTAACATTTACAAAATCAGTAAGTGTTAACACCATCAACACACTGGTGGATACACATACTGCATGTTAATGACTTTGCAAGTAAGTAAAGTTCTCTATAAACAGATTTCAAGTCATAGTAATAACACAATAATTAAACAACTGACACAATGAATCTGCATGACTACAAAGTTCTTACAACATTCGTAACCCTTTTCCATTTCTTTGCATACCTTCACTCTATTTTTGTTTGAGTTCAACTGAGTTAGGAGCTCGTTCTCGCAGCGATTAGCAGCGGAGATAGGAATCAGTGTCAGAAATTTGTTTAACTGACTAATAGGTCCTCATGCAAAGTGCAAACCACCAGTGACTTTGCTTTATTCCTGCTATGAAAACACATCTGTCAAATTGGTCCACCAACTTGTTTGCATGTGCAATTTCTTTCCTTCCCCACTCTGAAGAATGAGTGGTAATGTAGAGAAAATGAATGATTCGCTGTTTTTGTATGCTTCATTTCCCAATAACGAAGGATGCACGATGTATCAGCATTCACACTGGTATCAGCATGTTAGTACTTATATCCTTGAATGGAGTGCCAGGGATGTTGTGGTTTTGCCTTGACCACCGCTGCAGATCCTTTGTTTTAACACAATAACATGAACAATATTCAATTTAGACTTTTAATGTTTTGTATATGCATAGATATCATGGAGAAGATGAACTGATTCCTTTTTGAACCATTTATCATTTTCAGGTTGGCCTATAGGGGTGCTAAACTGAAACTGAAAAAACTGTTTGGGCTATATCTCTGTAACTATTCATCCAATTTACCTCAAATCAAGTGTAAATGAAAGGTTATGAGCCGACGCTGGGTCACATAATGACGTTATACCTGAATCTTTCTATATTAGTATCCACCACTTTCTTGGAGGCTCACCTTTCACATGATCTGTTGCTTAAATTAGGCTAAAGTCACTTTCTCCATTCCGTATACATTAGCAATAATGATTAGCTAGTGCACAGTTTTAAAACCTAATACTACTTCAGAAAAATCTTAAAAATAACATTTCCATTACTCAAACAATGGCCCAAATCTCAAGGATGGATACATGGGTCGCATTATTTATCAAAAGAAGAGAACAGAGAGTGTCCCATCCGTCTACTAGAATGGGTAGATGACATGAAGCAGTGGCCCGACGTTGGCTACGTTGTCATCGTAATTTACTTTGTTTTTATTGAGGATGTCGCTGGTGATGAACTCTGTAACAGAGGCACAGAGACTTATAACTATAAGGTAAAAATAGGGAAATTGTGGTGTAGAAAGGAGGGAAGATTTACCGTCTTGAAAGCTTAAATGGAGCGAAGTCAGTGAACTCACAAATGTAAACATCTGGCGTGGGTAATGAAAACCTCTGTCAGTTTTATGATCAACGAAATAATAACAGCAGTCGAAGATCCTCTTGGTGAGTGTTTTAACTTCAGCACTGAGAGTCATTGTTGTGAAATTGCCTCATCTCTCTGCATCATCTTGCGAAGGATTTTATGGTCGTAACATGCTTCATTCATAAAATCTGTAAGTTTCCACGAGTTGTGTATGTATCCAACAACAGCACAGGTCGTCCCCGAAGACCTTTGTGTGAATATATAAGATCAAATCTCACTTCTAAAATATGCTGTTATGCTTGCTAGTTAGCGAAGACCGGAAGTGAACAACCGAGCTTCCGGGGGAACCAGGTGTCATGGCAACGCCTGGTGTCATAACAGGAAAGTGGTGGATATGTATTCGAGGATTGGAGAAAATGAAGATTGGGGGTGTTCGGGGATAAACCTCTAGTTGTTATGTCCGACGGCAGAATTTCTATTTCAACAAATAACAATATTATTAGATATCGGTATCCGAAATTTTAATGTTGATTAATCTCTACTATTAACTTTTCAGTTATGGTGACAGTAGTTACAAGTATTTAAATATTTATAACAAGTTTGATTTTAGAGCGTATCACTGATGATATTTGCTTCTGTGTCAGGCGAGAAGTGTATAGGATTCTCCAAGAAGAGGGCATTGACCTACCTCGATATGCTGTGCTTAATCGAGACCCTGACAATCCTGAAGGTAAGCTGGGCTTTAAAAAGATAACATAAAACATGTTTTAGGCAAAACATTGACGTACACTTATCTCAGATGATAATTCTTCTCACTGTTGCACCAATAATAACAGCATGCAATGGCTCTGTTTCTTTTACATGTTAGTTTTGGTTTAAATTTATTAAGTTTTACCTTGTGTAGAGTGTAATTTGGTGGAGGGGGAGGACCACGTTGAGGTGAATGGGGAAGTATTCCCAAAACCTTTTGTGGAGAAACCGGTTTGTGCAGAGGACCACAATGTCTACATCTATTATCCAACATCTGCTGGAGGTGGCAGCCAGAGGCTCTTCAGAAAGGTAACGGATGCATTGACTAGTTACAATGTACAGTAATAATATGAACAAATACTTTATTTTAAATGAATAGCTTTTCTGATTATGACATTTGCATGAGCTGAATATGAGATGTCTGAGCGTAGACAGGTAAATAAATCACTATAACTGAGCTTAACAGGTTATAAGGGATGGTGTAGCGAGTGCTGGGTGTCATATTTTGAATCAGCATTGATCCAAAGAATTCCTCACAAACTCACTGGGAACTTGGGCAGTTGTGTTACTGGTCTTTGATGCTCTCGTTGTCTCTTTGCTATAGATAGGAAGCCGCAGCAGTGTGTACTCTCCAGAAAGCAGCGTACGGAAAACTGGAGCCTACATCTACGAGGAATTCATGCCAACCGATGGCACTGACGTCAAGGTGCTGTAGAAATAAACATGCTTTTCATTAGTTTTAAATCTCATTGCAGTCATTTTTACAAAGATTTGTGCTTTTGAAACCTGCAGTTTTCCAGTAAGTCAATGTGGATTCAATTCTGTATCAGGTTTACACTGTGGGCCCAGATTATGCCCATGCTGAGGCTAGAAAGTCTCCTGCGCTGGATGGGAAGGTGGAAAGAGACAGCGAGGGGAAGGAGATCCGTTACCCGGTCATGCTGACTGCCATGGAGAAACTGGTGGCCCGGAAGGTCTGCCTGGCTTTCAAGGTAACTGGAGTTGTTAGTTTCCATGTATTGGTGAAGTGAATTATCATCTGATATTCCCAAGACTCTGATTTTAGTTAGAAAATATTCTTTTGAACTTTTTGATAGTAATTTCATGGGTTATTGTAAACATTTCTGTGTGTGTGTGTAATTGTTGGGATCCTTTTGTAAACTTTGGACAAACCTTTGGAAAATGTTCTTGATGAAATCATAAACACAGGTCAACTGTCTTTATTTAGCAGCTGTTTAACATGTGATTCCTTGTGAAGAAATTACACACTGTCACGGATTAAAAAAAGGGAATTCTCCACATATCATTACTCCAGATTGTGTGTCTGTTTTGTCTAAGGTTTCTTGTACAATACCATTGTCGTGTGTACATTTCAAACATTGCAGCTGTTATACCTCCATTGTCATGATGTGGTTAAATTTACTTGAACTTTCTTTCTTGTTTTGTGTTTTTTTTTTTTTTTAGCAAACAGTGTGTGGGTTCGACCTGCTCAGAGCCAACGGCCATTCCTACGTCTGTGATGTGAATGGTTTTAGCTTTGTCAAAAACTCCATGAAGTACTACGATGATTGTGCCAAAATTCTGGGGTAGGTGACGTTGCATTAGATTGCTGTGTAGCTTTCTGAATGCTTACAAATAAGTAGAGATAGGCAAAACACAAAAACTAATAATAAACCCTGCATTGAAGTCATTTTATTACAGACAAAACTTAACTTCAAAGCAAGAATATTTGCATTAGGCTGTGATGTTTTAATTGAACCAAATCTGGATGATATCGAGACTCCCGTTTTCTAGTTTTATCTCAGTTTGTTCCTCTCCTGCCTGGAGATGTAACTGCAACATTACAGCTAAACCCCCAATCATTTTACAAATCTGCCATCTGCAGTGATGGACTCAGAAACTCAACTAAATTACTTCTTGGCACAAAACAGGAAGGAAAACACTGTAAGAAACAAGATAACAGATGTTTTTGGGTTAAAGTTGTAAATATTGACTCACTAACTAAACAATAGTGACTTGCAGAATGAAGAATGAACCAGATTCCTGCTGCACTTTGTAATAGTGCACTGCTCTTTGCCCCACCAGGAACATGGTAATGAGGGAATTAGCCCCCCAGTTGCACATTCCCTGGTCCATCCCCATGGAGGCTGAAGACATCCCCATCGTCCCAACAACCTCAGGAACCATGTATGTCTGAAAGCAGTTGAAATTAAGTTTATATGTTGATATGAAAATTACAGAAAGTTTTCAATCACAAGTAATTCACCTTAACGAAATGTAGGTTGCATAACTTGATGTTCAGCAAACAGTGATTCAGTTTATAATATATGACCTCTTCAAGCTCAAAGTAAATGGTCATCTTATTTATTCAGCATGTGTGGAACAAAAATGAAAAGTCATTGTTTCCTTGTGAATTTAAGGACGTTTGTTCCTGTTCGATTTGGACCTTTTCAAGTTTTATATGTAGAAATATGTAGATCTGCTTAAATAAAGCTCAAAATGAACACAACACTCAATGAGAGTGTAAACACTTCTTAGAGTTATTTAATGGTTTTTCTAAATGTGTTTCCACAACCATTTTATTATATCGATACTAAGGTTTTAATTCTGGGGGACACAGCTAATAACAATCTGAATGTAAGATGTAGATTCTTACAGGCTGGCGAATGTTCACCGATAAAAGTTTTATAATGTTATCTTTTTTATTTTAAGGGGTTTTCTTCTGTTTTTTTTAATTAATTTATTTTTTTTTATAGATGCCTGTTTTTCCTTTCTTTTAAACATCATCCCGCCTCTTTATTCGTTCTTTCAGGATGGAGCTACGGTGTGTTATTGCTATTATCCGGCATGGGGATCGAACTCCAAAGCAAAAAATGAAAATGGAGGTCCGACATCCTTTGTAAGTCTCTCTCTTTCTTACAGTCAATACAACGATTAGTTGGACATGTTAGTGTATCTACTAAAAAATCATATATATTATTTTTTTTTAAGTTTATTCCATGTATATCGGTTCAGATGACATCTCAAAGGCTTTCACTCAGAAAACGCTCTCCTGACAGTTAATTCTGCCGTTCTGCTCTGAACAGATTCTTTGAGTTGTTTGAGAAGTATGGAGGATACAAGACGGGCAAGCTAAAGCTAAAAAAGCCAAAACAGCTGCAGGTGAGTCAAAATGAATCATACATCATGCTTCTTCTTCCCTCCATCTTCCTCTTGTTTCTTTGAGTTTCCCCCTCTCAGATGATTAAATCCCTTTAAAGAAGCAGGATACAAAAATGTTTAATTGTTTTAAAGTTTTATAAATATCCTGGAAGACAACGTGAATATTGTAGTCACTCAAACACTCAGCTTGTCACTACTGTCAACAAACATTTTTGAAGGGGCTGTTTTCATCAACTGTGTTTGTGCTTTTCTGTAGTACTCCATGAGCGAATATAACATTCGTATAGGCCTATGTGAGGGTGTATGTTAGCTCTGGGTCGGTGAAATCAAGTGTTAAACATAAAAGCCGCTGTGTTTCCAGGAGGTGTTAGATATCGCCCGCCTGCTGCTGGTTGAACTGGGTCAGCACAACGATTGTGAAATTGAAGAGAAGAAATCCAAACTGGAGCAACTGAAGACTGTCTTGGAAATGTGAGTGGCACTTCACATGAGACGTGGACTCTCACCAAAACACACACTATCAGCCCCCCCTTCATCGTTCCAGTCATCATAATTCAGTCTGCAGCATCCGTGTTTCATCTTTCCACACTTGACCAGGGTTCAGTCATCTTTTTCATACAACCAGACATGTCCACCATGAAACACCCTCTTTCTCCATCTCGTCTTGACTTTAACTCTTTGTTTTTTCTTTTCTTTCCCCTCTATCCTTTTTTTTCTCCTGCCCACCCATCCATCTTGTTTTTCTCCTAAAGGGAATCCAGCTTGAATGACACTCAGTACGCACCTTCTCCCTTTAAAGGATGAGGTTTTATACCCTCCTTTCTTATAGTAAACCTGGGCTGTGTACAAAGTATTACGAAGCTTGAAAACCTTTCTTTGTGACACACCAGTCAGATTTCTCTTTGTAAAAGTTGGGTTTTTCACTGATTTCAATCTTTAAAGTAGCAGTTTAAGCGCTTAGAATGGGATAAAGTACGACCCCAGTTACAATGAAGTTGTGTAAAATGTAAATAAAAACAGAATAATTTGCTAATTGTTTTTAATCTTTATGCAACTGAGCATACTTCGAAATGTTTAGCTTTACTTATTTATTTAATTTTTTATTTTTTTGCAAACATTTACTCATTTTGTATTTGATGCTGGCAACACTTTCCAAAAATGCCTGGACAGGGTCGTGTTCACCATTGTGTTATATCACCTTTCCTTTTAACAACATGCAATAAGCTTTTAGGAGCTGAGGACAGTAATTGTTGAAGCTTTGTAGGTGGATTTCTTTCCTTGCTTGACTTACAACTTCAGCTGCTCACCATTTCCGGTCTCATAAGGGAAAACTGTGGGCAGGCTAGTTTAGTACCTGCACTCTTATGCTACCAAACCTTACTGTTGTAACATCTCTATAATGTGGCTTGGCATGGTCTTGCAACATGTTCTTGCCTTTGACATGAAGGAACTTGAAGTAGTGCTTATCACTCCACCTTGAAAATGACAGCTTTTCATTATAAATCTGCTACTTCATGGAATCTGTTTGGTGTGTGTGTGTGTGTTTGGTACGCACATCCTAGCTTGTGTGTAAATGCACTGGCTCTTATTGGTTATCATATAACTTGAGTCTGCCTTAGCCAATCATAATTGCTTATCTCATTATTGACCCACCTGGCTGGTTTCTCCACTCGCAGTTTGTATGAAGCAAGCGTTGTGTTCTGATGCAGTGAATCATTTCATAGTAGCGCAATTAATTTAATGTTTTGCAGCTGTAACAGTATGGCAACGATGAGACAAATTAATTAGATTATAGCACAGTTAGCAACACTTTAATACAGAAATGCTGTTACCCCTAACACTGTTTGTTGATATGACTTCTCCTTTTGCACAGTAGTTTTCATTTGCAGTGTTTGTGAGCCCATGTGCTGATATCCATTATACAATTATGTTTTGTTTTATTAGAATTGCCTGAGGGATCAAAGGTCACAGGCATTCAGTATCTGTTCAGCTTTTACACCTATTTTCAGAGATTTCTCCAGATTCTTCAAATATTTTAATATTATGGATTGTGTGATAATGAAATTTCCAAATTCTTTCCAATGGTGAGACGTACCAGTGGATTATTTGCTCACAGATTTTTCACAATGCGGTGAACCATATGCCCCATTCCTACTTGTGAACAACTGATCCATTTAAGGATGCTGCTATTATACCTGTTCATGCCACTCACCTGTTCCCAATAAGCCTTTTCACCTGTCGAATGATCTAAACAGATGTTTTATGAGCCTTCCCAGTCTTTTGTTGCCCCTGTCTGTGTTTTTGGATAATGTTGCAGGCATCAAATTCAAAATGTGTGAATATTTGCAAAACCCAGGGAAATAATTAAATATTATTAAATATCTTATTAAATATCTTGTGACATTAATTTGCAAATAATTTTATTCTGTTTTCACTTACAATTTACGCAACGTCCCAACTTCTAAAACATCTTCATTTTCAAAGGTATTCCTAATATTTTGTACACTTCTGGATATTTTTCCATAAAATCCATTCATCTTTAAGCCATTAACGTTTGACAAATACACAGTCAAATGATGATTTTACTGTGTTTCTGTGTAGATCAGTGTGTGCTGTGTCTCTTTGTGTGCATGCTGTCCTCACACATTATCTGGAATCTAAATCTCCTAATGTTTTCCTTTCCCCTGCCTCTTATATGCATTTATACTTGTTTCAGTGTTACTGCTATTTCCACACTCAATCCCAGTTACTCTCTTTTGTCCTGACAATTGTGCCAATCCCTTTACTCTGCAAGTACAAGTACTCGTGTTTATTTTGATGAGGGAGCAGTGGTCATTACCAACTCATTTATGCAGCACAATAAAGAGATATATCATCCTTTAATAAACAAAGACCAAGGTGGGGACTTATCCTTTACAATTATGTTTATGTGATGCTATATCCACCTCGTAAGTTGCCTCGTAATACAAAATAATGATAAACCTCGCTTACTGTAAACTGTAGACTGAGCATGTGTGATGAGTCTGTTCTTGATTGTGAGAAAATGCCTTGTGTGTTTACATTGTTCAAATAGTGAAACTGATTAAATTTAGAGTTTCTTGTGAAATCATGAAAGAAAAGGAACAGTAAGCCAAAGATTTTATGTAATGATGTTAAGAAAAGTGGCTTGTAAATCATTCTTTGATATTTAAATAAGTTGGAGCGTTTGCAGAGATCACTCTGTTTGTAAATGTTGCTTAATTATTCATACACACATAATTAAAACAGAATATGACATATACAGTGGCCATTTTTAAAGTTTTATGAGAGTGAAAGTTCCTCCCAGTGAAGCTACTGAAAGCTTTTGATATGGAGCCCATTTTCCTACAAATACAGTTTTTCATAGAATACAATTCTATATGTATCAAATTAATAGATGTATTGGATACTAGTGGAGAAAATAGAAATTAAATTAAATGTTTCAGTCAACTTATATGTATGCAGCTTCTATATAATCAGGAATTTTATATCATTTTACAGTAAAAGTTCAATTTTTAACTTTTATTTTTTAAAGATTGTGATGAAATAACAAATTTTTAGTTTTAAATCCGTTTTCTTCAGTGTGTTCATGTCCTGCTATTTTTGTTAAAATGAAAGTTTCTTAAAGCCTGAGCGGGTTTCCTGTTTTACTCACCAGGATTGTGTTTACAAAAGCATGAAATCAAACCTTAGCAGGGCTCATTATATCCCCGAACGAGTGGATATAATGGTTTATTTCATCACGACCGCGCCTGCTAGATATTCTTCGTGGGAGCATGATAGCTCGAACAATTTTGATACTTGTTATACGTGTTTACGTACCCTAGAGGACGACCTGGCTTGAATTGCAGCATTTTGGGATTTATTGTTTCCTTACTAGGTGCCGCTTTTATGCACAAAAATCACTTTTTTTTTGCTTATATCTATGAAGAAAATTTCTCTGAAACTCAGTATACCTGTTTAGGTCTCCAAGAGGGACGACCTGTATCAAATTTCACCATTATCAGATTTATGGTTTTCCCACCAGGTGGCGCTTTATGCAGAAAAAAGTCAGATTTATGGCTATATCTCTGGAACTATTTGTCTCATTGACCTCAAATCAAGTGCAAATAAAAGGTCATGACCTCAGG
>JBAMHX010000011.1:11486430-11507193 GCA_037177515.1 Pseudomugil tenellus
ATATATATATAAAAAATGTGTGTGTATACTTAAAGGCTACATCGAGGTCATTGCTGTGAAAACCTTTTGATTTTAGATTTTACAGTTTTGAATGATATATTTTTAAAAAGGTTTTAATGTTGATGAGTTGCAGTTGTGAGGTTTTCATACATCTGTCACTCATCTATTTTTGTGTGTGTGTGTGTGTGTGTGTGTGTGTGTGTGTGTGTGTGTGTAAGGGTAAACACATTTATGGTGACAGCAACAGGCTGTTGGAAACAATAAGTGCATGGTGTGTGCATTAAACTATTCACCACTCAAACTCCCACTGCCCCTCCATCCCTCCCTTCCCACACTACCCCTCCGGCTCCTCCTCACACAGGCTCACTCTGCTCTGGCCTCTTCAGTGCCTCTGCCCTTGGCGTGTCCTGTAGTGCCCCCAACCTGCGGGAATACGTCCGCACACACCACCACCATCTACGAAAACCACCTCTGTCCCCCGGCAGTCTGCCATGCAAGATTGGCGTGTTTGGTATGTTCACCGTGGCATCTGTCTTCTTCCGAGGGGCGGGTTTTTTTTTTTTTTTTTTTTTTTATCTTTACCCATCTTGGACAAACTCGAGACTCTTTTTTTTTTCTGCTTCATGTGGCTTTTTCAAATTTCATTTTAACTCCTAATTTTCTCACCTTGAACTTCAAGTTATTAAAATTCTTGGGAAATGTGCTCTTTTTTTCTTTTTGGGTTATTAAAACGCTTCACTTTTTAAAAGAAAATAAAACCCCACAGCTTCCCTCTTTCTTCTTTTCTATTTCCCTCAACAATCCAGCATGGTGCATCCCATTTCTTTGGCGTTTTACCTGACGACACTGGTATCACAGCAGAGTGATTGGCTGTGTGAGAAAAGCATGCAGGCATATGTTGGAATGTGTGATGCTCTTCAATACTCAGTGATTTGATATTTTCCACACAGATATGATCACACCCTCATCTGCTTGCTTGGACTTGTTCTCTATGCATGTTACGGCTCTGTGTGCACCAGATCTCCCAAAGGAACTTCATGATCCATATTAAGATGTCTTTGGGTTGGAAGCCTGTAACCCGGCTCGCCCCCTTTCCATCTCTTTTTTTTGTTTTTTGGTTTTTTTTTGTTTTTGTTTTTTTAAGCACACTTTAATCCATACAAGAAACACCGAGATTGCTAATTGGAAAAAAATGTCAACCTAAAAAACATCCTACTTTTATTTTCTCTGCATAGTTTTTTTCTGTTACGCAGTTCTATGTGAAAGTGAGAAAGCTGCTTTCTTAGCCAGTAGGGGTCCTTAAAGCGTGTTTAATTACCTCAACAGACACGGATTGCATTGAATTTTTATGTATCTGGACACTTGCAGAACTGCTGCGGGTTTTTGTCTTCTCCACGGCAGCGTTTAAATCCATGGAAATGAGCTGTTTTATCTATCCCGCTGGGTGTGAATCTCACTTTAATGTGTGTGTGTGTGTATACACCAGAAAGAAACACTTTCCAACATCAAATGTCTGACAATATGTTTTAAGCTGCTGCCTGAGAAACAGGTGAGGGTTTGGACTGACGTCGGCGCTGCTCTCATACAGATAGAACGCAGCGGGAGCTTAAATAAGCCTTTTGTTGGGAAGGAAATAGAGAATAAATCAGACCTGACAATGACTTGCAGTGTTGGTGGTAAGTGCATGTACCTTTCTGGTCCTTGTATCTGATTTCTTTTCCAAAAAATGTGTCTTTCTGAAATAATTTTCTACTAAATGCAATTTAATCTTCCTAATTATGTCAAAGAGGATTTATTTCCTAATGATAAAATGTTGTCAATGATTTTTTATTCAGTTTGTTTTATGTATCATTCGGTTATCTATTTATGCATTTAATTGCTCTAAAAAATGAAGTCAGACCTAAATTGAATGGCATAAATCAGAGTTTTTAAGTATTTTTACGACATTGTTTTGGTTTCTACAGCTTGCTGCTTTCTAATATTATACATCAAAAAAATCCCTTAAAAATAAATAAATAAAATCTGCTTAAAAGTATGTATAAATTGTATTTTAAATCGCTTCCAAACACAAAGCAAAACATTTTAGTTTGGACTCCCAAAATCTGATAAGGTGACATTCAATGAGATGTTGATATTTGTAGGATAAATATTCACTGGAAAGTTATCAAGCCTCCTTCCTCTGTACCTCCATCCGAGTTCACCTTCACACAATGCTGCATTCACTGAACCTCAGAAACGGGGAGTTGAAAGCTCTTTGCTGATAACGTCACTCACTTTGTCTTCACAAAAACACATCTGAAACTCGCAACAAAATAGAATAAGATGGATTTTCTGTTTGCTTTTATTTGTTATTGTTTATTTTGCAGATTATTCTTTGTCCTGCTTTGTAGCTGTGACTTCAATCAGCAGGTGCCTGATTATCTCAGTCACAGCAGGTGAAAACCATCTTTATAAAAATGTCATAAATGTAATTCCCAAAGTGTTTCATATGCACTTTTCCTTAAACTTTATGGATAACTTCAGATCAATGACAGATGGAAGAAGGATTTTGGACTCTTGATGGTACAACTACACTGCAGCAAGAATTTCTCCAAACCGCATACCAAGCTGTGAAGTGAGCTTATAATATTCCACAAACATTAAATTAGGTGTAATGTTTTTTAGAAAAAATTAAAGGCAAACTTTTCGAGGAAAAAACAGTGTCACATAGTGGTTAACCCTTTATCCTTATGTACAACTGCATGAATAACATTTAGTATGAAAATAATTTTGTACATGTTTAAAATAATCTCATGAAAAGGTGATTAAAGAAAACATTTCTAATTCTTTTTTACTGAGATAATGTTATCAGCTTCAAGCATTGATGCTGTTTATGTACCAGAGTCGGACTTGGTGATATTAACTGATAATTAACAGTGAAGAGAAATTAAATTCACTCAACACTCAAAACAAGCTATCTTGATACAAACAATATGTCCTTCTTTTATATCGCTTGTGAAAAATTATTGGAAAATCTCTATATATTGTCAACTCTTTACCAGAACATTTCACATCTTCAGGAACCTTTATATCTGAACGCAACACCTCGATCAGACTCTTTAGATGAAGAGAGTGTGCTCTCTTGCTTACAGACCCAATGCTAATTCAAAAGAATCTACTAAATAAATCAAAATTAAATGTTTCGAGCCCAATATACAGTTTCTAACTGCATGGTAAAAAATTAGCAGAAAATCCTGTTGAACACAATCTGATGCTTATCTTGTGACCCCTAAAAAAAAAGCAGACAATAATAAAATTATTTCTTACATATCACACTTTGTTGTGAATAATTTTTTTACTCCTTTTTAAAGGGTCAAAATATTCCTAATATACAAAAAAATGGACTTTATTCACCATTTTTACTGGGTTGGGCTTCAGAAAGTATTCATTATATTTTAAGCACATCGCAGATGGTGCGTTATGCTTAAAATATAATGAATACAAATATTCATAGATGCCCCAAATGTGCCTGATGGCCGACTGACAGCTTGGGGTAAAAGCAGTGCAGTCCATTTGGCAAATGTCCATCCGTTACAAATTTTACTAGCTTTGAAATCTATATTTTGTTTTTTGTTTAACTTATTAAAATCAAACCTTTGATTCGCCAGGTGAAGGGCTGCTAATTCCTGGTCTTCGAGGGTTTTTTTTTCCTCAGGTTTTTCAAGTTTCTATAAAGAAACAACTACTGTGAATGGAAATATAGTTTTACTAGATAAACACGATAGTTTCTAAAAGACTAGTTTGTTTGTTTGTTGTAAAGTTATAGTTCTGTTTGAGGTTTATTGGTAATAAACGAGGTATGTTTTGGGGCCAATTTTTAGTCACACACGGTGAACACACTATGTCTATAACAGTACCATACAATTTCCAGAAAAAGGTATCCATGTTCAAATACTTTAATAATAATGATATAAATACTTTCTTAATGCTTGGAGGGAAATTCAAGACTTAATATTAAGCTTGGTCTTAATACTCAGCTTGAGAGGGGTAACCAGAAGACCCACGAGTCATATTTAAGGAGATGTGAGTAGTTTGTACAAGCCTATGCTAAAGATGACAAAGAATATGCTGCATTCGGTCGAATAGAATAAAATACAGGCCGGCTTCATGATCAGGTTCGTTCCATAAAGACCCAGGGAAACAATTCCTGCATGTTTTTAACATAAATATCTATCTGATCTTCTCCTCAACCTTTTCATTCCTTTTCTCTCAGTCTCTCATTGTCTCTTACAATGGTTGGCAAACAAACGAGGATGAACGGATGGGCCAACTCTTTTTTTCCCCTTCTTTCTTTTTCTTTCTTCTCTCCTGTCATATTAAAATGCACACATGCTAACAGGCTGGTGCAGATACCAGCAGTCCCAGTAACACCAGTTACCTTTCTTATCTCCTCAGAGCTGTTCTCTATGCCAACAGTAAAGAGATTTTCTGTGTCGTTTGCCAGGCATCCGACCAATGGTATGTCTGCTTTTATTCAAGTATTTCGACAATCCTCCAGTTTTCCTTTTTTATCTTGCATGAGCCTTTTGTGGGAAAACATTTCCTATGTTTTCTATTTTTGGGATTTTGCCTGCGTTAATTACATGAAATGGCTCTAGTTTTTTTTCTCCACATTTTCTGCTTCACCACACAACCTTGGTGTTTGTTGTCCTTTGTGTTGTGTTAGCGCTCACCTCTAACACCGTCAGCTCTGCCTGCACACATTTAATTTACCTTCCTGATTCTGATGTTTCTTCACAGAATGAGCCTCATCTGGAATATATATCTTTGGATATATTTTCATGTGAAGAAAATTGCGCATTCAAACATGTCCTCACTTGCACTTTTTGTTTGTTTTGAATAATTTAATTTAGTAAAAAAAAAAATAGGGGTTCATTTGATTCTTACAGCACTTTCACAAGGTGTAAATCAAAATTAGGAGAGCTGAAAAATCGGATCATCACGGGAGTTTGAAGTTGTGCTTTACACCTTGTTGACAGAATCTCAACATGAGAAGGAGAAACGTGGACTTATTTCATATGGAAATATAAACTGTGTCTTGTGGGAATTTTTTTCATGTTTATTTTTATGTACAAACCCTGTTTTGTTACAAAAATGTATTTGTTTGAAGCCGTGTGTAACAAACACACAGCTTCCCTGACACAGGCCATCACTGATCACTATCATTGTTCTTATAAGAGGAAAAGTTAAAACAGACAGAAAATTTTCCTGTTGATTCACATAAAATCCTTTATATGGATTTATATAGATATTGTTACAGGTAGATAATTGTTACAGTTTATGTAGTTCATGTAATTTAGTGTCATGTCACATTTCTGGACACAGCGCCAAACTTTTGAATGGAAACTGTCTCCAGGGCACTTTTATCCAAGGCATTTTTATATCCATCATGGTGGAATGATGGTTTTTGGATGCTCCTTTGTTTGACTGGCTTCTCTAAAATAGTTTTTAAAAAATAATTGTGTTCTAGTTGAGATGTATAAATTAGTAAGTTACAGATGAAGTCAGTGGGAAGCTGGAGCCTTTCCCAGCAATTAGCAGCCGAGAGGCGGGATACACCCTGGAAAGTTTGCCAGTCCATCACAGGGCAACACAGAGGAACAAACCATTAACACTCACTCCTAGTGATGATTTAGAGTGAATAACTGACCCAGGATGTATGTCTTTGGACAGTGGGAGGAAGCCGGGGTACCTGGAGAAAACCCACACATAAACCTTGCACAGGTCGCCAGTCCATCGCAGGTCCAATACAGAGACTAAAAACACTCACACACTTCTCAAAACAATTTAAAGTTCTCCTGAAAGTGATATAAATTAGATTTCCTGTAATTTGCAGCATATTAGTGGATTGGATTAGATTATTATATCCCCTCACATAGTGTCGGGATGTTATGGTTTCATCACGACCACCGCCAGATATCCTTCATGTGAGCGCAATAACTCAAACAGTTTTGACAATTGGATTTTGATACTTGGTGTACCTGTTTAGATCTACAAGGGGATGACCGGCATTGAATTTCACAATAATTTGGTTTATGGTTTCCCTACTAGGTGGTGCTTTATGCACAAAATTCTTTTTGGTTATTTCTCTGGAACTATTTGTCTCATTGACCTTAAATTAAGTGCAAATAAAAGGTCATGACCTTAGAGATGAGCTGTATCAAATTTCACAATTTCTGAATTTATGGTTTCCCTACTAGGTGGCGCCTAATGCAAAAAAAGAGAAATCTGATTTTTGGCTTTATCTCCAGAACGTCATACCGGGCTGGTTCCAAGTTTCAATACCAGGTGGAGCTTTGTGACTAAACATGTGCTGCTTTATATTATTGTGTTGTGTTTATTCGAGGATTGGGGGTGCTCGCAGATATAACCCCTAGCTATTGCTTCCAATTGCATAGACCTTGTTTTTATTTAAAGGGGACATTGCAGTTTCATAAAATGCATGAAAATACGAGTAAAACAGGCAGAATTGGTCAAAAAGGCTGTTTTCTATCAGCAGAACCCTGGCCATACAACATAAGGGAAAACAAAACAACCTTGTTTTCATATTAAGCAGGTGTTATGTAGGTGTGTTATGAAACTTTTATGAAACAGTGCACCAAAGTGTAAAAAAAAAAAAAAACTTGCTGTTTTTTTGTTTTTTAAAGTATTAGAGCTACAGATCTGCTGTCCTTCCTGTCAACAAAACCTGCATGTGTCCTATCACGCTAATGTTCTTTCACCTTCTTCCTTAGTGGATGTGCGATGCTACAGTACCATCAGACTTACCCAAATGGTGGCATTTATTTATTTTTATCTTATAGCTATTTTATAACTATTTTAACTATTATATAGATCATAGAGAAAGACTTTTAAGCTAATAAAACAATATGGCAGAAATATCAAAATAATATCTTGAGAAAATATTTTAATGAAATTTTTAATCATCTACCATTTTATTTACTATAGTGATAATTATTTACTGAATCAATAATTTATTATCTGTAATTACATAATTTTCATATCTATTCATCTGATCTGAGAAGATTAAAAAAAGGATGACTTGCTGTTCTTTGTCTAATTATTCAGTTACTCTCAGCCATGGCTGATTTTGTTTGTTGAGATCTTGACCTTGTCAGTATTTAATATTCAGTTTTGCAGCAGCTGAAATCTACTGCATCATTCCTCAATTTGCTCTGACAGATTGATGGGAACAAATTAAGATGAGCCTTGCTGCACAAAACAAAAGTTGTTTTTTTTTTAAATAGTTTGCATCAGTGTCTTAGAAGCAGTTTGTCATTTGTTAGTAGAGTTTGTGCTATTTAGAAATGTGAAATATGAATTAATGCAGATTTGTTATCATGGTTTGTTTATTTGATTTTAGAAAACGTACCACTGCATGTGGGAGTATATATGAAAACATTTCATTTTTATTACATTAACTCTTGTGTATTATTAACAACTGCAGACAAAGCAGCAAATTTTCTGACTCGTTTCTTCATGTTTGGATCATATTTTGCATCACAGAAAAACAGTCTGATTTCTGCCATTTATTTTTATGCATTTTATTTATATTTTATTTCTTTCAAATAGTGCAAGAAGAGAAACTTGGTTGTGTTGAGTATCAGGTTAGCTTGTGTTGTGCCTCTGATACACAACCAGTTAAACAGTTTTGATTTCTTGGGTGTTCAAATACCCAACTACAAATAAGTTTACAAGTAAGATGTTATAGCTGAAAATCCAGGTTTAGCTGGATATCAGGGATTCTCAGCCTGTTCAGAAACTACTTATTGTAGCTAAAAGGTGGGAACCTCTTCATATTTAGCCATACGTCAGTTGCCCAGTTTGCATATCCTGCAATTGAGCCTCATCATAAAATAATACTGACCAGATAAAAAAAAGCTATTTGACTGCACGCTTGTTGTCATTTTATTTCTTTATTTTTTAATATCTGGATTCTTTAGCTGAAACCGAAACCTGAAAGACCCTCTGGCTATTTTAAGCAGGAGATCTGTGCCTTTACTGTGTTTCCACTATTTCTTTTCTCCCCATTTACCTCAACTATTACCTTCTATTCTTATTTTACCTGAGGGTTATGTGTTTGGACTTTTCTAATGCAAAGCCGGCACTGAGTCGCAGTAACGTGCTCGGCTATTATTTTCCGCTTCAGTCAGCACATTGATGGCCAGTATTGATCAGGCGACGGCAGAAACTGAATGTAAAAGTTCATTAGTGTAAAAGTAAATTATTGTGTTTTCCTGTTTAGCCACCTAGCGACTTAGACGTGCTGTGCCTTTTGTGTAGCGCACTCCTCTCGCTCCCCCCCCTGTCCTGCTCCACTATCTCTTTCTGCTCTCCTCTCCATGCTCTGCCTGTCATCCTTCAGAGCCCTCAGATGAACTCGCTGAGCTGGCACTGCTGGGGTTTGCCCCTCTGGCTGTGGATGGGGTCATGGCCCACCACCTGCACCACTGCCCCTACCACCTCCACCTCCTCAGGACTCTGTTGATGTGTGGTCAGAAGCTCCCAGAATTTCTCCACGGTCAGCCTCTGTAGTGCCTGCTGCCGTCTCTTCGTCAGTCTCGCCCCTTTCAGCCAGTCAAGTGGAAAATGGGATGCTGCCAGTTGAGCTTTGCATCTTTAGCTTGTCATTTCATCAGCTCAGTTTGCTGCCTGTGTATTATATGTTTCATCTTATGTTTGCCTGTTAATTATACGGTATCTGATGCCTTGCACCCTGCAATTTCCTGCTCAGGCTGTGTCAAAACATGCATGTCTGTCATGCAACTCTGTCTTCCTTTATTTAAAGTCACAATTATCAATGTTTATCAGGGAGACGTAGAGTATGCTGTTTAATTAAATCGTTTCTAAAAGAGGCCGTGACCTTAGGAGGTAGAAATGACCGTTGGCTCTAACATGAATTTGATCACAATCGCTGCAACAAGTGCAGGATGAGCTTCAATTCAGATCTAGCACAAGGTTTTTCCGGTCTAAAGTTAGCTTAATCCAAACACCCCCTCCAGCATGTAAAGCTAATAAGTCTGGTAGTGCTTCAGGAGAAACCTCTTGTGATTGAAATGTCTCCTGTTAACCTACAAATGACAAGAAACTATGAATAGAGGCTTGAAGATAAAACACGTTTTTAATTTTAAGTAATTAACCACAATTGAACTTGTTCCAGTTTGTCCTGAAAATAAAAGACATGTGTGAAAGTGTGTTATTTTCTCCAGACACACAGAGTTTCTGGAGACACACAGCTGCTTAAAGTTAATTTCCTGGTTTTGTAGGAGATATTTAAGCATCTGTAGAAAGATTTTGGGCCATTATTGTCTGTGTAAAAGCTGCTTAAGTGGAGTCCATTAGCTGCAGATTTTGTAAAGCGTTTCTGGAGTATGTGGATAAAATGACACATTTAGTCTTTGGAGTCAACACAGACGTTCTGTAATTTGCTGCAAGGTTTAGTAGATTTGTGGGGCTTTAACATTAATTCCTTGCTCTTTTGACTAAGATTGTGAATTAGTGCCGTCTTTCTTGTCCTTGGGGTCTTGAATCTGCCAGCGTGATGACTTTGTGGTCCAGAGTAACATCAGTGTTTTCTGCTGTACCTCAACTAAATTTGATATCTTATTTTAAATAAGTGCACCAATAAAAAGGAAGGAAAGGCAGAATGAACAAATGGGAGTGAGGATAAATGAAGTCCATTTTAACTTGCAATTATGTAATTGTATCACACATTTACTATGTGTATTTATCAAAGATATTAAAATATTGAGAAATAGATGTAAGAAACCTCAACAATGAACAACTCTACTAATCAGGTTGATTTTGCTCTTCGGATGTCTGTAAATGTTTCTGCTAAACACAGACCGCAGTTCAAGTTTGTGTCTAAAACTTAAATTGTTTTAAGGAGAAGCCATCAACTGAGCAGATTGAAGAGGTGGAAACAGAACGTTGCATCCACTCCATTATTTGTACATTTCCATTGCTTAGTGCTTATTGTTATTCGGGACTATTATTATCATTACTGTTATTTACTGTCATTCAGCCACTTTGTGATGCTCCTCATGACGCAGTTATCAGGTCAAACCTGCAGAGAAAACATACTTGCATGTAAATGACTCGTCATGGGAAAAAGCTTTTATTAATTTAACACCATTTTGAGTAAATACATTAAACATTTACATGCAGCACAAAACAAATAGTTATGTTATTTAACCAAACTCCTCTTAACAGCTGGTTTCAATTCATTTTATGATCAAAACTAGAAAAGCACTTTGCAGCACAGTTGAGTCAAATATGGGTTGCCTCAAAACATTCTCTACTCTGATTGGTGTAAACACCAATTATGAATCATTGTTAGTCAGTTAGATGTATTTTTTTCAAAAGCTTCAAACTACTTCTGAATATATCAACACATTGTGGTGGCAGTGGACAGATTATTGTGTAATAAGAGTTTAACTCAACTTATATGCATTCTAGACTCATATCTAATGCTAATTTCACCACAAAGCAAAGAAAAGAGCCCGTCTTGCTGCTATGGGATACATAAATATGTGAAAAGAACTTTGTTTTCATGGAGGATCCACACTGTGTAATATTAATGAAGTGTTTTTTATGGGTTTTTATCGGTTTTCTTCTTCACAATACTATGTAACTTTTAAAATGGCTTCATTCTGTACGGTCATTTCTTAACATTTACGTTTGATTCTTTTTTTAAAGTATGTCCAACATGGTCGTCTTTATGATTCAGATGGAATTGAATCGATAAATAAGCTCCGACAGACACACGTTTATCTGAATGATCAGAATTTTTCATCTTTTGTTTTTGCGGTCTTACTAACCAGTGTGGGGAACTAACCCACTGGTAACCAGTACCTACTCTCTGAGCTCAGGTAGCAGCTAAATCACACCAGCTTCTTCACTGGCTGTTTATAGTGCAGATGTCTAACGGTTTGGTGGCTTGATAACATATAAAAATGCCTGCCGAGTTGTGTGGCATTAAAACAGAGGCATGAAGGAGAGCCCACATGCACAGAGAGCGGTAATGTCCCCACTCTTCTTCTTGCACCTGATGAAGCAATGTGAGCAGCCGTGACTGTGTTTTCTCCTGTCTGAACTGCAGGATTTGAAGGCTGCTCCATGGTGCCCTCTATCTACCCACTGGAGACACTGCACAACTCGCTCTCCCTGAGGCAGGTGGACGAGTTTCTCAACAGGGTGTGTGATAGCAGCAGTGAGGCTCACGCCAAAACCATGAAGGGTAGGTCTCCACCGATAGGCAGCCCAAAAGAAGAGTTACAGACACACACAATAGAACCCAAAATATTTTGGCTACAAGTCACATACTTTGATCTGAGCAGCAACATTAGAGAAACCTGAAGCTCCAGCAGGAGTAACGAGTAAAACAGGCATTTAGGACTTATGTTGTGTTATTTTAGTGGAGATGGATGAGTCGTTTAATATTCTTCCCATTAAAATAAAATAATAAAAAAGGAAAGTTGGTAACAAGAAGCAGTCATGTGACTGCTGCATATAAGAGACCTTCAACTTGAAACCATCAGTTATTCCTTAAAATGTACTTCAGACTTATCTGTTTTTACCATTTAGAAAATCAGGAAAGCATAGTTAAAAGGATGATGCTTTTAAAGGTTATTCAAATGCATGATTTCCACAAAACAGGTTGTGTTGAGGGAAAGTTACCATGGTGATCTGCACATATTACTGAACACTAGACATTAGACTAACCCCTCAATTAGAAGCATTACCTCGTATCAGAACCTTGGATGATCAACTGATTTGTAGATGCTCATCATCTTGATCCTTGTGTTTGTCCTTTTATTCTGCAGCCCTCTCAGGTTTGTTTGACTCTCAGAGCCAGACGTCTCTCTACAGCCCACAGCCGCCTCTGTCCTCCTCTGGATCTGAAGCGTCTCTCCGTCCACTTAGCCAGCCACTGTGGCGTGAGTGTGTTAATCATTTTAATGGTGTTAAACAGTAAGTCAGCCAGCTTTGAAGTCTTGGGATAAATGTCCACACATGAGAAACTTCAGTTTAAAAATGTTGTTAGTGTTTTTATTTCTGAACTGATTATATTTTCTTTATAAAAACTGATAAAAGGATGGGGCTGTTACTTTTTGGTGTTGTGCTTGAAATGAAATGTACTTTTTATTGTAGTTGTTTTTAAGAGGAGTTGATCCCTTTTTTTGAATGAAGCTTCTTAAACTTTGGACAACAGAGTTGCTTTGTTGTCATGCTGAACAATAAGTCCCTGTTTAAAGGAAATGCTGGAAAACATGATGTATTCTTTACAAAATGACTTTTTTTTCCATACTAAACATAAGAAGTCACAGATTTGACCTGATAGACATTCATGATACTGCAGAGATCATTCAGGAAAGGATAACTGGAACACAGTGTGCAAAGGGTTTCACATTTAAGTTAGTGTGGAAAAAAATTTATATTTTTATAACAAAAGAAACTCAGTTCAGTATGGATGTAAGAAAATACTGATATATCACAATATTAAATAGTAAAAGAGACAATATATCGATATGCAAAAGAACTGTATCAATCTTTTTATGAGCATATTTTAATTTCTTTATTCATCTTGTACACAAAGATTGTTTATGAAAAGATTTTTTTTTAAATTGTAGAAAATAGACACCCCCCCCCCCCAGTTATTTTTTGTTGGGCAGTTACTACGCTGTGAGTTTTCTTTCTTTTCTACGTTCTATTAAAACAATAGCAATTTATCGCCTTGTTTATAGCATCACATTATATTTTAATATATAGTATCGCTACCCCTGGATTGTAATACACATCTTATCACCAGATTCTTGCTGATACACACCTGTACAGTCCAGCAACATCTTTCATATTTGTTTTTATGAAGCTCTGTTTGCAAAGTGAAGGATAAACTGCATCAGACTTTGTTCAGTCTGTTTGTGGACAGTTCTAAGCAAACAATTATTTGTATAATAAACAATTATTTGTATAATTGTTGATTAAAGTAGCACCATGCAGCATCCTGTCCTTAAAGTTGTTTCTTATTAGTTGTTTGCATTCCTAGAGGGGTTGTTTCCATGCAACGTCAAGCTACAGCTCAGTTTTGTTGTACATGTTGTATCACATGCTAGCAAAACAGCACATTGGTTATTTTGAAGACATGGCTGATTCCTCAAAGAATTGTTTGAGGCTATTGTTGGGGAAAAAAAGGACTAAACAAAAGACGAGACAACTGTCAACATTGGACCAATTTTTACTTGCTGAAGGGAGTTCAGAGTTCAGAATGAATGGCAAATACGCAGTCTTGGAAAATTTACCAATATGTAGTAGCTTCTTTAATAACATCATCCATCACAAGAATTCAGATTGCATAGCCTCCGTCATTGCTGCATTTCACAGGTTTATTCATTGTGATCCTGATCCACACCAACATTTATGTGCGTTCACACCAGTTCATCTCACTGGAACTCAACTTTGTTTGCTTGAAACGCCTGCTTCATTTTAGGAGGTGTGAATAAGCAAATAAATTCTGATGCAAATGAAAGAAGTGCATAAACATGCTTCTCAAACATGTAAACATGTGTCTCAACATTTTCAAGTGAGCTAAATACAGGAAGTTATGTGGCGGAAACAATCGCTGACCTGCATTAAATGATGGATGAGTGTCCTTCCTTTAATTTAACCCTTTATGTAGCGCCACCTCATGCAAGGACGGGTCTGGATAAGTGCTGCAACCCCCCTAAAGTACCAAGTCTACCATGCTGTAGGTGTACACCTTCAGATCCCCCCTCCAGCTTTTAGTTTAGTGATACCTACCTGTGCTTCAGCTCTTACTTTGGTCCAGTTATGACTGGACCGTGCATAGCAATTAGTGGGAAGTCTACACTCTTTCAAACTGAATATTTTAGTCAGCGCACTTAAAAAAAAGCCTAAATCTGTCACACAAGCTCAAAAGGAGGAAGCAAGTGTGTGGCCGACCCTCCTGGGGGAGCAACATGAGTATAAAACAGCAGTGAAACAGGACCCAAAAACCATCACAGCTCCTTTTAACAAACCAGTCCCCCCCACATCCATTTCCTCTCCTCCTTCTTCATATCTTATTATCCTCTCGGTGTCAACATGATTAATTTATGACCTTGCTGTGCTGTTGATTTATGATGTATCTGCTCAGAATAGATTTTCTCATGCACTTCTCTTTCAGCGTGTCTATTATCTGTATGTCGGGGTGAGACTGAATGTTTTTGTCCCTCATCTCTTCCTCCTCCCACTGGTACCTGCTCTACATCCAGGCTGCTTTAACCACCCGGCTCTCACTTAGCCTCATTTACCACACAGCGATGCTGCAAGAATCAGCTGTCCTGCTTGTTATGGGACACTATGTGTTCTCCCATTGGCTCGCGCTTAAGAGGCTCTGTCTCTAAGGAAAAACTAGGTCATTGTAGTTTAAATTGGTGTAATATATTCATGATTAGACATTTCAAGATTATATTCTCAATGTACAGATGTACATGAGGCATGAAACCATTTAAAAAGAAGTTTTAAGTATTTTCTCCATTGCAGCGGGTAACAAAATGACCTGTTTGATCACAAAGTAACTCCCTCCCTCAGTGTGCCCACCGGATGCATAAACTAATAAAACACAGCAAAGTTATGGCTCTGAGAGGAACGTCATATATTGAATCTCGTAAACATGCAGCAGAGAAATGTTGCATCTGAGATGCCTTCACAGAAAGATAACTGACCACTTGCATGTTCTTCTTTTTGTATTATAAAGATGGCAGCATCCCTTCAAGTGCCGTATCCAGTGCAGGCCCTTCATCCCCAACAACAGAGAGCACCGGGGTGAACTTCAGCTTCAGCGAGTAAGTCCATCTGGGTACCCAAACCAAGCTGAGGATGTCGGTTATTCAGCTTGCCCCCCCTCATCTGCCTGCTAGCATTCACACTCAACCCGTAAGGAGCTGCTGGAGACGGACACCATGCTGTGTTGCACATAGATCCCTGTGTTGCACATGAACTCATCATGTTACTCCATCAGCCCTGTCCGGTAAAGAGAGGAAACACTGGATTCTCTAATCACTGCGGTTCTGTTTCAGTCAGAAGCTGCAGTGCAACAAGCAAAAACTCAGGCCAGATGTGCCTTTTAGTTTAGCTTTGTGCCCACTGAATCAACAAGTGCCTGGATTTTTTTTATCTTTAAACTATAAAATATCTCATTTAGAGCTGAAATGCCTTACAGAGTTCTTTTTTTATTATAATGAAGCAAAACTAATATCTGCCGTTTGACAGACTGGCTGAACTTCAGCAACAAATGTTTATCTGCAGGCTGAAAAAACCTGAAGAAATATTTGTTGTTTGACGTAACTTTACAATGCCTCATGGGTTTCTGTCCGTTAGAAAGTGGAAGCTACTGAATGAGCTTTTTAGGGACAAAATTATGCATTTATTTACATTATCACATCTCACCTGTGTAATTAGTATTAAAACATGCTGCAAGGTGAAAGAGACACACATTTGTGTAACACTGATTGCCGATGTCCTTGCAGTGAACCAGTTCAGCTGTTTTTTTCTTATTTCCAGTTCATGAGCTGAAATAAACAGCATGTCTGCTGGACTTTTCAGTCTAAGGGAATAGAAACTATTCCAAATATTCCTTTTTACAATCACGCTAAACCAAACCACTAAATCGGAACATATTAGTTTACATCCATTAAAACAAAACAGCCAAAATACACTCAAGCCGTGTTGATTAAACGTGTTTTTCTTTTCTATATGTGTTTGCTGTTAAATAGAAAAGTAAATGTATCTATTAATGCGCCTTTCAGTAATCTGTAAGATTCATTTTGTGGGGTTAAAATCTACATTTTAAACACATCTGTGGCATAGTATTATTATAGACCAGAGGGGGGAAACCACTAGATTAAGTAGTTTTATTGATTTGATTGGTTTTTTCACTCGATGCTGCTTCTGTCTGCAGTCTGCTGTCACTCCAAAATGATGTTTTTGGTTTTTCTTCTTATGTTTAATGATTAAAGTATGTTTACCATTGATGATGCTCAGGTAGACAGGAGACCTAAAGATTAAAATGGGTATAAATCAGTTGAACTGGAGGTCAGTGTATTTTCACTTCATGTTTTTGTAAGTTTACTTTAGAGGGAAACTTTGATGCTTTTATTTTATACACAATAACTTTGTGTGGGATGCTTTATGTAACGGTGGTTGAAATAAGCCCTTAAACTTCACATACCAAGCATTCTCTTTTCTATTTTTATTTTAGGTTGACATTAAAAACAGTTTCTCAGTGTATTTCATAATGTTTTCTTATAAATACACTCTTATGTCACCCAATAATAAGGTCTTTTTTTTTTTTTTTTGCAAATATTTGCTGTTCTAAAGTAGGTTTGAGAAATTTCCAGTCAAGAAGAAGAAATAATGCTAAGCAGCAGGTTTACAGTGATCTTTCAGACCATCGTCAGGTTAAAGACACAGTTAACTTTCTGTCACCATGAACTAAACGTATGAAGAGATGCATCGATGTAAAACTGTTGTATAAATGAACACATCCCCTCTAAAGCAGACGAGGTGCTTTATTTATCTTTTAAAGTTTGACCAAAGCTTTATATTTTGCTTCATGCAGGTCTCATTAGTATAAGATGTGTGTAGACACAACATCCTGTTTCTGCTGGTGTGTTTCAAAGTGCTAAAACTGAAAATTAACTGACCGCCAAACTTTGTAGAGATTTGATGTAGAACAAATTGAACCATTTTTGTTCTTATTCTAGTTTTAAATTTCAATAGGACGGATTGAATTTGACCTAAATGTGTGTTGATGTAGGTAATTAAATCTTTTTGTTTTATCTAAAGTGCTGTTAAATGTTGGCCAAAGAGCTGTATGTGATGTCTGATAAACAAGGTTGAGCTTTTAATGTGTATGTCTGTCTGACTCTGTCCCTTCCGGTTGGACTGAGATGTTGGAAAGGAGCAAAAATAAAAAAAAATCAAACAGTGAAAGCGTTGTTTTCACTTTTAAATACACAACAGACATGTTCACACCTGCTGCAGACCTGTTAAATCAGAGACTTTACACTGTGTGTGTGTGTGTGTGTGTGTGCGCACGCATCCTTGGATCTTAATAGACCACAGTCCAGACACACAGACTGTTATTGCTTCATAAATATTGTCTCTGCTTCACCGACACACTCCTCTTTCTTTCCATCCCTTGTTTCAGTGGCTTCCTCCCTCCTTGTCCTCATATGACGTCTCTTCCTCTTCTTACTCATTACTGCCTTACCCACTTTCATCTTCACTCGCTTCATCTTCATCCTTCATGTCACTGACTTCTCATCTTTCTTTTACTCTTTGCCTCACTTTGTCTTTTCTTTCTATTCTCTTACCGTTCCATTTTTCCTTCACCTGCATTTGTTTCTCACCTCATTTACCTTTTCCCTATCCCTCTCGTCTCCTACCGGTCCTCTCTACTCCAATCTTTTAACAATAGTGATGACTCATGCCTCCTCCTATCGCTCTCTTGCATTTCCATGGTGACACCCCAGATCTAATTGACTCTTCCTGAACAACGCTGGGCGAATGGAGAGACGCAGACCGCTGACTCACCGGAAGCAAAAGCTGATGTCATTCTTTCCGTCTGGAGGACGAGTCTTTCTCACACACACAAGCAAGCGTCCATTCATTAAACCATCACACTCATCAAGCAAAAAGCTTTTTCTGGGCTTTAACACAACTAGTTACACAGTTACTTCTGTCATTTATACAATTATGAGATGACTTCAGTCTGGCTGCAGGTTAGAAGGTTATGAAATGTTTCTCTATCATCTGAGAGATATACACTTTATTATCTGATGTTTTTTTAAAGTATTGATTGGTGTGTAACATTACCAGCAAGTCACAAAGCCTGAGCAAACAATGACTGGCAACAACACTACAGGAGCCTCCATCTTTTATTTAATGCCAGTAAAACAGTGATTTAATGGGAAACATAAAGAAATATCGAGCTAGAAAATGTTATTTCGTAGTCAGGAAAACTGAAGGACATCCATTTTTCATTCTAAAGTTTACATATCAAAAGATGAGCATAAGACTAAAAAAAACATGTACTTGCCAGATTTTGCTAATAAAATACACGGATATCACTGATCAGTATGGTCGTAATCAGTAAAAGTTTGCAGATGTGTGCTAATGTAAGAAAACACTGTTGATGAGGAGGGAACATGTTTTAATTCCAAATCTTCCAACTCTTTAATATTTTATAGATACAGTCCTCTTAGTCCTTTGCATCACTTTCAGGGCAAAACTTTGTTGTATTAAATCTGATATGAATATTTAACCGTTTTGACATATATGGTAATAAATGGCATCTTTACAAAGGATGTATTTTTTACATTTGGTTAAAAGGTTAAAGACTGATTAAAAATATTCTCATCTTAGTGGATTAAACCCTTCAGTGTGCAGGTAGAGAAGTTGTTTATAAGACCATGTTTAAAGAATCAGAGTTGCATCTCAGACTTTAGGCAAGTTCCTTTGAATAGCACATTTAAGTACAGAAAACAATCATTTACATAAATAAAATACTAAATATGATTTTACTCTATATAATGCAGACTTAATGTAAAAACATTTAACCTGTTTTTAAACTGACTGTACATGATGAGAGTTTAATATCCATGGCCAGTTTGTTCCATTTGCTTGTAGCATATCAGCAAAATGCTGCTTCTCCATGTTTAGTCTGGACCAGCCTAAACACGGAGGCTGGTCCAGACTGGATGTAAAATCCTTGCTGGGTTTAAATTCACTGAACATATTACAGACGTTCTCTGGACCTAAACTAGTGTGACGTGTTCAGGTCTCTCGGTCAGAAGTCTAGCAGCAGCATCTCGGATGAGCTGCAGATGTTTGCTGCTCTTTCGTGTTTCTTCTGGTCTTTTTCACAGACATTTTTTTCCAGGTCTAAGCGAACATGTTAAATGGGAATAAAAGGACTAAATGTGGCTTGTTTAGGAGTCGACTACAGAAACACATGACAGCATGTTTAAAGTTGGTAAAGTTGCCAAACACTCAGCAGAACAAAGCTGTAAACAGATATTCACCCTGTAGATATTTGGCTTGTTAGTAGTTTTAAACATATTAAATTATTGTTGCTTTCATCCTGTAGATGGTGAATGTTTTAGGTGATTTTCAAAGTTTTATTTTGCAGAAAGATTCCCAGCAGGCTTTGCATTTCCTAATAATAATGTAACACAGATTCTGGATTAGATGAGGAAGACCACTACACTAAAAACATGCAGTACACTCAGTCGTTTTCAGCATCTTTTTTGCTTCAAGTGTTAAACTCAGTATATAAATCAGCTTGTAGATTTGAGATTAAATAAAAAAAGATCTATTGTGTTTAAATTATTCATTCTCTTTGCTCCAAGGCTTTAACTTCCAGTCTTATTTTGTGCTTTAACCCAAGTGGGAGTGAAAGATTAGAGAGGAGTCGAACTATTTGTCATTCTGATGATATAATTACCACCATCTGACAGGAAAGTGTCCGCTTAAACCTTCAGCACCACCTCCGCATCCACAAGTCATCCTCAGCCTGCACCCTCTTCACAATCCTCCAAAGTCTAAATGTGTTGTCAAGGTAACTGGCCAAAGTACAGCAGGTAGGGAGGGGAGTTGTTTTGCTGGGTGATGTGGCAGCCAGTTCTGTAAACCTCGTCACCCTGCTGCAATCCCAAATGTGTTCCGCTCACTCTTATTCACAGCAGTAGTGAAACAAAGAGAGAAACATCAATTTAGAGCTTTTAATCAGTAGCTGAATGTGTCGCGGGAGCTCTGGGTGTGAAGATGTGGGAGGAATTTGAGCCTAAATTAGTGCGGTTGACTCGGAGCCCTTATTTTCTTCGTGCATTATGGATCTGCAACTACTCAAAGGAAAAATCACTGAGTAACTTCGACAAGAAGAGGCTAAATGAGCAACTCGCATGCAGCATCATTTGTTTCACTGATCAATCAATTAACAGAACAAATTTCTTCTGTCTGCAGCTAAAAGCCAATAACTCTTCTGCTGGTTTGCTTTTGAAACTCAATGATTTTTTGATGCTTTAAAAAAAACTGGATCCAAATCCGGTGTTTTTTATTTTAATTATTTGAAGAAACGCACACATCTGTACAGAGATGCTCGCATTTACGTGTGTGCATGAGGTCGTGAAAATTTATTCTTCTCTCAAGCCACAAAATTTGAGAAATGTAGGTTTTTTTACAAGAAAAAAAAATAAAAGAAGAGAAGCGTAAACTTTACAGGATAAAGCTTCCAAAAGCATCTTAAAACCAATTAAGTTTGAAGATAAAATCAGCAACAGATGTCCCTGGTTTGGTTGCCCAGCAAACAGTGACCAGAGATGAAAGACTAGTTAAACTAGTTACTTAACTGATCAGCTATCACTAAATATAAAGTCATTTTTTAGACAGAAGTTGTATGTGTACAAAAGAATCTCTCTCTGATCAACAGAAATATATTAAACACATGTTTTCTTGTCAGATTAGTCTTCACAGCTGCTTTGGGGAATCTAACATCAGGTCCTAAAAGCCAAAGAGGAAAAGTCTATGCAACAAAAAAATCTGGCATCTATACTAGCAGGAGTCTCAGCATTCATCCCGGAAGGATTTACAGTCGTGGACAAAATTGTTGGTACCCCTCAGTTAAAGAAGGAAAAACCCACAATTCTCACTGAAATCACT